>JABRWK010000085.1:41116-51667 GCA_013372445.1 Hypothenemus hampei | reverse complement strand
ATTTGAAATAAGCAAGTTATTGAGGTTTGAAATCATGCAAATTCGGAGGCCTAATTCGAGGGTAGTGGAAGACTTTTTCTAAAATTTAAATACGTCAAAACGTAGCTTATTAAGTCTTCTTGGAACCTCAAAATACTGATTCTAAAATTCGGAGCGGTTATCGCAAAATACCGAATTTCGTGGGAACTTGTAGGTGTCAAAATTTTCGAATTTTCCGGAATTACTTCGAAATGGTAAATTTTAAACATAAAACACATAATATAAAGTGGGCCTAAAATTTGATAGAGAATCCAAAAATGTCATTAAAATTGGGGGTTTCCATTTAAAAAAATATATTTTTGTCACGCCACGACTTTTTGACCACCCTGTATGTTCAAAAATATTAAAAAATAAAAATCCATGAAAAACTGAATAACTTTTATATGAAACTTTTTTTTCTAAACCTTACGGCTTTTGAGATAAGGTAGTGTCTCAAGATAAACGGCCCTCCCTGTACATATGGTGTACACCACATGTATAGGATAAATTTCTTTAAAATTCACGGGTTTGTTTTTCGGAAAAACCCTCGGACCCATTGATTTTTATTTTTTCTTACTGTTTTTTTTATGATAAATTTATATACTATATATATAAGATAACCAAAAATTAAGTTACGACATCAAACTTCATTTTTTTTAATGGAAACACCTATTTTTTATTTAATTTCTAAATTCTGCTTCAAATTCTACGTATGTTTCATGTTTCATACTTCATGCCCTATACCTAACGTCAACAGTTATCGAAAAACCAGATGGCAAAGATAAAAATAGATCACATATTTTTTGATATCTTTCGATCTCTTCCAGCTAATTTCATAAAATTATGAATTACAATGTTTTTTGGGAAGAAAAGTTCGAACAAATTATTAATTTATCAATAATTTAGTTCTATCTTCTAGAGGGCGGGGAGGGGAAATGGGAATATTCGCAAGTTAAATTGTTATGGTCTGCCAAAAGTCTGGCCTCTTCCTAATTTTTCTCGGGAGCTACTAATAAAACTAACCATATACAGCATAGTCCAGCATGTCACATAGACATCAAAGAATATATTCTTTGATTGACATGTGAAAAGGAAAGAGAATATTCAAGAAGAAATGGGTTCTATTTCATGTGCAATGTGTCAGAATTATACTACACGTTTTTTCGGCACACTTAGAAACTATCACTTCCACTCAATAGATGTCAGTGGTGGCGGTGAGGAAATTTTTAATTTTTTTTTATCTTATTTATTTATGAAAAATGTGATTGGAAAATGACGCCAATGCTTAGAATTTCGTAAATGGGCCACTTAAAATAACATGGTTTTTAGATTACAATATTTGTTATTTAACGTTGTATTTTAACTATAGCTCATGACTGTTTAATAATAAAAATTCTTTTCTCATTATGTTAAATGTTTAGGAATCTATAAAAAGACACTGACTATTTCGGGATAACCCGACATCAACCTGAAAATTTTTAATCTTTAATCACTTTTATAAATAATTAACATTAACTTAAGAGCTAAATAATGTAATTAATGTAAACGGGATGATAAATATATTTTTAATGCGTATTTCAATGTAACTAATATGACCGTGTGACTTTTTCTATTGTTTCAATATAAGGACTCTGATAATGCTTAGAAATGAACGTTTCTGATAATGCTTAGGAAATATTTTAGAAAAGTGGGTACTTCAAATTCTCTGAAAATGTTGATCAAGTGTTTTTACGTTATTTATATAAATACGTTCGTCTGTTCTTTCCGCTTACAAAAAGTATTCCAATAATACCACAATGAAAGCCTTCCTGTTTGCTCTATTGGTAGTTGCTGCCAGCGCTTCCTTGGAGCGTCTGAATGAGTTTGAAGCCTTTAAGGTAAACTCAGAATGCATATTTTATTCGACTATGTTTTAAACGAGTTATTTCTAGCTTAAACATAGCAAGACCTATGGAAACGAACTGGAAGAGAGCGCCAGATACGCCATCTTCTTGACCAACGTTTTAGAGATCGAACAACACAATGCTCTTTATGAACAAGGACTTGTAACCTACGAAAAGGGTAAGCGTAATTACTTACTGTACTTTTAAAATAATTTCTAAATTAAGAAGAACCTTTTCAGGAGTCAACCAGTTCACTGACTGGACTGCGGAAGAATTTAAAAACTACTTGACTTTGCATCCAAAACCTCCAGCTCCAGTTAATGCTACGAAGTACGTCATTAAAAATATTGAAGTACCTAGTTCGATTGATTGGAGAACACAAGGATATGTCACCAGCGTTAAAGATCAAGGTCAATGTGGTTCCTGCTGGGCTTTCTCAGTGGTAAGTTATTTTAACGAAAATTCGGGGTAAAATAGGCAAATAAATCGTTTTAGTTTATAAACTTTATATATTCAAATTTGAAAAACATTTTCGACGATACTTTATTAAAAAATGTTTCATTTATTACACGCAAAATGGCACTTTTAAAGGGCACCAACCTTAATAAGAGAAGCAAACTACCCTTAAAACCTTATATTTAAGATTATTCAAAAGGGTATCAATGATACCTCTTTTTAAATACTATTGAAATACCTATTAAAAATGCCATACATTGAAAGATTTTTCAGTTTATAACAGTAACAATTTGAAATAAGAAGTAATACGTAATTTAGGAAGAAAGGTTCTACAGTAAAATCGGTTAGAAACAAACCATTTTATAAAAAAGAACAAAAGAGGATGTTGTTCTCTGCACAGTAATCGATGAAACATTAATGATTATCATTACAATTTTGACTTAGAGAATCCCAATAATTATTGGGAAATAATAATATTATAATTTTTATTAGAAAATTATAATTTTCTAATCTAAAGAAGTTAGCATAATTTTATAAATACAATTTTTTCTAAGTTCATGTGTAATTAAAAAACTGGAAAAATGCCGTAAGACTGGAATTTTTTTAACATTTTATTAGCAATATACAATACAACCACAAGCATTAGTGATATGAAGGAGTGTGTGTTTTCATACATCTACATTTGAACGAATGAGTGGAAAAAGGATAAGAAAAACTCTTTATTCTATCTATTCCATCTATTCTTATGCTTTTCCACTTATCCGTTCAAATGTAGATGCACCAAAGGATACATTCCTTCATATCACTAGTGCTAATGGTTATACCGTATAGAATCTTTATAGTTAATTTAAAGATTTTATTCTGAATTAAAAGGATAAAAATACCTACTATATTTAACACTTTTTTTTCTTTCTAGACTGGTGTTTTGGAAGGAGCTTACTACAAAAAAACCGGAAACTTAGTCTCTTTCTCAGAACAACAACTAATTGACTGTGATACTAAACTAAATTATGGTTGTGATGGCGGTTATGAAGAACAAACCTTCCCTTATGTTCAAGAATACGGTATTGAAGCCGAATCTAGTTACCCATACACTGCTAAAGATGGAAGTTGCAAATATGACGCCTCTAAAGTAGTTACCAAAATATCCTCCTACGTCTATTATTATGGAAATGAAGCTGCTCTTTTAGAAGCCGCAGGTACCATTGGACCAATCTCCATTGCTGTTGATGCCAGTGAATTTTCCGCATACAGTTCCGGTATCTACAGCAGTACTACATGTAGCAAAAAAGAGTTAAACCACGCCATCTTAGTTGTTGGTTATGGATCAGAAAATGGAGTCGACTATTGGATCGTTAAGAACTCATGGGGTTCCGACTGGGGTGAAGAAGGATACATTAAAATGCGTCGTGGCGTTAACCAGTGTGGTATTGCAGAGGATGTTACTTATCCCATTGTATAAATAAAATATTAAATTGAATAAAAAGTAAAATACCAAAGAAAAATTTTAATAATGAAGAATGTCCTTATTTTATTTGTTCGAGAAAAAATTTTTAACTTTAAAAGCAAATAGGAGTCTACTATTAGCATCATTGTTAATATTAGTTCAGAAATAGAATATTACTACAGTTGAAATTCTCTTACCATTAAAGTAAACGTTACCTGTGAATTCGTCTATAAAAATAGAGCTGAGTTTATTAAAGAAGAGCAACTCTTAAAATTTTTGTTCCTTAAACACTTTTCACAATATGTTTTGCATCTTTGCATCTAAACAATTAGGACAAACTTGAAAACTAAGATCTAGTATACCATTTTTTATTGTTTTAATTATAGAATAAAATCGTTTAAATTATATAATAGGTTTTAGATATTAATTTAAATAATATTTCAACTAAATATTTGAAAGGCTCGGTGGTAAAAGCTGTTATCTAATAAATCCTTTGTTGTGAGAAAAATGGTATTAAATTTGCCTTTTCGTATCTAAAATCGTACCTTAATATTATCATAGTTTTTTCATTTTCGTATGTCTCTAAATATCACTATTAAAATAATTAGTCACAATATGTATTTTTTCTTTTTTCACTTTTATTCTAATTTTGCAATTTTTCCTACTTAACAATTTTTACCACAGATCCTTTTTATTAATTTAATGGAATATATAAGTTAATTTATTTATTTATTAGTTGATTTGGTAGTTACTTGGTGGATCGTCAGAAAATATTGGCAACTTTTGACTTGAAACTATTAACTCCTTCTGGTAACTTTTATAAAAAGTTTAGCTGTGTTTTTTTTTAAATGAGAGTACTTATTTTTAGAAATTGAAAATTTTTAAATCTCGTACCTCCCAAAATCTAATAGTTCATACAGTTCAAACGACGAATCAAGACCGGTGCGTCACCGCTTTTCAGTTATAGTAAAAACGTACCCTATGTCACCCTTTCATTATTTTATACATATGAGAAAGAGACAATATTAAAAAGTAATGTCTTTTAAGTTAAAAAATACGTGGTTACAAAAGTCTAATTACTATAAAAAAATGTATTTAGTAAATAGGTTTTTAATAAAAAAAAATAAGTAGTGACAGCTTCACGTCATTACAGAGATTTTTAGTGATTATTGCGATTCCAGTATATTTTTTCGGTGTTTTTCCTTAAGGTTCCATTCAAAAGACTGATATAAAAAACTAGCATCTGCTCTTTTCAGAGCTATTCGTGTATTACGAGTGTTTTTGGGTAAGTATTATATATATATTGACATAAACTTAACTTGTATGACATATAAGCGTGGTTAAAGTTTGGACGGTTTATTTTTAGTAATGCCTGAAAAACCCCTTTCCGCATAAGCACAACAATTTGTGCGAGTACTTTGAGATGGAGAAGAGGAACGGTGTGCCATTTATTGGTCTGCTCCTGTCCATTTTTCCTCATTCCTTTTCATTTCCTAGTTCATTATAGAAATAATACTGTGAACCCATATGATAAAGTTGTTTGGTAACTGTAAAAGTAATCGTTGAAATTTCCTAAGAAGTCCTGTTATTTTCAGATGTTCCCATTCCTGTCCAATTTTATTTATTCCACTTGATTTCTTAGTTCATTATAGAAATAAAGTTCTAAATAAAGTATTTTTTTTAAGTTAGAAAAAACTGCGTTTGTCTCCTATTCAAGCAGCCCATGTAAACATTGCTTATAAAATTTTAGTTCACAGTTACACATCTCATAGTTATTTGATCTCGATACGGCAGAGGAGAGTGAACTAAATTTTTAATTATTAATCCCTGAGGTGAGACAATAGGCACTAACAAAATTTACACACTTTTTCCGCCTGTATTTCCAATTTGATTCATATGAAATTGGTGGCGTCTAAGTTGTGAAGCGCCGGTCATGACTCGCCGTTTCAACTATAGTTTTCTTTACCTAGGTAATGCAACAAAAGTTTATCATAGTAGATGTTTCAATAATTTTAATGCCTGGTCCAACTGACTGATACACAAAAATATTTACATTACTTAAAATTTATATTTTATATTTACTTTAAATTGTTTTTATGTATGCTCTTTTTATTGTTGTTTTTTTTTTCAATTTTTATTTATTATTTTACGAGTAAAACAAGCCTTTTTTATATTGTAATGACAGCAACTGACAAGTGTCCACTTATTTGCCACTTTTCCTCATCTAATGCATTTCCATCTATTTTTCTACACCCACCACCTTCATGCACCATGAATGAAATAAATAAAGGCTCAACTCTCTGGAACCTACATATTTCAACCATATAATCCAAAACTTGTTCAAGGATTAACTGCTCTAAACCCTTTTCTCTTACCTTTACAATATTCCGAATTCTTCAACCTTCAGGAAGCCTGTTCAGTTTCCTTAACTTTCATTAAAAATCGCGCCAAACGTCCTTTTCCCAAAAGCTTGTTGTGGTTTATCTTATCCAAAATGTTTCAGGTTAGTTTCGAGTCCAGGACTATACCTGTGTAACTGACCGCATCTTTAAGGTTTATTTCCAAGTTAGAGCACAAGCTTTTTCGTGCCTGTTTTCCCTTTGTTTATAAACAATACCATTACGTTTTTTCTAATTAAGGTTTCGCGCACTCCAAAAGCTTCAATAGAAGTGAAGGCTGTTTTAATACTTGAAAACCAGCGTACAGCGACATCTTCCTCAAGTAGGTATCATTTTCCATCTTTATCACAAGCCTATTGAACGCTATTTCAATGAGCAAACTTTCCTATAAGCATGCTGATTAGGCTTTATGTGTAATCAAAGCAGCTTCTTGTAGAAATTCTGAGAGTTGACAAGTTAATGGACCCTCTTATCTTATCCACATTCACATCATTTGAAACTATCTTCTATTCATCTCTCAGTCTAGTCTGTCCCTGGCTGTAAGAGTGTTTTCTCCCGATCCCAAAAAGTAAATTTTCAATATGTTATATCTTCAGCATTAACTGGGTGTACAACGTTGAAGGGCCTTTAGCATTTCTAATCTGATCCCAGTTAATTAGTAAGAATCTTATGCCATTTTACTGCGTCTAGAAGCTTCTCTATGTTCTTATATTCTCTAATTAATTCCTCCACAATTTTCTTTTTACCTTTTGGTGATGTTTTTACATTTTCATTGGTTGGGTAGCGTTGTGTATTTTACAGCGCATGCACGGCCCGTTAAAAAGGCCTTTGAAATTTCTTTCACATTTTTAAGAATTCAATGTTCCACCATATGGTACTTCTGCTACCTCTGAAAATGCAATGATCGCACCTAGTCAGGTCTACAACGCTTTATTGGTATTTATCCTAATTTCTCTCTGTACACTGCTTCGCTCACCTGCATTGACTGTGATCGTGGAGATCTCGATGCCTACTCAATAGTTTCCCTTTCTTTCAATCCCAAGTCATATTATTCCTTGGTCTAAATATTTTCGAATAGGACACACAACTGAGTAGACCATCGCTATATGAGAATATTAGATGACCTTGTAAATTTCGTTTATCGATTTCAATGGTTTCAGTTAAAATTTGACTGATGAACTTATGTATAATTGTAGGTGTCACATTTCTTAATAAAAAAATAGAAAAAATTAAACCTTCATTTTTATACATTCTATAATAACATATTATAATAATTATTAAAGTGATACTAAAAAATGCCAATCCAAATCTTCAATTTTTTGTGATTTTGGTTATGCGATTTAAAAGTATTGGAGTTCAAAAATTCTCGAATTTAATTTGTTTCAGAAGTGACATTTAGAGAAACTTACTATGCCATTTATGAAAACATCTACGCCTTTCGTAAGACTATTGAATTACGGTAAAATAAATATTTTTGTTGCATATACATATATAATCCCTCTATTACGATTATTTAATTTTCAGGTCGTACACTAATATACATACATATAATTACCTAGAAAACACCAATCAGAAAAGTTATGATAGAAAATAGTTAAGCTCATTACTGCATTTGCCTGATGTTAAAATCGCATTTTCTGAAATAACTATTAATCTATGTTCTTTTTCTGTTATAGAGTTTGATAGTATTTCATGGAATAACTAAATTTCTTCTAAAATGATTGATGAGTGATTAGAGTCATACCTTGCGGCCGACTACTTACCTTACTGATGTGCTTAGGTACGCACCAAAATATCAATTATATTTTCATAAAAAAAACATTACTTTCTGTTAAATATACATATATATATTTACGAATTTTTTCAATTAATAAGAGGATATGAGTCATCTTCAGAAACGCCACATTCGTTAGTACCACGGCGCAACTTGAGATATCCATTATCACCCCAGCTGCTACCCCAAGAATTTTTAATGATCCAATAGTCTACTCCATTTTCACTACCATATCCAACAACCAAGACACCATGATTCAAATTTGTAATATCGCATTTTGTGCTAGAAAATATTCCAGAACTATAACTGGAAATGTAGGAAGCGTCCATTGAGACAGAAACTGGACCAAGAGTACCGACGGCTTCAAGAAGAGCTGCTTCATCGTGAGTATTACGGTAGCTACTAATTTTTGTGACAATTTTGGAGGCATCGTACTTGCAACTTCCATCTTTAGCAGTGTATGGGTAGGCAGATTCAGTTTCAATACCATATTCAGCGATATAAGGGTAAACCAATTCCATCCATCCGCCATCACAACCGTAGTTGAAACTTGTGGTACAATCTACTAATTGTTGCTCGGAGAAGGAAACGAGGTTTCCGGATTTTTTGAAGTAAGCACCTTCCATTGCACCTGTCTAAAACAGTTTTTTTTTTTAATTGAAATCGCTTTTACTGTTAACAATCTTACCACAGAAAAGGCCCAGCATGAACCACATTGACCTTGATTCTTCACACCAGTAACATATCCTTGAGTTCTCCAGTCAATCGAACTGGGTACTTCCACTCCAGTCTTTATGTATTCAGTGGTGTTTTCAGGTGCTGCAGGTTTAGCGTGAAGAGTTAAATAGGATTTGAATTCCTCTTGAGTCCAATCACTAAATTGATTGATGGCTTTTGTGTAAGTTTCCAGACCTTGCTCATAGCGTGCATTGTGTTCTTCAATTTCACGCACATTATTCAAAAAGATGTTATATCTAGCGGTTTCTTCCACTTGGTTCTGATACGATTTGCCATGTTCTGCCTATTAAAAAAAAATAATGACATGTTTTTTTAATTAAAATAATTTAATTACTTTGAAAGCTTGGAACTGAGTAGTATGCAATTCTTCCAAAGAGGCAGTGGCAGCTGCTACCAAAACTGCAAGTGCTAAGAAAAACGACTTCATCATGGACTCGAGAGAAATACTTTTCGATTTTAAATTGAGTTCAGCAGTTTATATAGAACTTTAAAATGTTGACGTAAATACTTTAGTACTACAATTCTCAATAATTTTATCACATCTATTGATATTATCCTAGTTACATATATTTACGCATTGATTGTTACAAGTAGACATGTGTGTACAGAGTATTTCAATTTCCTTGTATTCAAGGAATTGTTCCATTAGGAGCGATAGGATTAGGTTTTTGCGACACTATGCTACTTTTATATGACACAAAAGATACATGCAAACAAAAAGATAATTTATTTTGTTTATTTTAAATACCATGTCTTTTGGAAAATTTGTCATTTTAAGGCCCTCGTATTGCAACTGTCGTCTTTTATCTTATCAATAAAGGGTAAAAATTGTTTCTTATTAATGCTTTACTGTCGAATCTATTATCGCGTATTTCTGGATTTGATTATTTGTTTAGACATATAATGGGCCAAAAAAGTACAATAAATATTTTTTAATTATTTTGATCTTATGCTACAAAGAAGAATAAATCTATGGATTGATGGTTTTGTTTTTCATGGGATTAATGGTCAATGATTTTTGCGATTAATATTTCATTTATTAATGGCCAACGTTTCAAAATGTTTATTATTTCTTCTTCAGGAATCTACAATCAATTGACAATGAACTAACTGATCAATGAGAATTTGTGTTGTATTCTTACATTAAAATTGAAGTGCGCTTTCGTTTAATTAACATTGGTTTAGGTGTCTTTATCCTCACGTCTAAACCAATGTTAACTAAACGAAAGTGCATTTCAACTTTAATATAAGAACAAAATATAAATTCTCATTGTTTAGTAGCAATTCATTGTCAATTGATTGTAGAGCCCCGAGAAAGAAATAATAAAGATTTCGAAACGTTAACCATTAATAAATGAAGTATTAATCGCAAAAATCATTGACCACTGATTTCACGAAAAACATCAACCCACAGATAACAAACACAATTGGTCACATATATGTATATGTGACCAATTGTATATAAAAGGAAAAAAAGAAGAATAAAGTTTTAATATCTATGGAGGTATTCCTTTGCTTCGATAGCAGCTTCCAAACGAATATAAATAGAATATAAAAGAGGTATAGAATTTACTAAGTTTTTAGTGAACTAAAACGTTGTCATTCTTGCTTTAAGATGGTTTGTAGGTCACTGTTATTTTCTATTTGGTGCTTTCTGTATCCTTTTTCGAGATATTCCCAAAAAATCCAAATAGGACTTAGATCAATGGATTCTAATGGAATTTTTCTCTGCCAAGGAACAACATACATATAGCAAATTCCCTCTGCAATTTTGACGATTGATTACGATCATTATCTTCTTGAAATTCGCATTCAATCTAAATGAATTATCTTTTT
>JABRWK010000085.1:21243-37811 GCA_013372445.1 Hypothenemus hampei | reverse complement strand
TTACAGCATTTACAGCTCTCAAATATACCTACAACAAATTAAAAAATTAGGATGCGACGCACACAATTGAGGCATAATACAAATCCTTTTTCTCCGCATACAAACAAAATACGAAAAAAACTGAACAATGTCTACGCCAACTTATGTTGCCGGAAATTTGAATTGAAAGCCCCTTTCAGCGCCATCTACTTTGACGCAAAGGAAATACTAGCATTTTCTTATAGTTCACGATTTAACCGACCTATGAGAATACGGGTTGTGTTTAAAAAAAGCAAAAATAAATCCAACAGTTTTCGATTAGAAATTAAATAGAAAATAGAAAGTATATTTACTATAATTATTTAAAAAAATAATATTTCAATATTTATTTAAAAAACAGACAAAACATTAATTCATTAACAATTTGTGATTCTATTAGCTTAGTGCTTTCACCCTTACACGCACCCCAAAAAGAAAAAAATGTTTGTGTTTCTTCAAATACTATTGAATTTTGGAATATGTATGTAGGAGTTAAATTTATTCCTTATCTCATGCTCTATCATGTCTTCAATTCTTGTGGTTAGGATTTTTTTGGGATATGAAATTCAAATTTATCCACAATTTAGACTAGAAGACGCTACAGGCAATAGTTAGGACACTTTTAAATGGTCAAAACTTTTTTATGCCAGAGTGTACGTCACTTTGACATGGATAAATCATTTTCTTTATACATATGATCTATTTAAAAGAGCTACACTTTATTGATATCACCAGAAATACCGGTTTCTGGAAGATACGCATTCAAAGCTAACATATGGCATTTGGATTCTCTTTATTATGTTGAACGATCTTTCGGTTATTGATGATTTTTTGAAAGTTATCGTTTTCGTTATTTGTGATGATGTGGGAAGTATTGACTCTTCTAATATACTTTACTATTTATCAGATAGTATAGCCAGGGCCGGCTCGTCCATATAGGCAAACTAGGCGACCGCCTAGGGCGCTCGAATTTGAGGGGCGGCATGATGAAGATAAGGGAGGTGAAAAACAGTGGATATTTTATATCCACGCAATTTTAATAAAAATATCTTAGTTTTTTGTCATATGCATTTCTTATCGTTAGTAGCCTCCCCTCCCCTAACTAAAAGATTATGCTTCCCTTTTCCCACACGGCCTATAATAGTATTATTCATTCAAGCCGTTGTTCAAATAAATAATTTCTTACAATAAAAGTTTTTTAAAAGACCTCTTCGTCGACGTAAAACATAACTCGCGACACAGGGGTTTGTACTGGTCTGTAACGCCAGCATTTAAAACCGGTAGCAAAAAAGTCGGCATTTTGTTGCGAAATTTTAATTTCAAAGGGCGCCGTGCAAGGCATTCGCCTAGGGCGCCAAGTTTGCTCGGGCCAGCCCTGAGTATAGCGTCACAACTTCTCATCTGCCAATCATTTCAAAGGCACTGACGCCTCGGCAATTGACTCACAGTTTAGGCAAAGTTTGTCAATGTTCCACAAATTAAATTGTAAGTCTAATTTTGTAACAACCTGGCCGTATAAGGAGTATCTGATTTTCCTGTTTTTTGATGGTTACAAATGTTCCAATAGAACATATCGTGGTCACATTAATCATTGTCGTACATAAAGCGAATCTTCTTCGTCAACAATTTTTTTCAATAATGATAATTTCGTTTCTAGTGTGACATCAAATTGAAGGGGACTTTTCTATTTTCTGTATTAATTTGACAAATTTAGTGCCACCCCCAAAGTCACACGTGCTAGATGTAGTACGCATGTGAAATAATTTATAATTAAATCGATCAAACAACTTAGGAAACTACCAAAAATCGATGTCGAATTTGGTGCAAGTATGGTTGGGTAACGTTGATATTCCTAGTGTTATTTCCAGTATATGGGCCCTTTACCGACAGTCAAATCAGCAGATTTTTTAACCAGATCCAGGCCTCTGAGAAGGTTTTAGTTACTGTAAGTCCTAGTGCTTTTTGTTGTATTGACCTATTCTCGTTTTAATTCTAAACCAAAAAACAAATTATAGTGACTTGCAATGAATAAACAAAGTATAGCAACTATTTTTTTTTCGGTCAACGGCAAGGGATCTATGGATTTTTAAATTGTATACGAATAGATATACCCACTGATCAGAATACGACATGAAATCTAACTGCATATCGATCAGGTCGTCTGAGCTGAGATGTGTTACAAAGATTCTATGTCGTCATTTGATGGTCTTCTAAGTATTGGCTTTTACTTGTACGTTTGTATGAAACACTTTGCCGTATTTTCCAGTAAACCAATAACAGCAATATTCATTAACTCCGGTTCTTGTATTAATGCTTATTATTCTGTGCATTGTTCCCACTTACTATAACAGGATACGAGTAGTTGAATTACGTTATTTTATAATGTGTCAATAAAATCATACTGTTCAACTTAGGAATTAAATCTTTCGGAGTCGGTATATGTATAACAGTGGTTTTACATACGAAACTCGTACAGCGAGACCAACTTTTGCTTGCAGAATCTAACTAATTAGCCTTCAGAGATTCGTCTGCTTGGGAACTAGAACGCCAAAGTCCACTTCGAATGGAGGCCTTATTAAGATTATTAGCTTTCTACTTGCGGATAAAAGTTGAAGTGGTAGTAATTCTGCATACTTTAGGCCGGAATACATATTTTGAGTCTATTCAGAAAATTACAATCAATCTTCTGGAATAAGTTTTGGGAGATTTGCATAGATAAGTTTTTCTAACAGAAGCTACGTGCTATACTGAAACAAATTAGACGGAAAAGAATTAAAAATCATCATATTCAGTTTAACTGAGTACCTACACATATAAGATGGGTATTGCTGATGTTAATCCTTTTTTCAAAAATTTGTACTAAAACTGTGTTTTTGTTTGGTCATCAATCATTTTGTGAAAAAACAGGTAATTTGCATCCTCTTCACTCTTCAGAATGTTGCGACAAAAAACTCTAGGCTAACGGTCGGTAAGCGATTTGTGGGGTAAACTACTTTTAAACTAAATAAAATTGCGGATCATTAATGAGCCACCTAGACTTTAAGTGCCTTTTTTTTAGAATTTACAAGCGCGGTTTTCTTTTTTGGAATTCATCATTCGTTACGCTATATAAACCTTCCGTATTCCATGCAAGAAGTTTAGCATGCAAGCCGCTGGTTTAGGCGCTCCTTTTAATTTTCAAAACTGTCCTCGTCCCAAATTATTTTCTTAATTGAAAGACTCAATGATTAATTAAAATTAAATTAACTGGAAAAAAAACACTGCCATGAAACTCCCTCATGACAAAGTGGTTAATTTCATGCAATAAATAGAATCGAGTGAATCTAATTCGTATCATCAATCGAACCATGACAAAGTTATTGAATTATATTTATACTGTTAAATTTTCGGTCTGGAATCTCAGGAGCGTTAAATTTATAATTCTTTGAACGTATAACTTAATAAATAAATATAATAACTATTATAATAGTTTAAAGCCAGCACGCCACTGATTTACTATGTCTCCCACTAAAGGACGATTCTTCGCCATGGATCAATGAATCGACTCGAGTATCGTAGTATAATATAAAGAGCTGCAGATTCGATGCAAATTTATCAGTAATCGTTTGGTTAGTCTTCTGCAAAACTAAAGTGAATTAAAATGCCTTCTCCCTGTGATTCCTGCAAAGGTAAATATTGAAAATAACTTCGTATTTAAGTGACTTATTTCATACTTATTTAGATACGTGCAAAGATTCCAACTGTGAAACTAACTGTTCTTGTGGAGATGATTGCAAATGTCCGAAAGCTGGTAATAAGATTTATTTGATGTTTCCCTAAAAATTAAGAATAAAATGTTTTGTATTTGCAGGAGATAACTGTGAATGTCCCTCAGATGAGGAGCATAAAGCTTGCGAGAAAAAGTAAAATACCAAAATGTTAAATTGGCATAAATTTATTCTCTTATTTATAAAAATTTAAGTTCCATCAAATAAAAGATCTTTTATTCCTACTTTAATAGTATTTATTGAATTAAAATACATCTCACTTTTAACAATCTTAATAAATAGAACCTCTTTCATTTCAAAAATTAAGTTTTTATAAAATATATTTCTAAACAGCACAATTTCCATTCCTATCCTTTTTACAAGGACCACCAACGTCTTTCTACATTCTCTCTAAGTACCTATGTTTATACAATAACGAAATGTAAAAAATCTACTAATAATAATACTTAAGTAGAACAATAATGAAAAAACTAGGTAAAGATTAACAATTAACTTGTACATTGCTAAAAGGAAATAAATGTACAAATACGACATATTTCTAAATCTAAAAATGTGCTTATAAGCAATGATAAACAAAATTAAGTGTTTTACGCTAAATGATTTTGAACAAACTTTTTTTTAGACATAATCCTACTCAAAAAAAATTCAGGGCAAATTGATAGTTTTAAAAAGTTATCGAAACCAGGCAAGAAATTTTCCATTTGGATATTCTCCAATGTCCAAAAGTTCCACATTTATTAGACGACAAAAAAAAAAACGACAATCGATGATAATAATAAATTTTAAACATTAAGCGGCAATAAAAACGTTGTACTTTTTCAAAAAAGACATTGCATCTTGTTCAGTCATCCGCAACAATCGGTTCTTCATCAGTCTCCTCATGAGAGTCTTCCAATTCCTCTTGTTCCTTATTGGTTTTTGACAATCTTCTGCATTTTAGTTCGCATTCTCGTATTTCAAATCCTACAAATTTACTCTTTAATAAAATATATTCAAATAATATACGGAATAATTTTTACCGTAAAAGATATCAATTAAATAATTTACGGTAAATACCACAAAAATATTTCAACAGTAACTAATTTTATTTAAAAGCTTAAATTAACCAAGAAGCAATTGTTCTAACAGAAAGTTAATTAGGTCACAATGCAGATGTATACAGGGTGGAACGTAACTAATGGGATATATAGAACAATTGGCATATTTTTATGTAATAAGGGCATTAGTGTTTTTAATAAGTTTTACAATAATCAATATAATTTAATGGAAATCGTATGTTTAATGTGAAAAGTTTAAATAAATTGTTAATTTGGCTCTCGATTTAATTCGATCACCCATAAATTTATTTTCCGCGTTTCTTCTCGTCTGCGAATAATTTCTTATTTTCTATGAAAATCTACGTTTGTTTATATTTTTAGTTAAAAAAAGTATGTTTTGTAAGTGTCATTAAGTCACTGTTTTTGAGATATTTGCATTAGAATATTTAATTTTCCTATATGTAATAAGTTTTCCAGGAATAACTTCTCCGAGTTCAGCTAATGTGTATTCCTTCCTGAGTTCCAGGCGGACTTTCTCCCAAGCATTTATAAAGAGATTTTTAAGTTGGAATTTTCCGTTTAGAAAGTAGAAATATTTTTCAAGTAACTTTTTTTTCCAAATTCAAAAACAATGTAATTATCAATCCTGTAAAAAACCTTATCAGATATTCAATTTGAGAAAAAAAAACCAACAAATAAGTTTCCCAAAATAAATTCTCCAAACAAAACACGTTTTATATTTTTTGTTTTGCTTTGAGTAGAGTCACGATACACGGAACAAGTAAAAAATAAACTTTTTATAAATTTAATTCTGACTGTTGGAATTACGAGTCTACCACTAACAAGGGAACCGTCCCAGGTGAAACTCGCAAATCGTAATGAAATTTGACACATGTATAGTACTATGAAAAATAATAGACACGTACTTTTTTTTTAGCTGCTGACGTCAAGGTTTAAGGGGTGAAACCCACCCCCAAAGTTTCGTCAACTTTTCGTTTTTTGGTGGTAACTTTTGATCCAAAAAGTGATATTGTTTCCGGACCTTGATAGGTCGATGGAGAATTGAAAGACGAACATTTTACTTTTGTTCCGTTGTTCTAAGTCATCTGGATCGAAAGTTATTGGCAAAAAACGGAAATTTGACGAAACTTTGGGGGTGGGTTTCACCCCTTAAACCTTGACGTCAGCAGTTAAAAAAAAATACGTGTCTATTATTTGTCATAGTACTATACGTGTGCCAATTTCATTATGATCTGCAAGTTCCACCTGGGACGGTTCCCTTGTAAGATTTTTTAACGGAGTTATAACGAAGTGATTTTTGATTTGTTATGAATTTTGAATAATGCTTATACATATTACAATAGTCTATAGTTACTCTAATAACAAATTGATTGATATGTTGTTTGCATACAAGAAGTGTCACTATGTATTTCTTTTTTGTTAATTTGTTACGTCCATATTTTTATTGTTTTTGAGATTTCGAAAAAATGTTACTTGAAAAATATGCTCAGTTTTTTAAGACTTATGCTGTGGTAAAACACCAACCTAAAAATTATCTTATATTAGTTGGTTGTCATGGACAACATATTTCTTCAATTTTACTTTAGGACAGCAGTGCAGTTAAAGTGACCAATATATATTTAATGTTTTAACATATGTAATCCAAATAATCGAGTACTGATCGATGATGTGTTATCATGGAAAGGTATACAAATTCAATTATGAATTCGGTCGTTGTTTTTGCAGCCGTTCGGTAAATAATGGAAGACATTGATCATCGTGTCATGTTGCAGTGACTGAACGTACGTATTTCTTGATTAACCCTTTCACTGACCGATTGCTTTGACGGTGTA
This sequence comes from Hypothenemus hampei, assembly GCA_013372445.1. Taxonomy (NCBI): domain Eukaryota; kingdom Metazoa; phylum Arthropoda; class Insecta; order Coleoptera; family Curculionidae; genus Hypothenemus; species Hypothenemus hampei. The sequence continues at coordinate 31,136 of JABRWK010000085.1, read as the reverse complement.
ATAATATAACTGATTATATACGTTAGGGGTAGTGAAAGGGTTAATTTTTTTTCCAAAATAAAAAACGTCATAATTTTCTTCTGAACTAAATGGAATTGATTGACAATTCCATTTATCCGCCCAGTCAATTGCAGTATATTAAAAGCACTTAATGCATAATTTAATGATATGTTTAGTATCGATGCTTCCATCCGACCGTCGTCATTTTCATAGTCTCCATCATCATTTTCAGTGTCTTTTTGTTGGCTCTCAGTATTTATTCATGCTAACATATTCGACTTATCAAAAAATTCAAATCCTAGTGTATTAAAGAGTCTTAGTGGCTTAGAAATTGGACCTTTGAGGTCATCTTTCCACTTTGCTTTTAAAATATAAAATGGTAAGCCATCTTCATCATCTTCGGCATTGTCTGACAAAATGGGCTGCCAGCACTTGGCAATGATTGTATTGCTAAGTCTGTTCCAAGCAGCTGCCAAATTTATAACACCATCTTTAATTATTAAGTTTTTTTAATGTTTTGGCACTATTCCGGCTGTTTGAAATAATACTAGACAAAAGGTTATTTCTATACTAGGTTTTGGTTAATCCAATTGCATGATTGCTGATTTATCCGCTGAATGAGTGGAATAAGATTTGATGGCAGAAACATAGTAACGATTTGACCATCATCTCTTCTTAATTCAGTTTCACTAGGTTCTGATAAATGCGTTGTCTATTAAAAGTAGTGTCTTGGTCGGAAGTCCTTTCATTTCTAAAATGTGTTTCACTTTTGGCAGAAAGTAATAATGAAACTAATTTTAAAAATGTTTGCCATCATCCATGCCAATTTTAAATGGTCATAATCCGAAATCTCGCATTTTAAATTTTCAAAAGCTCTTGAGTTTACATCCTTGCCGATAACTAAAAGTTTAATTTTATGACTTCTTTTGGCAAGTAAAAAACCATTTTTTATTTTTCAGTATTTTTTTCGAGAGCTTTCTTTTCCATTGTTGAAAGAAACGTTTTTTCCGGAGAAGTTCCCAATATAGGCCCGATTCGTCCCCATCGTACACCTGGTCGGATGTAGGATTCAATTGATGTATTTTCTTTTGGAGCCGAACTGTGAAGGGCTATAAAAGTTCTGGTTTCGACGAAAGTTTTTCTCCGAAAATCTTTAAAAACCGTATGCCAAATCGTTTTTAAATTCATATAACCACCCCTCACTTGCAAAAAATTCAATATTCTTCTCGTTAAATTCACAATGGAACCACTTTGCCTTTCCTTTTAACATATCACCTGTTACAATAAGATTTCTGTAACGTTGATTCAAGAATTGTTTGTAGAGTCGTTTCCCGTAATTGGAAAATTTTAATGTTTTTCTTTTGCCAGATCCTAGGTATCATACATATAGTGCGTATATGTGTTTCTTACAACATTTACGTAGAATTTTTTCCGTTTGAACTTTAATTTTATAAACAGTTGATTTTGCCACAACGTATTTCGTTGATAAACCTATCATACTTTTTAATTCATCAAGTTTTGTAGCTTTCCACTAAAGGGTTAATATTTTCGATTTTTTGCGGACATATTTTATCATAGAAATGGGAATTAAGTGCGTAAGAATAACAAATTTATCGCAACTCACGAGAAACAATGATAAATACGTCATGTCCAATACCGAAAACGAATTCGTAGTATTGGGGTCTAACTCATTCGGAGAAAAACTTATTTATGGGACTATTTAGTACTGCACTTGTTTGTATTTTCGATGTCATTAAAGCACTATAAAATGAGTGGTCTAAAATACACATGTAATAAGATTTGGAAGTCTATATTTGCTTTTCATTGTTCGTGATAACGGTTGTTTACGGTATACGGTGTTCAATGAGGAGAAACCATTATTTACGGTATTCACATTAGCCGGTATTCGCATTATCGAATTTCTAGTATAGCCACGAATCCTAATAACTGTTTGGATGGTAAATGAAATTTTTTAATAAATTGATTTTCATTTCTTTGAAACAATTGGAATATCAAGTTATATACCTCTTAATGTAGTATAAAATCCAATTGTGTTGTTTACTTTTTTTACATAAGTTGCATTAAAACTATAACAAATTTTCCAATACCTAAATATTTGTATGTTATAATTTTAATTTTTTTGAAATCAATTTTATGTATTTAATTGCTAAATAATCTAGTGTGCTTCTCTCAGCAGATGTCAGGTTATCTTTTTTGCGTCATATATTGTTACAAATTCATAATAAACTGCCGTGTGGTGTTGCTACAAACAAAAAACTTTGAGAAATTATAATTTCGCAGTACTACCGAGGTAAATCAATGCAAAAAACTGGAAATGATTTAAATATGACAAAATCAACGGTTAAATTATTATAAAAAATATGGTGAAATAGTTAATGTTGATTATTCAGAATAAAAGTTTAGAAGTACCATGGTGTATCGCCGAAAGAGAATTCTGTTTTCTGGTGAAGATTTGCAGGAGTAACAGAGAAGGTACTCTCTACCAAGCGCGCAAAACATTTACGACTGTTTGCAAATGTTTCCAATCTCAAAGGCTTTTTTAATAGAATATAAATCACGAGTATGCATCTCTACCAAACGTACAAAATGTTTGTGATTGTTTGCAAACTTAAAGATTTTTTGGCAGAGACGTAAATGATGGGTATTCTCAAGCGTGTGTAATCATTTGTGTGTTTTCCGACCGATGTCGGTAATTCAAAGAGATGTGTAATTTGTGCGGTGAATCTACTGGACACGGAATGCCACAGACGTAACGTTCAAACGTATTCGAAGTAAAATGAAATATTATTTGCATTGACTGTCTTGTTTTTAAATAATTTGATATCCAAAACCTTCTTTTTTTCCTTTCATTAATTTTTTTTTACTTGAAAAACTTATAAGTGAAGCAGCACTGATAATGCGTTTTCTTCTTGGGGCCATCTTGGACAATATTTTTATAATAATCGCAATGATAACGAACGTATCTGGAAACCTACTGTTGTTTGCGAGTATGTATGTAACTAATGGAAACCAAAAAAAGCATTGCAATTCATAAATGTTTGCAAACGTTTGCAATTGAATATTTTGCCACTACTTCGAGGAGATAAACATTCACAAACATCGGTTTACAAACATTTGTTGTTGTTTCAATAAAGTTCCGAAATCGATCGTAACCCAAATAAATCAGTGCAAACGCTTGAGTATACTCCTCATTTACGTCTTCATCAAAAAATCATTGACTTGCAAACACTCGCAAATGTTTTGCGCGCTTGGTAGAGACGCATGTTTAGACAAATACAAGCTCAATGGAATAACGAAATAAATTTAAATATTTCCAGAGAATTGGGCCCACAATGTTTGCATAAATATAGCTATAATTTTTATAAATTACCGCATTACAATGGAAAAATAATTTGAATCTCTTTTTTTGATTTCCTCACAGGCAATAGAAAAAAGTCTTTATTAACAGAGTTCAAAAGAAGACATTTGGATTGGTCAAAATTAAAAATATCCTAGACAAAGGAAATAGGGGCTGTATAGGTGATTTTTTAAAATGATTTCTATAAAATAAGAAGCTTTCTGTAAAGACTGCCTTAAACATGGCATAAAGTTTCCCTAAGGGGCTCTGCTTTTATATGGTACTAAAAAAAAGTCAATGCGTAACAATTCTTAACGTCTCGTTCAGGCATTGAAATCCTAAATTACAGAAGTTTGGAACTCTTTTACTCCCCAATATTACAAGATTGTTAGATTCTATGCCAAAACACATATAAGCTGTTATTGTCGTAAAAGGGGGCACTACTTAATAATGTTCAGTTTTAGTTGAAATATTTACGTTCGTCCGAATATTTAGTTATCATTTAGCAAGTTTTTTACATTTTTGATCTATTTTTTATTTTATGTAAAATAAATAAATAGCACACTACAATTTAATTTTCTATTAGCGTTAGGTTAAATAATTCCATTAATATATCCATTAGGAATACAATGAAATAGTTTAAACAAAATAAAAATCAATTTATTTTAATATTTATATACTGTCCGAGCAAAAAGTTGTGAGGGTTCGTATATGATTTCTTCTATCAAGAAATTATTTCTTGAACATCTAACGGTAATATAGACTAATATGGACTATTATCATCCTATTCTTCTTCAAAATCATAAACTAAAAAAGTCACTAATTCTTTGTACCGGTTATTTCATTTCTTTGGCATCTTTACAAGTCAATAAAGGTGTTACTTGTAAGCTAAATACTATATTTAATTTTGTTTTCACAAAAAATCATTTTATAATGACAATTCCCAAAGCAAAAAGGTTTAAATAATAAATTTTTACGTTAAAAATTGCAGTCTATCTATAAATTTCACGTGTTGGAGACGACAATTCTGTTGGAAGGTGACCATGTTTATAACATGTATCGTAGTAAAAATGACGTCACACCAGAATTCATGCAAATATTTTTTTATCATTGGTACATTGTTCTAGGTATCTGATAATTTATATTTTGTTATTATAAGAGATTATAACATTTAGGCGAATTGTTGTGGTAATTAGTTAACTTTTAGTTAGAGTTTACAATAGAAATATAACTATTTCGGACATGTTAAATTTATTATCGATGTCATAAAGGTCAAATTGTTTGGCGAAATTTATATGCAGCTTTAAATTTTAGTTTAAAAAGAATAAGAATACATGCTCTAACGTTTTAAAGAATTATCCGGACTGATTGGTGAAAACTTATAAATCAGAATCTAGGATACTCTCTCTATGTAGTAGCGATTACTGTATTTAGTTTAATTATAACATGCTAAAATATTAAGTATATGTATGCGTATAATATGCATTTCACTTTAAGGTCATAGGTGACAATAGTGCTGAGCAAAACAATTCTACAGGTATAAAAAAAAAAAAAAAATTACCAATCAATGGATGTAATGCGTTTCTGAGACTGACGAATAACTTTGGAAACAAAATTTCCTGTTGAGTCAACAACTGTTTGATCCTTTGCCTTCTCTTCGACATATTGTTAGATGAATTGCTGCTAATGGGCAAGTTTTCGTTGGTGGCAAATTGCCGCAGTGCTTTTTCACGTACGAATACTAATGGCCTGATAACACGAAGATCGTGCTCCCTAGAAAAATATCCATATAACTGTCCACACTAGAAATTTTTGGCAAAAAAATACTTGATAAAGTAGTGCGCTCTCATAGTTCGCATTTTTCCCAAATGAAAGACCGACAACAAAAAATTTTCACACAAATCGTCCAGATGCTGTCCGATGGCTAGGACATTATATCCAGAACTTTTCGCTGCCGAATATAGACGATGTCGCAAAGTGGCTGTGCAAAAGCTGAATAAATTTTCTTTGGCTTCCTCGCGTTTTTCTAGAAAAACGATTTGATTTACAATAGTAAATAGAGTACATGAACTTCATGTGAAACTAACCAGTTTCGGATCCAGGATCGCTCTTTTTATCATCGATTATATAATGAACTCCAAGACCTTTTAAATGAGGAATTAAAACGCATGGATCACATCCGGACGAATCTGGATCCACCGTTATCGCACCAATACTAAATAATTTCCCGTCTTTTTGGACTTGATTTTGATATTGTAACAATGTGTGCAAAAGACTTAACGAGTCTTTCCCTCCAGAAAGACACACCATCACTTTATCCCCATCTCGAATCATCTCATATTCAGTAATGGCTTCGATTGTTGGAGTCCATAAAATCTTTTCGGGACAATTCCAATTCTTGGCAGCAATATTTTCTAGAGTGTTTGGATCGTCGCTCATGTCTCTATAGATCGAAGGACGTTTCTTTTGGAGAGTAGAAAATTTGATTTCCGATTCGGATTTTCTATGACCTCGAGAGTCTGAGTTGCTTCGAGCCTTAAATTCCGAGTGGGTGANTTGGCGAAATTTATATGCAGCTTTAAATTTTAGTTTAAAAGAATAAGAATACATGCTCTAACGTTTTAAAGAATTATCCGGACTGATTGGTGAAAACTTATAAATCAGAATCTAGGATACTCTCTCTATGTAGTAGCGATTACTGTATTTAGTTTAATTATAACATGCTAAAAATATTAAGTATATGTATGCGTATAATATGCATTTCACTTTAAGGTCATAGGTGACAATAGTGCTGAGCAAAACAATTCTACAGGTAAAAAAAAAAAAAATTACCAATCAATGGATGTAATGCGTTTCTGAGACTGACGAATAACTTTGGAAACAAAATTTCCTGTTGAGTCAACAACTGTTTGATCCTTTGCCTTCTCTTCGACATATTGTTAGATGAATTGCTGCTAATGGGCAAGTTTTCGTTGGTGGCAAATTGCCGCAGTGCTTTTTCACGTACGAATACTAATGGCCTGATAACACGAAGATCGTGCTCCCTAGAAAAATATCCATATAACTGTCCACACTAGAAATTTTTGGCAAAAAAATACTTGATAAAGTAGTGCGCTCTCATAGTTCGCATTTTTCCCAAATGAAAGACCGACAACAAAAAATTTTCACACAAATCGTCCAGATGCTGTCCGATGGCTAGGACATTATATCCAGAACTTTTCGCTGCCGAATATAGACGATGTCGCAAAGTGGCTGTGCAAAAGCTGAATAAATTTTCTTTGGCTTCCTCGCGTTTTTCTAGAAAAACGATTTGATTTACAATAGTAAATAGAGTACATGAACTTCATGTGAAACTAACCAGTTTCGGATCCAGGATCGCTCTTTTTATCATCGATTATATAATGAACTCCAAGACCTTTTAAATGAGGAATTAAAACGCATGGATCACATCCGGACGAATCTGGATCCACCGTTATCGCACCAATACTAAATAATTTCCCGTCTTTTTGGACTTGATTTTGATATTGTAACAATGTGTGCAAAAGACTTAACGAGTCTTTCCCTCCAGAAAGACACACCATCACTTTATCCCCATCTCGAATCATCTCATATTCAGTAATGGCTTCGATTGTTGGAGTCCATAAAATCTTTTCGGGACAATTCCAATTCTTGGCAGCAATATTTTCTAGAGTGTTTGGATCGTCGCTCATGTCTCTATAGATCGAAGGACGTTTCTTTTGGAGAGTAGAAAATTTGATTTCCGATTCGGATTTTCTATGACCTCGAGAGTCTGAGTTGCTTCGAGCCTTAAATTCCGAGTGGGTGAAAACGCAGTGGTCTTGTTCGTGGAAAGACATATTTATTCCACTGGAAAAATATTGGTAATAATTAATACAAATCAAATTACAATTCCGACAAAATAAAAGTGTGCTTTAAATGTGGAAACTAGTGTGTCCCTAACACTACTGTTGTATTTATTACGTTCCGAAGTGCAAAATACCTTTACAAGTCGAGTTGTAAGTAAAATAAAAAAAATTAGAAAAAATATCAGTTCCATTAATGAAATAACTAGTTTAAATTATGCATTCGAATATTAAATCGCAATCATAATATGGCACATTAGCAAAGTGAAAATGTTTCTATATTAAGCCGCGAGCTTACCTATCTTGAGAGCTAACACTCGTTACAGTTGAAGTGGATAAAATTTTTTTCTTATTAGCGTCTTCTTTCACAGGTTCATCACATTTAGAAGCAATCAAACCGTCCACGACGGAATCAGTGCTTCTACCCGGATTGTAATCTTCATTGTTTCTTAAAGAACTCGCATTAGATTCTTTTTCATATGAAGTTTGAGTAGTATCAGGAGTAATAAAAACATCTACTGCACTGACTACATCTCTTATTTCGCTTTTAACTTCATTTGCCATTTGTATTGAAATTTTTTCTAAATATTCGGCAACTTCATTAGCTGAAATTGAATCGCTACGTCCATCTTCACTACCACTACCTAAATTATAATTGAAATATGTATATAAAACTTAGAGGTTATTCATGAAAAATGTGATATACCATTTCTTTCATAAAAGAAGGAATTGTCTCTATCACTATCAGTATTTTCCAAAACGTCCTCAACTTTTGAGATCACCTCTCTTATTTCAGATTTAATATTTGTGGCAAGTTCTTTGGTCATTTCAGTCACATAAGTTTGCAGGTCTGGAACAGGAGATCCTCGTCCAATCTAACAAAAAGTATTATTCAAAAGACCTTAACATTTGCAACTACAAAATTCCCTCTTACTTGACTACAATCTATTGAACTCGCCGATAAAACATTTAAACTATGAGTAGGCGATAAATTGGCATCGGAATCTAAAGAATGAAGTTCATTCTGGCTGCTGCAACTCGTCTGTCGTTGTCTAAAAGCGTTCATTCCAAGGCTAACACGAGTTTGCGGACTTAAAATGGGAGGAGAAACGTTTGGATGTCCTAGACTAAGGCAACGATCTCTAGCGAAGCTTTGCTGTTGGAATTGTTGAATATTGGAAGAATTTACTGATTCGCCTACGGCAAAATTCACTCCAGGAGATTGAGAAAGTTGAGGATAATATAAGCCGTTAACATCTTGCAAGAAATATGGCACTGGGGACGAACAAGTCAGGATTTTTGGGTCGTCCAATGATGGCAAACTGAAAAATTATTTAGATTGATATCGAATAATATCACTAAAAATAATTATTTTCAGAACGCGAAAGAAATTATATTGTTTTCTCGTATTAAGACAGATTTATGATAAAAATTAGTATAAATATGTTAAATTCAGTCTATTGTTTCATATGACTGTAACCTGGAAAGCTTTAAAAAAATGATCAAACTAATGGTTATCATTTATACGCAACATTCACAACAATAAAGTAAGTACATTTTACAATATAAATACCTGTAATGTCTCGGAGATCCACTCCCAGGTTGTACAACAGGTGCACCCATAGAAACTGGATGATTTATCAAAGGATTCTCGTCTACATGTCTATCAGTCTTCTTCACGGCAGTAATATGAGCACTGGGATCGAATGGCACCTTCTGTTTAACGGTTTGAGCATTGCTCGTGAGAAGAGCCTGGGCCTCGTGCTGCAACATGAACCATCTAAGTTTTTCTCCTCGATTATCGAAAACGATTCCTTGATCTTGGTAGGGCAATCTGTTGGCAGTTTTTCTGGCTCTGTTAAATAAGTTTCTAGCCGTTTGTAGACATTCCGAATAACTCTGAGGAAAGAGTCCGGGGCCAGAGATTCTTCTTTCGTTCATAGTCATTTTTCCATCTATGTATCGAACCGACGACAACCATTTCCTATCCTTTTGCACTGCATTTGTGTGATGACGCCATTCAGCTGTTTCCAGATCCACAATATATTGAGGTAAAAGTTTCCAACCCTCAGTTGCTACCATTTTAACAGCTTCCATTACAAAAGCTAATTCAGCTTCATTAATAAAATATGGAAGACTTATTCTGGTGAAACCCGGCCTTAAAAGTTCGAGAATTGAGTTATCCGCTCCTAAATTTAAACTGGAAAGTCTACGGTCTTCTAAGATAATGTTCTCGTATTGATCAGCAAGACACTGGTCGATGCCAAGAAGTTCTTGAGCATAAGCTCCCGAACATGGACATCCTGCTCGCGCTTGTATACCGAAAACATCATTTAGCACTGCGCAAACAAAATTGTGATGTAGAAAAGTACCTCGGGGATGTCGCACCATAAAAGAGAATATCGAAAGACGTTTAAGGTTCGGAGATGTGTTGCCTAAGAGTATTATTTCCGGAATGGTTCTAATGTGTTGCAACATTTGTCTAAAACAAAATAAATTCAGATGTAGAATTATATTTGCATTTGTTTTGTTAAACATTGTTAAATATCGAAGTAATTACCCATAGAAATACACCCTAAATAAAATCTATTTATCAATAACTCAAATAACTTGTTTGTTATTTAATTATTTTCAAACTAAATTAAGGGTTAAATTAAAAAAATAATTTATTT
>JABRWK010000085.1:0-12842 GCA_013372445.1 Hypothenemus hampei | reverse complement strand
GTTGACCTTTCGTTTTATATGATATGAAACTAAACCGTTCATAACGGAAAAACTTTTCCCGTTTCATGTAAATACACTTCTTATTCGTTTTTTCCAAAATTGTTAGTTTGAAAGTTATTTGATCGTGCAACTTTGGATGAAACTATACATATAACTATATAACTGAATGAAACTATATAACTGAAAAACTAGAGGTGATAAGGTTACTTGGATAACATTTTCTCTTTTAGTGGAATCAGGTTGACCTAGAATGTTTGATTTTCATTACAGAAATTTAAAAAAGTTCAAAAATATCGACGGTAATGTTATTTTATTTACCTTCGCAATTTGATATTGAGTTCTACTATTTATAGATAAGGCATCTTATATTTCGTATTCTTAAAGTGATTTACTTTAAAAACACTTTACATTAAGTTTCTTCATTTGATAAAGATCTCAAAATTGTTAGAGTTTTAGCATATAAATATTTATAAGGTCAAATTAGGCTGTTTATAGTAAGGTTTGCTACGAAATTGTCCTTTTTAAATGTTTTATCATTTTGTTCGTGTCTATTTTATTTGAAAGTTCAAGACAAATATTTCAATACACTTCTATTGCCAAAAAGAACGATTCCGCTCATTTAAGACGCCAACACGTGTACGATTTAATAATACGATCAACAAATGAAAAACTAGTTGTCACATGGACGTCATTAATTTATTCGCTTGTTTACGACTTTAACAGCCATGACCTTACCCCAAAACTCTATAAACGCCGATAATTTAAACAAGTGTTATTATTTTTCGATAATCTGTTTAAGATTTCGCATTTAATTTCGTCATCACATGAAACATCCAATACCTACATAAGTAATTTTTTCTATAAACAAAACGCCTTCGCAATCCTCTGTTTATTGGCAATTTGAACAAACGAAATGGTCAATAGAAAAAACAATGGATCTGGGGTGATCTTATTCAAAAATCATTTGTGCAACACATGTTACATACATATGTACATATATATGTGTACATGCGTGTTCCGCGTTCACAGACAAAAAAAAACATTGTAGTCATATATACATAGCAAATGATAATAGAGAGAACTTTTGAAGGTCATATCTGAATAAACAATTACAATAAACTAGAAATTTTATGTGTAGTTGGTTAATTCTATTAAAAGTGTTTAATTGACTTGGTAAAGGCAAAAAACTTACATACTTGCGAGAGTCTTTGACCTTTATGAAAAATTCCTGAATGAAAGCGTCTTTCCTTGACCCACACGGGAAATTTTTTCCCCATTCTGAAAGGTCATCAAACTTTCACCCTTTCTTCCTCGAACGCAATTTTCCTGCATAGTCATCTCTCGTTTTCTATCAAACAGTGCAAACTTGGCACAATGAATATAATATTTGAAAAATTATCGAGTTATTAGTTGCACTGAATTCCTGGTGCCCGACAGTAGAAAAAAAAATACCACTCGATGGTCGTTAAAACGTAATCATTATTATTGTTGTTACACTCGACCAAATCGGAAAAGTACTCGAATATTTTATTTATTTATTTATTTATTTATGCAACTGCAATTTTGTTATTTGACAAAGCATATTTCATGGCTTAAAATTTTATTTTCTTGCCTGGATATTGTTAAGCTGTTATTTTTGAATGGATCGATTCACGTCGACGACTACGCCAACAAAACCTTCAATTTTCTTTCCATTTGGAATGAGCATTAAGGGTTAATGTTCTTCAACTAGGTTAATGAACTAAAATTCATCAGAAACATAACATTTTTTACAAGAAAAAAAACCAAATACCAACGAGTTATATTGACTTTTCTATTCATTTATATTTTTTTGAAATTAGCTCTTAACTTAAATAAAAACCAACGCTGATACTTATCACTGATATCTTAATTGGATCCTGCATGTATTGTATAAAATGAATATCGCTAATTGCTCGAATTTTAAATTATGTTTATTATTTATCAGCGAAGCGCTCTATTAGACTGTATTATTTGAGGTATACCAGAGCTAAGTAAAGTGTAAAAAGAATCCAATAGAAGTTGGCTCTTTTTTGGGGTAAGACCGGACCGCAGTCGCGGACCGGACTCATTGGTTGATTTAAGTTCTTGTTAGCAACAGCTACTTTGGACCTGACAAAAAAAGATTCTGGCCAATTTCCATCAGTCTGACGGAAATAACCACAAGTCATATCAACAGTTCATATTTGATTATCATTTATTATTTTTTCTTTTTCCTAAAGAACGTTCAATTCTTCAATCTAACAATAAGTGTGTTTGATAAAGTTACGTTTTTGTTGTTATTAATTTTATTAATTAAATTCAATGCCCAAAGTGGGATTTCACCTAATACTCTTAGGGCCGATATTGTTGGTTCGAGTTAATTCGGATGTTCCCTAAGGTTACTAGGATAACTATCCTTTATTCGAAAGTTAACTCGAACGTAAAAATAATTACTTAATAAATGACAGTTAAACATCATATTAATTATAGGATTTATTCTATAATTTCAGTCAACTCGAACCTATAATAATGGGCTTTAAAGAAAGATTAAAGAAATAGTCATGAAAGTTTTGTGGTAGTAATTGTGCTAGAACCTTAATAGATAGTGCAACTCCCATGTTACAGCGATTTGACTCTTATGTGAATACATTAAGTATCACAAGCGCAACAACTAACGATGTGACAAATTTGTCCAAGTCCTTATTCGCCATGATAGGTGGATGATAGGGTAAAGTTACTTAAGTCATACTCCATACGGAAAATAAAAAAAAGAAGTAGAATTTATCAAATAATTATTAATTAGTGGTAGTACTCAATACTTTTGAGAACAACTCCAATAATTAAATTAATTATACAAAGATTAAATATTTTTCTGTTAACTTAAAAAAGGAATTTAAATTGAAATCGGTACAACTAAGAAAATCAGTTTCCTAACTCATACCACCTAGAAGGTTAAGTCGTACCTACAAATAAAAATAACAAAATAAGGAAAAATTAAGAAAAAATAAAATTATTCCTATTAAATCAGTTACCGCAAAGGAATATGATCAATAATTTGGTCTCTACAAAAGTTACTAATCGTTGACAAAAAATTAGTAGGAAACAGCAAAAAACTTACTTCTTTGGAGTTCACGTTACTACGTTATCGATGACAGATACTAATTCTGTAAATCATTATGACTAACAGTAGTCTAACTGTCATTGACGCTAAAATCGCGGTTTCCTTGATATTTCACTCAAAATTGCAAAAGTACGATTTAGAAAGTGATATGGGCAGCCTTACACTGATGGCACACTTAAGGTGGTACGATAACAATATTATGGAGAAGGTATTTAGTAGTTTGGAGGATGAAGCAGTAGATCGGTCTAAAAATTTGACTCCGATAGATAGGCGATCTTGGAAATGATTGATACGCAAATTGACTGAGAGTTCCGCAAACAGTACCAATATTAATTACGATTTACGAAGAAATTAATTCTAATTCTTATGATTCTCCTTCATAAGCGTTTTACGTTTATAAAAGATTAATTTGCCTCTGGTATCCTTTTTACGAAATCAACTTATAAATTTAATATGTTAAGGAGCAAGAAACCTTCTTTTAAAAGCTCAGTTAAACCAGTTAGAAGTTGTTTTCACAAGCTCATAACATATTTATCTCGTATCACGGTCAAACCAGACAATCGTGATACTCGTAAACATGGTAGTAGAACCAAAAATTGGAATAGATTTAAAAAAAATGTTACTTGTTACACCTGTAACAAAGTAAGTAACAAAATGGCTGATTGCCATTTTAAAGAGCTCAAGGAAAAAAAGTCCCCGATCAAACTCTTTCATGGTCCAACTAAAAAGTTAAAATTTTTGCAAAAAGAAACGGCATCTCCTGAAAATTTGTTATAAACGAAGTCGATAGGATAAATTTTATGTAATAAAAAAATGGCCAAATATTAACAAAACATCAAACAACTACCAAATGCGTACCGGTCACTTTTTGTCTCCGTTTAGTAGAAATCAATCAATGTGCAATGTAGTAATAGATACCAGAGCTCAGGTTTCACTAATACGTAAAAATACTGCTAAACTGATGACATTGAAATTCATTCCAAAGCATAAGATAATAATGGGAACAGGAAACCATAATTTATATTTGGGATATATCGATCCTTATTAATTCTTTCGAATTTCTATTAATAGTGTATGTAGTGTCAAATCAGTGTGATTTATTGCAATATCATAATAGGTTTAGATTTTTTAATATACCTATGTATTAGGGATTGTCCTAAAATAAAATCGGCTGCTGCTATCTTCAAATTATTGAAAGATTTTAACGAAATATTTTGAAGTGGCAACAAAATTTCATTTCTGATTCCATCTCATTCGCCTTATGACAGTCCTGTGCTACTTGCACAAAAGAAAGAAGGAAATTTGCATTTGGTTTGTGATTTTAAGGCTGTTAATCACGAGTATTATAATATTTTAGACATGGCGGCACTTTTGTTAAATCAAAGTACATTGTAATTCTATGGAAAAATTGGCTTTCGTAACGCCGAATAATAAAAATTATTTATTTATTATTTTGGTATGTCATTTGGTGTTATGAAAGTTTCAGTAGTTTTCCAACCAGCAATTAATGTGGCCCTGTTTCAAAATGGCATATCCTTAATTTATCTAGATGATATTTTAATTTTGTTAAAATCTATTCACCTATCAAGTCTACAAAAGGTTTTCATCACCCCAAAATCACGTGGCTTCACAATTAACATAAAAAATATATTTTCCTGCAAAACAAGATGGATACTTGGGAAAAATAATTCTTCTAAATCCGACGCGTTAAGACGACAATCAATAAACGTTAAAAAGGTTCGCAGTCTGGGTCTGGCTCGATATTTCCACAAATTTGTACTAGAATTTTCTGTGAAGACTTATAAAATCTCTAGCCTTCAGAAGAAATACAAAATATGGACATAGGAAATAAATGTTGAATCTTTTCACTACCTATGTAATAGATTTCATTAAAAAACAGATTTTAGGTATTTTCGATCCTAGTCTTTGAACTCCATACACTCGCGAGTGGTTGCGGTGCCATTATTTTTTAAGTGCACGATAGTGCAAAACGTATTTTCCCTAACTATACGTATAAGTAAGACCACTTCGAAAACTTAGTCACGTTATCATTCTGTTGAATTGAAAACATTCATTTCAAAATTGAGCATAAAGCTGGTAGTCAAACGACCACGTTGACTATCTTATCGCAATTCAATTGACTTGGTAGTAGTAAACAATTTTGCAAAAGGAAATAACGATATTTCAAAAAAAGAAAATGTTAGCTTAATGATTTAGAGTCAAGAAAATAAAATAAATAAAAAATAATCAAAAAGTAAAGATAGTAAAATCGCAGATCTCAAAGAAAAATGTATTAACAGCTAGTTAGGCAAACCTCAATACTTGATTAAGCAAAATAAACAAGGGTTACTCAGTACTTTGTTTCACGAAACGCTTATGACGTCTTTATAAAAAAATATTATGTTGGACAAGGCCATGGGTTTAAACAAAATAATCTTAAGAATAATTTCGCATTTCTAGTTTTTAATAATGCGAGTAGTTATATAAAAATGTATTGACTTGCTTCATTTGCCTCACTTGAAAACGCACTTCAACCGCACTATGATGATATTAAGTCAATTCTGAAAGTTCACTATCCTTTTCCACATTGTAAATATGATTGGTTCCGGGGATATTTTCTTAACAGTTGATGCTGTTTCCAAATAATGTTTTTTATGCCCTTAAAAGCTCAAAGACTGTGAACAAGGTGTATAATATCAATTGTGCTGAGAGCACTTTTAATATTATACACCTACTAGGCACTCCATCTCATATTATAACTGATAATAGGACCTCTTTTAGTATTTGATCCAGACATGAGATGTTTTACAATCTGCATGTCATTGCATGAAGTCTCAAAAGATAAACTTCTCCTAGAGACAATATAATGTGAAAAATGGAGAACATTTGTAAGAAAGAAACTTGAAGATAACACAGCCCAAGAGGAAATTTACATGTATAAACATCAGAAAATGTAAAAATCTAGTCGGTCTGTTTAAAATAATTAATTTTTTGGATAATCTTTACGAATTAAGGAAAGTCAAAAACTTGACTGACTTAATCAAAATTAACAGAAACATAATGCATTTTTAGTCCGAAAAATAAAGTCTAATATAATGTGATGTTGATAACTGTGAAACGGTCCCTCAATTAAATGAAGGTGTTAGCGGTAGATTAGTAATGTTTGACTGCTGTGACATGATCCGTGATACGTTGTTGTCGGTTGACATATGTTACGCGTTTTATGATTACGGTGACATGATGTTTGGATATTTTGGTGTCATTTGGTATAGGTTATGGATGTTGTAATTTATTACCCAGCAATCTAATTTATTATTACAGTGTGTTAAAGCAAACAATTGTTCTGAATTGAAAAAAAAGTGTCTGAATCAAGATGAAGTTGAATGGTAGATCTGAGCCAAGAGTGTCTAATCACCTAATTCGTCGTGTCAGTCGACTACTTTGAGCTTGACAAATAAAGATTTATACAACGTTAATACGTCTTAATGATGATTCAGATGGATCGTGTAGACTGGAATGGAACTCCATGCTATGTTAATATTTGATTATTTATTATCATTATTATTTCCTTTTTTTAAAAGAACATTTCATTATTTAATCTAAGTTCGTTGACATTATTCGCGAAAATATAACTGTGAGCACTACAATAAGAGAAAAATTAATACAATTACATAAAAACTGTCATAGCTAGAATCCTATCAAATATCTCTTAAGTATTTTTCTTTTTATTTTGTTTTAAATAGCTATTCTGAAAAATTCACTTCACGTCCAGACTGCGTGAGCTCGGCCAAATTTATGAATCACAAATACTATATGTGCCAAGTTACTAGCTTTGGTAACATTTAAAACTTCCCTCGGATATTTATGGGCTTTTTATGATTTATTTATTTTCCGTAACTAAGAACCATTACTTACTAAATATTTAACAAAAAATACGTGATAATAATATGAAACAAACAATAACACATTGATCGTTTCAGTATTGCGTTTTAGCGACGGGTCAATCGGCTTTAAGACCGGACGTTTGAAAGGCCTCAAATCAGATCGATCACGACCAATAGGTCATTACGGGCTAAAAAGGATTTATTTTATAGTTAATGGAGACCGTTAGTCGAGTAACCAGGTTTTAGTGTCGAGACGCGTGTTTTTTTTCTTTAATGTGAATCCTGTTGCCCTTGAAAACCGAAATAATAGTATATGATTTTTAAGACTGAACCGAAAAAAAAAATGTCTAACGTAATTAACGGTCAGTGAACTTTTTTACCCATGTGTTTATGTCATATGAACGATTGATTGACACCGCTTGTCCCGCGTTTAGAAATATGTATGTATGTAGTTATAAAAATTTACCGCTACGCTTTTTCTCATAAATTTAACGAACACCAAATTCGTTGTTTTTACAAGGGTTCCTAGTTTATTAGCAAAGTTAGAAAGAAGCAGGTGTATTGTAAATGTTTGATTACATAATGTCAGTGGCATTCTATAAATTTTTAAAATCGTATTTAATTTTTATTAGTAGGTTATTGAATTTAAACAATAAATAAACAACTATAATTAAAATGTCTAATTAAATATATTGTTCATGTTAGTTGTTTTAAATTTTCATCTAATTGTTAATTCTATCCTGTTAATGTTTAAATGTATCTCAAGCATATTTCTCATATTTTTCTAAGGTTAAAATTTGGAATCATAAATAGTAATAACAGACTATAATATAAAACATATTATGTTTTCAAAGCTTGAAAAATGATTAATTATGATCTAAAAATTTTTATACATACCTAAAAAAAGATAAAATATAAAGAATATTACTTACAAATCTCTAATGCTCTCGGTGGAGCAGAACATACATTTTCAATTATGTCATATACCATATTTTCTCTGTATATATATATAATATTATTATTATTAATTAAACGATTAGTTTTTATCCATATAAGTTATTGCATCCTTGTTCAATATATTTCTTTAAGAAACTGCAGTTCAGAGTCAATAATAAAGTCTTTTTATCAAGAGTTTCTATGAACCTGAGAATTCCACAAGGACAAATAATATAAAAAGACTGAAGCTCTACAAATATGTGGAGTATATTTTCTAATAATAAATATAAGCTAGTTCTTCATCGTATTGACAAAAATTAAATTCAAATGTATTTAAATAAATATATTTAGAGATTTTACAATAACTACAAGAATATTCGATGTTACTAAATTTTAAATATTCAGTACCATGAAAATGTCCTCCTAGACTTTGCCTGACTGATTGCATTCTGGAAGCCTAATTTGCGACTATACTTATACGCATTTCGCGCGCTACATTACTATGAGTAATGATGCGTTGAATGCTCTGTTCTTGATGGGGGATTATTAAGACAAGATTTAGAACATTGAAACGAATATTTAAATTTTTTTGTATCAACAAATTGAAAGGTAATGGGGATAAAATTTGAAAATGAACTTTTTTCAGTGAAATTGAAATCTTTGATCTATAAAAAAAACAGTTCGGTCATTACTTATATGTATTTATGTATAGCTATAAATATTCATGGGTTACATAAAATACTCTATGGAATCGAGTAGTATGTGCAAGAAAATGTCCCCTCCTATCTTCCTATAAGACTTACATCATTACTATAACTTTTTGTATATTGTTAATAACAATGCACAAAATAAAAAAAAATTAAAACAATTAAAAAAATTACCCATGAATTTTTGACAAATTTTTTTTGTAGATAAATGTATATACAATAGATAAATTGAAGGGCATATTGGAATAACGTAATAAACTACACAATTTGAAAAAATGATTTTATTGGTCCTTTCCATCAAGTAGCAACATATTAAGGCACACCATAAAGAATTTGACCAAAATATATAAAAGAAATATGTAGTATGTAGGCAACTGACAGATTTCAATGTCCAATATCTCCATTTTTTATATGGTGGCTTATCATGTTATTCCAATATGCCCTTTAATTATTTATAATATAATTAGTTATGTTTATCAATAAACAGAGAGTAGGACATTTTCAGTTCAAGTATTTTTTTTTGCCTCGAAAACTTTTTTTCTATTGGTGGGTAGTAGTTTACGTTTTTTCTTTTTAAAAATACAATGTATTCCGTATTTTGGATTTTCAGTTCGACAACTATTTATATAATACCTAAAATATGATTTTCAGTTTAAGTTTGTTATCTCTTTTGCATAAACTACTACTACAGTTTATAACTGTCATTTCTTATATCTCAAATGGGTTGATAATCAATCAAAGAAGCTATTGTTCAACGAAAGGAATTTTAGTGCACTAATCAGTCACATCTATAAACATCGCAATTTAATTCAGATGCAGATTTTATCAAAAATATAATTTAAAATAGATATTATTAATATTTATTTTATATTTCCTTTAATTCAATTTAAAAGAATAAAAATACATTAAGAACATTTTACTTTAATTTTATGTCAGTTATAGACGAGAAATGGTTTGCATACATGTGTAAAATATTAAATTATTGCTATGCAATATTTTGGAAATGTCTAATAGAGTGTAAAAAGAACATGCGGTTTGGAATAATATTTGGAATAATACAAAAGGAGCAAAATTCATTATTCCGGCAGCGAGTGGTTTGAGCGAAGGAAGAACCGCTTTGGCCGAGTTTTCTCTATGGTTACGTGTATTCTATTTCATAAAGCCTCTAACGAAAATTTAGTTCCTTTTTGTCAAAAAAATGTAAAGTTATTAAAAAATGGGCCACATTTTAACATCTAAATATAACTTTGAATAATATTTATGACAATTATCAGCTATACAATGGACATCCATATTTTCAATAAAATTTTTCAAATTTAATAATTAACATTTGACATATTCGATTGAATCAAAACAAACAATGAAAAAAATAAAGCTACCCTTAATTTTAAGTTGCCATCTCCCTCGGATGACTTTAAACTAAGTTAATAATGACTTCTTTTCCTCTGATCAGTTAAAAGTAGAACAGAAGAAACGATTTTTGATCGAAACGATTTTTGATCGAAACGAATTTCTTCCGTAAAGCCTATGATAGACCGGATCTTTAATGTGACACTTCTGACAGACTGAAAATAGAAAAGAGTTATTTTGCGCCCGTCTTTACGTTTATTAAATGTCGAATTATCGATACAGTTTTATGAAACATTCCATGACCATTCCATTTTGTATTCAAAATAGCATCACCGCGTATTTTTTACTAATTCGTTGTTTTATCGTCAGAGACGCAGTGTGTTAAGTTTTATCTTGAAGATCTTCGTAGAAAGAAGCACGTCTGATATGCGAAAACCAGAGCCTCTATTCGGCTTAAATGTTTAATTTCTCCAAGATGATTGGTGTATTTTTTTATAGCCAATATTTAGCATTTTTTTATTGTTGCGTAACTTGTGGGAAGTTAATTTCGCTGTACCTTCCAAATTGATAAGGATAAAGTGAATATCTAAAAATACAATAATCTGGGGGCGCCCTTAGAATTGCTCGTGGCTTATCTTTCTAAACAAGAGAATTTTTTATACACATTATCATCATTATCTCATAAGAAAAAGTCCATGGAAGTGAGATTGCACAATCGTGATTGTCGATTGACATCAGCAATCATTGCCTTAGAATTTTGAATAGGTTACACTTTA
This sequence comes from Hypothenemus hampei, assembly GCA_013372445.1. Taxonomy (NCBI): domain Eukaryota; kingdom Metazoa; phylum Arthropoda; class Insecta; order Coleoptera; family Curculionidae; genus Hypothenemus; species Hypothenemus hampei. The sequence goes on along the minus strand of JABRWK010000085.1, from coordinate 2,068 downwards.
TAAGCCTTCAAATAGAGATCTTTATGCAAAATTCTCTACGTAATCATCTCAGAAACGCCGAGTACATGAAAACGAGTTGGAATAGAGAAGTTCGAACACTTTGGCTTTCGGCATTAATAGCGGAAAGTGAGCGATTATGAAACACGTACTTTTTCTACACTTACTTATTCTTGTTCGATGAACAATTTAGTAATTATAAATAAACTATAATTATCACTGATTTGAAATGTCAATTAAATTTTTAGCATAAAAATTAAGAGCTACCTATGTATTACAAGTTTTAAAACATGGATATTTAAGGTTGTTCAATATAAGACATCAAGTGGTGGTAGCGCGAAATATTATATCATATTGTAAAAATACATCAAGAAAGAAATATTTGAATGAAAAAATTATTTATTAAATAAATCCACTAGAAACATTGTTTTTTGACTAGAAACGTTGAAATTTTTAAACCAAGACATTGCAAAAATACATCATTTTCACAAACTCAAAAAGAATTTTAAACATTTCAACTAACATTATTTTTAAAGTCTGAATATAAGGAGGCCTATAAATCTTAATACTAGATCCTATATTGAAAACTTTCTTCCTATTTCAAACTAAGGACATCATAGTGAATTCATGAAATAAATGAAGAAAAAAGTAAGAAAATTGATAAAATCGACAAGTGACACCTAACACAAAATTAAACAGTTCTCTTAAATACCTTGCCGTTGAGCTTGTTTAAAAAAAATCTACCTTACAGTCATTCTCTTAAAAAGTACCAATATCTTTAAAGTCGTGATACTTCTACTATGCATTTTTTCATGGAAAGTAGAAAAATGTTTTACTCCGTGAAAAATTATTGAAGACCTATAGGATTGGGACGTCTATTACGTAACACAAATTATGCATTCTGGAAAACAAAGAATTGAGCTCTTAAAATAGAAATTTTTTAATATCGACTTGTATGTATTTAAAATCCAAACAGCCGTATTCAAAAATATTTTTAAATATTAAAAAAATTGTAAAACCTTAAAAATTTTAACGAATTTCTAGCTGAAAAATAATATTCACAAACTTCGACTATCGATGTTGAAAATGTATAAATTTTATGATTAATGAAACGAAAGTCAAATTTTAAAGAGGCAAATGCCAAAAATACCATTTGTTCACCGGATGTCCGGGCATTGCGGTAACCAAAGTTTAAAACACAAAGGTAAAACTTGAAAGTCAGAAAAAACATTCATTTTAACATGGGTCAGGAAGTACTTAATTTACTGCCTTCAAAATATTAAAGCTTTCAAAAAAGTTATGTTTTCGTCGTTTGTAAAAAATTATAACTTATCAAATTTTTATTTACTTACTGTTCACTTGTAGGTTTTCACAAAAAACAACGCACTTTAGCCTAATGAGGTGTACCAAATTTAATTAAATTATTTTCATTGGTTCGGAAAAATATAATTTTTTTTTAAATCTTTAAAATTATAGTGAATCGAAAACTAAGCGTTACTCGATTCAGATTTAGTATACGAATGCTTTTTTCTTATTTTTAAAATTTAACACGTTAAAGATTGGACAAAAATATAAATATAAAAATATAATACTATTTCTAATAAAGCGTATTCAATACTGTCCGGTCTGTAACATTAGGTTGATCAATTATTGTTTTATAAAAAAGAAGTACTAATTTTAAATTTAATATAAAAGTCAAGAGTGAAGAGTGATTATAATAATTTGTCGAGACGGTACAAATCCTAAAAAGAAAATTTCCACTCATTGTCAGTTGCGAATCATCTCATTTTCTAGCAAAATTTTCTAGGGGTAGAAAATAATGCAAAGGAGTACTTTCAGAGGATAGATTTTCAAACGAATACGTATGACCACTTTAGAAACATATGTATTTCAAAGAACTTCAGATCGAGTTGATGTTGCGATTTTCTCAATTATTTCAATACATATGGTCAGACAGAAAATTGTATTCGTACACACGGAAAAAAATTCTGTTATCCGTAATTTTTGACCAATTTTGTTCAAATTTTGTACAATGAAAATGCAAGTCAAAATTCAATTTAAGTATTCGAGC
>JABRWK010000084.1:341626-354925 GCA_013372445.1 Hypothenemus hampei | reverse complement strand
GGTATTAAAAAAGGATGGAAATACACTGAGTGCCGAAAAGTGCAACCAAAGGAAAACGCTATAACTAGTGTGACAGTAAAGAAAAGGAAGAAGATATAGTTAGGTTAAAAAAGAACTAACAGGTAATTTAGTTGGATCGTTTTGTAATTAAAATAAAGTAAGATGCAAGTATTACATAAAGTCAACTAGTCGTCCAACGAAATTGGTCATAGGAGCCTAATACTATCGATGGAACACAATAAGGTATTTAGGAGATCTTTCAAATATTCGACAAAAGCCGTACGGTAACCAGTAAATCCGACATTATTTATTTGAATAGTACTTACTCTGGAAACTCAATTCGCTAGTTTGGCACAAGTAAAATTTAATTAAGCTTAAGAAATACAAGTATAAGGAGTTTATCCAAAATTAACTAAAATTAAGCTTTGCTAAGTACAGTTAATGAACCTGTAAATGCTACGAATTTTAACATACTCTCGAGTGTTAATTTGGCAAATCCTTCCTTTTGTAAGCCAAAGCAAAGCGAATCGACGTAGATATCTTTTGATCATTAATTAACGTTGGTCAAATCTCATTTTCTAGATTTTAGGAAATGGACGAAATGCAAATCTCGAGCGTACAATCTAAAGAAGAAAATGCCAGTATTCAGATGGAAGATTCATAGTACAAATTCCATTTAATGAACTATCTGAGAAGGAATTTTATTCCTTCAAATGAAAAATGTCTCCAGACCAATTAATTTAGATTTCTCAATTACGGTCACAGAATTCTGCTTCCATATAGGATTATGAGAAACTGAGACAAATGAAGACATTAAATTTACAGGTATATCTTATTACAAGCCTTATCATTGCTATTATACGAGAACAATTTCAATGCGAAGGAATCATTTACAATGTTTTTGATACATATGTAAATTTTAGATCTTAAAAAATTGTACCAGGCAAGTCTTAATTGATTTAAACCAGACAAATTTTAATTGAGTCTTATGTCGAAATAAAGCAGGCAAACCGATAAATATAGCGTATAAGTATAAAGTAACATGCAGTGCGAGCGTTGCTTCATTTATAGTGATTTATTGTCGTGTGCAAATAGATATTAAATACAAGAAAGCAAATCCAAAATGTGCTGCCAAATAAAGTATTCACGGGATAGAATATCCTTCAAGACGAATATTGCCACCGCATTCTCGGTGTGGTTAGAGGCAAAGACTGCACTGGTAACACGTCTCATATGACCGCAATCCTTCATCATGCCACCACTTCTTTACAGGTTACATAGATTTTCGGAAGTCGCAGCGGATACTTCAGCGGTTGGCTTGGAAATTGCAAAATATCGTCTTGGACTTTTAGGATATCTGTAAATTATTGCTCACTATACGTTATAAATCTATGGTGACTAAAAAATATAAAAAAATAGACAACATTTAAAAGACATTTATTTTAAAAATTAACGAATTACACTTATTACAACCTTGTATCAGGTACAATAACATAAACGAAAAACACTTAAACAGTTATTTCATCCGTAAAACGACTTTTATCATCTAAATTGATAACAATAGAATGAGTCCTAGCATGCCCAGAGACCATTTGCCGGTCATCATTGTCAGTCGTATTCGTCTTTTTCGTATCACTAGAAGGATATGTTGAGCTTTCTCTATCTACATTATCAATGTCAGTTTCTTTAATATCATTTTCTGATATTTTGGAAGTGCCAGGTTCGCAAGCCGATACATCCAGAGTAATTTCATTAATTATTTCTCCACCGTCCTCGTTCGAAGTGCTAGGTTCGCCATTAGATTTAACATCGACAGCGAATGAGACACTTTGTCTTTTAATTTTTAAGTAACATTCATCGCGAATTTCAGCTGAAGATCTATCACCTGATATGCAAAGACTACTACTACTCCTAATGACAATGGAAGATTTTTCGTTGTCGTTATCACACATTCTTGCTGCGTCTTGCATCGCATTTATTTTCGTAGCCAAATGTCGGTTGCCGACTCTCATATTTCGTTCTTTGAGCAATTCTAATTGAGTGTAGAGTCTATGGAATTCGTCTTGGATATCTTTTTCAGTGTACTTTGAATAGATCACTTCTTGGCCCACAGTCGATGAGTTCGCGCTCGTGTAATGGGTTTCGTGCCGATTTTTAATTAAGAACTTTGAAGGAGTTTTATAAACCATACTGGAGCCGTCTTCGGACTGTTTATCCCGATTTTTAATCACCATAACCACCTAAAAATTATAAATTTAAAAATAATCGGGTCACATGCTTATGAGCTGAATCGATTGAATTTAAAGTTAGTGTGAAGTGGCTTATTAATGCCTTTTTCATGTATAGATTTTTTGGCGGTAGCTTTTTTGTATTTAAAATGTATGACTTTCTTATCGGAAAAGTGATTTTTTAAACTGAAAACCTAATTTAATTTTTCCCCTTGAACCATAGTGTACTGTATATACTTCGCAGGCTATTGTATACGGTGGCTGAACGTTTATCGTATTATATTATCGCGTATACTCAGTACACTTACAGCGGCACCTAAATATAAAATATTTAGCATTTTGAGGGCAGAAAATAGTCTGGACAGAATTTTATAACAAGGATAAAGCGGATAGAAGAGGGATTTATTGGCAACAAAAAAAAATCTTTTTCCTTTTGTTGGGCATGTCTGGATACTTTTTTATGTTTGGAGTTTATTATAATTCGTAAAAACTGAATCTAGAAAAAAATCAAATAATATTTCGTTTTAGGTAATCATCCAATTTAAATTTCGACTTTTTCTTTTGATTTTATGTAAAGAAGATACGTTTTTATACCACATGAAACTTTCAAATCTACTCGTAAAATTTAAGTAGATTTCCCTACAGTTTATAGTGCAAAATACCTTGTTATTTCATACATTTTTGATTTTAGAACTAAAATTTTATTTCTTTAATAATATATGGTCAATAAAAGTTTGTAGGCTTTCACCGTCGGAAAAATCATTAAGGGAATTTTTGTCTGGGTCTAATCGTTTCTAAAAATGTTCACTGCAGTTGTGACCGAAACGTCAGGTGAAAAATCCTTTTTTAATTAAGACCTGATGAAAATTCTTTTAACAATATACGTTCATTTTTACCTTGCTTCCAAATATAAGTCCAAGTAGTAGAGTTACACTCAACTGTGTGTGGACAAAGTAAATAATATACATCAGATCCGGATTTGCTGGTTTTTGCAAGAAAAATCTGGAATAAACCTGACATGTTAATGAAATATTTAAACTCATTGTTACTTAAATGACTACATATGTATACATATGAGACTACTAAATTTACAATTATACATATAAACAGGGTATACTAGAATTTGTGGATAGTATTGGAAAGAGACTAAAACCTAAACATGCCACAAGATTCTACAAGAAACTTTTATCGATCCAGACCAAAAACATACTCTACAATGATTTTTTTTGTTAACTTCATTCGAAGTCATAAAAATAAAAACTTTCGATAAAGTTTCTTCTTCTTGTTTCAAATCAGTAAGTCTCGATCTTTTCTAAATTTAATTAATAGATTTTATAGTTTTGCAATCAAAATGTGCATACCCTGTATCATGTATATAATGTTGTGTCCTATTCTCTTACTAATCAATTATCATCAAGTATAGATCTGATTTCCAAAACGATAATACTAGCAAGCACTAATTGTAAGCAAATTAAGCCAATTGAAAATTCATATCAAGAGGACTAGCGGAAGATTCCTGATTGTGTCCTGCCTTTGACATCTGGTCTTCTGAGATTGATTTCATACTCATTTTGATACTTTGACCACGGCAATTAGGCAATAATAATTAAGTAGAAGGAAAAATTAATACAAAAGTTAGATAGTTCATATTATAAATAATGACAGTAAATTCTGAAGAAATTGTCCTGGTAGTAACTTATCGTTACTACTTAAGCCGATCGGAATGGTTTGAAAAATTCCAGTGAGAACTTTTCACAGTCACAGGAGAAATTACAAAATTGTTTCAGCCAATATATTCTGACATTTTAGAGTTAAGATTAAAAATGTTTCGTATTTTATTTGAAATTTTCCTTGTTGTGCAATACTTCTTTTCAAAAATTTTCAAAAAGAGGAGTATGTATACGTACTTAGTTTCGAAAATGAAAATGAAACAAAATGAAGTCTTAAGAAGTTAAACGAACTGTAACATTTTCTTAGGCAATGAGGCACGAGAATAATAAAGCTTCCTCGATTTAATAAAGAACTTTTGTCTCGAGATTATTTTAAATAATAAATACTTCTTATGAAACTGTAGTCATCTCAAACAATTTACTTCAAATTTCTCTCAAAAAGCTAGTTTATCTACGAGATAACCCTTTTTCATTATTTGGGATTTCACAACTAGTGTCTTTAATTACTCTTAGAGAGAACGTAATTAAGTTGTCTAACTATAACAAGTTCTTTGTACAAGCTTATGTTAGAAAAAAATGAAAGAAAAAAGACAATTTTCAGCAATTAATTAAATTTTCAAACTTTCATCAACTTGTAATCTTAAAATTTTCTTCGTGGTTAAAAATTTTAGTTTGTTCTCTATGGAAAGTTGACAACATTATTCAAAATACTTACGTTGTTACGTTGAGGAATAAACACAATACGAACTCATTGTATATGGCTAAGGAGATGAATTTGCTTTCGTTGAATTCTGATGGAGCTTTTCTTACTACCACGCATAAACGGATTCCCCAAATTAAGAACGATATTTCCACTGAAACAAATTTTGCAAAATAGTATTAAGAATGGTTTCAATAAAAAATAAGTAAAGGATATTTTGTGCTTTACTTATAGATTTGACAACAACCTTATGGATGTTATGCCATTAAACATATTCTAAACCTCATCAATTACTTAGAATTGAAAATGCATCGGATTTCTAAAAATAGTTTGTTCAGTGTAGAAGCTTAAGAAAAGAAATAGCTGATATGAGTGGGATCGTGGCTGTTAGAATGACTGTTAGCGAGAGGAATCAATACCAACAACTAAGAAACTGGATTGTGGGTATGGAAGAACGTCAGTGGTTGTTACAAACCAATAGAAATCCCAATAGATTTTTTGCGAATCAGCTTATACAGGGACGTACTGATATATTCTTTTTATACTTGAAAAATGTGGAATGTTTTATCAATTCGATCAATTAATTTGAAAAAAAATAATCTAATCAAATTGTGTTGTTGTCAAGTTTATTTCTCGAATTTCGGTTTTATACTATGGTGGTTTGGAATCTACTTTTAAAAACATTTTCCAAATAAATTGTCCGTCTCGCCGATGACTCAGATTCCAGATTTTAGGGGATGATGAGGAAACTACCGTTCATGTAGTTCTTGTAAACCACTGACTGCATTCACCGCAGATTAAATTAGGTACACTGCGTTCAGGCATTTGGGAATCCATTGAGCAGAAAGATTTTTCATACACAATATCATGAAAGCGTTTATATGAAATATGTATATCCAGCGTCTCGAGTATACGTTTTAATTTAATTCGAATTAAATCGACAAAGAAGAATCGATATTTTCTGGAGGTGACACTAAAAGGGGTTTTCCAAGTCCCTCGTCATCTTGAAAAATTCTTGTTTAGAAATGTCTAAACTTTTTCACGTGAGATTTTACTAAATTATATTTTCTTGCCATGAAAACAAATGTTGTGTTGCCTTCTATATAGACATGGCAAACTATACGAATATATCAATATTCTCTTATACAAAATGTCACCAATATCAAAACTTTGGAGTGGAGTGATGTTTCTTTTGCCTCCTAGAAGAAACAAAAACTGGCAAATCTCTAAAGAATTTCTGGCTTAATTTTACGGTTTCCCAGTTACTCCTGAAATTTTGATCATTAAATCAAGCACATATTGTATACCAAAATTCCTAAATATGTCAGTTACGGTTAAATTATAATAGTTAATGTGAAGGTTTACAATTTTCGATTTCAAATCTAAATTCTAGGTTTTAAAAGTCTTGTGGTTTACCGACATTCTATGGGAAAGTGTAAAGGTCAGTGGAGAGTCGTTTAATATATGTCTATAGGTGATAAGGGTCTAGACTCTTGAGAATAATTTCTCATTAAATAGTTGAAGGGTAACTACATATAGATGTTCCATATTTCCGTAAATACTATTTGCATGATGTATGCATTTCCGTTAAAGTAAAACAAAATATTGATATATGAAGCTCTTTCTGGCGTACACAACTTCAAAGGGTGCATCCTAAATTGCATTGACATTATTTGTTTTTCAGTTCATATATTCGTATAATAAAATTTCTCATACATTTTCCAGTTGTCAACATACGTATGTATTGATGTCTACATAACGAATAACGACGATACAGAAAAAGAAAATAAGGAATTCTGTTGACACCTTAAATTAATTTTGAGAGTAGAGATTAGCCACAAGGTTGGACATTAAATTACTATTTCAGACACAAGAGATTGGCCCTTGGAGAGTTAGGAATTTATCTTTTAATAAAGCTTTGTGAGCAAGATTAGGCTGAACGATATTGTGAAATACCTGTGGAGAGTTTCTCATCACAACAGAGTTAGTTGTGTCCACATACAAAGGAATATCACAATTCCGATCTAATAATGAACTAAAATAGACTTATGGTAATTTCCCTACGGTTCACGAATAAAATTCGAATTCAGGAATGTGTCATAAAAGAGGTTTCTTAGATCTAAGCTTGAATTCTTGCCTTTTTAATCAGTTCTCTTTCTTTTAATTAAACCTCTTGTGCCGTTATACTTGGGACAATAGTTATTCGAAAAATCATGAATTCCATGGGAATGATCGTGGAAATTAAGAATTTTCAACAACAAAGGTCCATTTAATCGCAAATTCCATTGAGATATTCCAATAAATAAGAGCCTTTCGATTTGAAAAATCACATTGTACTCTTTTATTACGTAAGTACAGGAAGTTTTTAAGCCGAGTAAAGCAGTACATTACAAACAATGGTTTTCAGAAGTGAACAACATTGTTCGTGGTCAGGAAAGGGGACATTTGTCAGCGCTTTAGTTGGCAGTAGAGAAATTTATATTCCTTCTTAAGTTTTTGTTTTTCTATTTTCCTCTAAAGACGACGAATAGATAGTATTTTGAGGTAAACGCATGTCATTTTAATACGAGTTGATTTGCAAGAATCCCATTGCAATTTTATTGTTATTGTTAATGAGATAAAATTCGAGTTTACAATGATTTTTACGATAGTCACTTTTATCGTGGATTTCCATTTAAAAGGTATAAAAATGTCGTAAAAATAAACTTTGTAGTGTATCAGATATTTATCCAAAACCAATCTTTTCGAAAGTGTAATTTATTTTAGGTTCAATTCAAGAATTTTAATGACTTTAGGGAAGGGAGACTTTTATTTGCAGAATATGCCCACAGAGCTGAAAAACTAAATTAATTTTCTTGTTGAAAAAAAAAATAAATACATAAATCTTGAATCCAAAATTATCCGGGTGCTTAATTGTGAAATACGTGCCTGTCGAAATTAGAAAATTAGAAAATAAATTTCCAGAGAACGTTTAATTCTGCCCAGAAGAATTGCATCGAATCTTTATCGAGAAAAAGCTAAGCTTCCTAATGCATTGTTTATTTCGGTGATTAAGTTCAATTTCTTTTAAATATAAAGATATATTGCAAGTGTTGCTCTAATAGTTTTTACAAATTTTTTTATTGATTTTCAATGTTGCTGTACTTTCAAATTTGCGATTGAGTTTTATCGGTAATATAGTAGCATTCGGATGAAAATGGCTATAGTATACATCCTGTTGGTAAATGAGAAGGTTCAACAGGCTTCTGTAAGATTAAAGGACTGAGTGCGGTGGAAAAAGAAAAGCTCTATGATGGGTAATGCTTGAATCCAGAGTATAACAACATACCATTGTATATACTTAATCATCTCAAAACAGGGGATAGATAGACTCCCAGAACCGGAAGTCTGGCATATAAACGGGTCGCTTAATAACTATTCAATACATCAACACATCAAATTTACGATCCATTAAGTCGAGTTTTATCATAGCTTCAACATAAAAAAAATCTAAGGAATAAATACCCTGTACAACATACTGCATTTACGTCAACATACTAAAGGTTCTAGATTATTATAGGGTCACGTTGTTACAACACAAGGAATTGAGTGCAAGATAATAATGGATGAACTGAGCTGGAGTCTAGATCCTGGAATATGTTTCGAAGCATATGGTTGGAATAGATTAAGATCTTTATAATAGAACCCATGTCCTAAACGGACACATTTTAAAATTAAATGGAAGGAAGCATGCATCTCTTGCATAAAATCTCTATTGTTTATCTCTTTTTCAACTAATGGCTTTATGATTGACTACTAGTTAGTTGCCTTATGTATGTATTTCAATTTAGTCTGCTATGAAAACTGAATCCAGGGTATTTCGCTTTTGTTTGTTCTTGTTGATTTTGTTTTTCCAATTATCATGTAAATTGGTATATATACTTCTGTAGTTTTCTCTTCGCTATTGTTCTGCTTAAAACTGTGCAGCTGTAGCTATGTCGTCTGCAGATTGGGTGAAATTTGTTGGTTTTGAGAATGTCTGCCGTGTTGATATTATGCAAAAGTAATATTATAGTGGTAATATACCTCAATGTCAGAACCAGACCTCTTATACTAGGATATTATGGATTCCATTTGCCCAATACAATATGAATCAATTTACTGCAATTTCTTGTTCAATTGCGACCGGAAAGTTTTCAAGTAATCCATGAATTTGACTTTAGTATGCTAAGTTTATAGGTAACATTACAACAAACTGTTTCATCATAGTATTTGTCAACTGCGAGTTTTACTGTGAATACTAATACGTAATTCCTAGAGAGTTTAGCTTGGAAACTATTCGATCTAATGAGCTGAAATTAACAAAACTATTTATCGGTGGACTTCTGAAATTGAATTGCTGTTGTTAAGGTTTACACTCTAGCCGTAATGCCCGCGTTAGAACTATAGTTTCAAATTACGATCAATTATTTAAATTGAGTTACCGTGCATGAGCTCCAGATTACGTCATTGTCCAATTCTTGAAATTTAATTGACAAGTTCAAAATCAAATTTCTGGACACAATAAGAACTTTCTGTAACAGCTTACAATTTAATCATTCTCCTTGACAAAATTCAATAGAAGTTAACAGAAATTCAATCTTACAGTTCAAGTGAGTGTAACTGAAACTAGCCTAATTTTACAGCCAAGTCTAAATAAACTTTCCCGGTTTCAAGAAAGATTATTATTCTTCTCGGCTTCTGGTTTATAATTTCTTTAATTGCGGCAAACCTTAATAATCTAAAGAGCATCATAAATTGTCGCAGTTGTTTACTCAAATTATCCTCAATGGATATCTCAGCATGAATAAATCAAATATACGAAAATAGAAACGTCTAGGAAACTCAAGGATATTTTAGATTTCTGATCATTATAATGTAAAAGTTACATTAACTAATTCAAAAAAGAAACTATTAAACTACGAGCTTAAGGTGTTCAAATTTGTCTGCGTTCGTTTTGCGAGAAACCGATAATCCGACAAGACCTTTTCAATAAATTTTCTCAAGATAATCACCTCAGTAACCCGAATTCTAAAGGGAGATTCCCTCGTTTCCATTCAGTTGCTTCTCTATAAAAAATGATAGCTTCTTATTGACTATAAAAATATAAGCCTTTGACTCATCCTCTATTTTATGAGGTATATGTATATCATTTTGTCGTACCAATCCAATCGCTTAGTTAATTTATCAGTCGATTTCTAGGTTTAAAGAGCTCTATATGTCTCTTGAAAGCCCCAACTCAAAGACATTTTATAGAGCAATAAATAAAAAGAAAATATTATCTAATATAAAAAATTACTTTGTAGCTTTAATCCGCGTCCATTTCAAATATGCCTTTGAGCTGACCAAATGTTATTTTAATTCATTAATAATTTACGCTAGTAAAAAGCTTGTAATATGCAAATTTGTCAGCCGAGTAAAATTAATAATTATGGTCCTGCATTTGTAATATAAGCATTTGGCAAGATAAAAATGTTACATTTTTTGCATTTTGAAACTAGGTACAACATTTATTTTTACCACAATCTACAGAAAATAAACAAAAATATAAAAAATCAAAGCAAAAACAACACAATTGACAACTTTATAAGAATTGAGAGTTTATCATTTAAAGATCAGAAACTTCCTGAATAGCATCCAAAGTCGTATTAAAAGAGTCATCGAACAAATATCGTACGGATTGGCATGTTGAGAAAGATATATATGTACACTTTGTGCCCAAAGTCGATGGACAAAACGATTTTCTATAAAGAAGTTTAAAATAAAAATATTCAAAAGACTCTCTTGAAAAATGAACCTCTAAAAATTGCCAATATCGTGATATCCGTGTCGGTTTTACTAAATTCAAGTTTGCATTTTTTAGTAGTAAATAACTAGGCCTTTCAATACACCAGAAATTGTCAAAGGTTTATGGGACATCTTGTATACAGGGTGTTTTCGAAATATTGGCCAAAAATTCAAGGAGCTATTCTTTGCTTTATTTTAAGAATATTTCGTCCTATGACGATTTTTCGAAAACCTCTTCGTTTTGAAGATAGACACCGATAAATGTTTTTTAACAACAATTATTTCTATTTTTTTCAAAATCCCCTGGATTATTTCCTGTGGGGCCATCTGAAGTTTTCAGTGTATACCAATCCAGTGGAAAATGTGGAAGAGTGAAGAAATCGAATAATTGGTGGTTGTCATTTAATAAGAAACGAGTCTGGTGTTCTCGAAATGCAAAGAATATTGAATGTTTGTAATACGGCTGGTGGTAATCGTTTTCAGCAGTTATTGTAAATTACAAATGTATAACATAAATAAAAATATACAACAACACCGAGACATTTCTTTTTTCGAAAAAGTTCATCGCCCTGTATTTTGCGAACGAAGAGTTTTTTGAAAAGTTATAATGGTACGAAATATTTTTAAAATAATACAAGGATCAACTCCTTGAATTTTTGCACAATATTTAGGAAATATCCTATCTTAGTTATTTAGCATTTTTGCATGTATGTAGTTTTTTCTAGAGTTTACAATTAGTTCATAAAAATTCTTGAATATTGTTGAATGCATTTTCGAAAAATTATTAAGTTTGTGTAGATATCGGAAAATGGATTGTTCTTCTTTTCTATTGGTAACCAAGATTTATAGAATGATTGTGGAGTTGTTCGTGTGTAAGCCGGTTATTGGTCAGGAACTTGAGAGCCAAAGACATTGATTAAAAAGCCGATGTTTCGAAAATTGTATTTTCTTCCTCAAGGCCCCAAACTAGTTTGTTTATAAAATGTGCAAAATCTTCTCAATACATTTTAACTAAGAAAAGTAAAAGATTGAGAGCTCGAGGACAACGATGGTCTTAAAACGACATGGGATCAACAATTTTAATGCGCTAATAGACGAACAACTCCACAATCATTCCATAAATCTTGGTCGCTAATAGAAAATAATAACAACATCTAATTCAGTCATTTTCGAAGAATATTTTGTTGATATTCTCGAAACAGTAAACCTTTAATCAGTTCCTCATTAAAATATTCAGCAAATTTGTTTACCGCAGAATCAAATTATTCGATTCGTATATAACCAACGAATATTTTATTTCCTTTTTTTATTGAAATATGTCGAAATAGAAGCCGTTAATTGAAAAGTAGATTAAAAGGCAATTAAGAAAATTAGTTAAAACAATATTTTGACAATTATACGCTGATGCACTTCATGAAATGCATTGTGTACCAGTTTAGAGAAAGAGGGACTCCAGGGAACACAAAGGAAGTACGTAAATTTAATTCTGCTACAATTTAAAGTTAGTTTTGCTAAAGTTGATTTCTCATTCTCTGATTTGGTTTGACGTTTACTTGTACTTCTATAATTTTATTATTTTTCCTAAATATATTTGCCAAATATTGAATATTTCCATAAAATTTATTACCAGCAAGGAAAATAAAGAGAAAAAAAAATATTTCTGACCTTCACACTTTGTTAAAAGTCAGACACCATTCGTATAATCTAAACAATAAAATGCCTAACCGTAATTAGTTCGGAGCTGAAGGGAAGTGTTCCCGTGCCTTATTATGAGTGAACGTAAATTTCCTTTTTGTTTTATTCTACCCTCTTCAACCATAAAATTCGTTGATTGTCAACAATATTGTTTCTTTATTTTGATTCATTTGAATGCCCAATAGGCGAGTATAAAAATTTATAAAGTGAAATTTTTAATTAATAATAACTGATTAAAAATATAAAATTTTAATCAAAATTTCAGAGTTATTATATTTTAGTTAATAAAGCCACATTAAAATACATAATTATTAGATATTAATTTAATTTTATGTGCAATTTTAATTTTTTGTTCACAGATTATTTTGTTGATGGTTAAACTATAAAATCTCCTATATATATAAATTGCACATAAAAGGCGATTATTTTTCCGCTCTCCTAGTGTTTTTCACCAGGACGTTTGTTATTATTTTGTGTGAAGCAATTCGGATGAAAAATCACACAATAAACTTCAAAAAAGAAATAAATTTCAAAAAATACAAAAAAAAAAAATGATGCAGGTTCGATAAACTTTTCAGCAGTTAAATGTTTTTAGAAATTTTCAGGAGCTTTAACGTAAGCCAAATGAGTGAACTTCTCTATATTTGTTTCAAATTCCTGCAATGTTTCTCACGATGAGCATTGTCAAATCCCAGTTCCAATGCTTCGTATTAGTGCGTCGTATCTCTTCGGCTTGACTTTACTTAGGGTTTGTCAAATTTACACAGTCCTTTCTCGTAGACTGGCCACTAACATAGCTTTTTACTTCTCGCTCTACGAATTATTATTAAGAAGTGATTCAATCTGCTTTTGGCAAATATTCCATAATGTCGCGCTATCAAACGTGTGCATCCTTAATTGACTTAATAAAGGAAGAGATAAAGTTCTTAAATTTGTATCGGTAAATCTCTTATTTTTTGTATCTCATATTTTAGGAATTCTTGTCCATGTCGTCTTTAATTTTATTTACTTTTTTTGGTTACTTCTAGATCGCTCTTTTGTGCATAAAAAGCTCGGACCAATTTATCTCGCTTTTCTTAGCAATTGCTCTCCTTTTGTTCTTTTTCTTCTACGAGACGTTTTTCTTCTTCTTATTCTTCCTGGAAATGTTTATGCTCTTCTTTCTGTTTCTGGATATTTGAAATTAAATTAGCACGCTCAG
>JABRWK010000084.1:249110-336470 GCA_013372445.1 Hypothenemus hampei | reverse complement strand
GATTATAATCAAATTCTATCAAAAGATGAAGATCAAAAACAATGTATTCTCCAAATTGTTAGCGCTTATCGAGAACAGTTTCCAAATGCGAAAAAAGAAACTGTTATAAAATGTTTTTGAATAAGTTTTTTGAAAATTTGCTTATTAAATGCTTATATTAGATTGAAAACTAATAAAATAATGAAAGAAAATGTGATTCTATTCAATATTTCAAAAAATAGATTTGTATTTTTCATGAAAATCATGTGTAATTCTTACGGGAATAAACAAGACTCTTGGGGGGCGTTTTAGAATTGAGATAGAGACTTGAATTTTTAAGGGGACTTTTTTTTTCATTATTTCGAGTATTTTGAGTGGGCGGCACATCAAAAATTCCAAAATGAATGTTTTAACGGTCACCCTAATGTACATATAAAGAAGCACTTTTGACACTGTTTGCGATGTGTAAATCGACGTTTTACAACTACCTATAGAAAAAATTTATTAAAACGCCTAATTGAAAATTGCACCGGGCCAAACTATTATGTGTCTACACTCGTATATAGCAAACTACGATTATTTTTCGATGTAGTAATTAAAGTTTGTCTATTAAAAGTTAGAACACTGTATATGTAGTTTTTTTTTTCACAGATTGAAATACTCGTATCCAACAAAGAAAGAGCTATTAGAACGTGTATTTCAAGTGTCCAAAGCAGTCTAGAAAGTGTGAATCTCCGGACCCTGTGGCGCCAGAATTTCCTTATAACTCGAAATATTAGATAATTATTATAATTTTATTTCCATTTTAACATGTTTAAAAATGATTGGTTATTTTTCGAATTGAACTGCTTTTGGCTCTAAGATCTAAAGGGAATATTTACTTACAGTTCCATACATAAAGAAAGCTCCCAGAGCAACCACTCGTAGCAAAACTGGACTGGCAGCTCGCATTACCTAAAAAAGAATACATATGTCATGTGAAATCTACTAGAAACCGTCAGTTGTTATTTAAACAAAGCGTTGGTCTCTAAATAATATTAGCAATCCATTAATGTTGTGTTAAAATACGCTTTTCAATTTTTAATCTGATTTGAAATTAGAGCTGGGGTTGATTGACTCAGTATTTTATGCAAAACAAATGTTAATAATTAAACGGCCATTAATTACCTTCGTATTACAGCTAATTTGTTCCAGTAAGATATATAATTTAGCGTGGAAATTCTTATGCCGGAGCGGTGTTGCTATTTAATCAACGCTAATTGAATTTTATAATTATTATGGATCGGAAACGAATTTCGTTTGGGATAATTTGAAGCAACCGATTAATTAAAATTACTATCAGCTCGGATAATAGTTCGTGTACTCGAAGGTTTAAATCAATTTTGAGTTACATCCAAGTGAAGCAATGATATTTCAATGAAAAACACATATTCTATTGTAGTGGTTTTTGAAAATTCAAGGTTTTTTTTAACATCGAAAAATAGTTTTGAAAATTCCATGCTGATCGTGTTATATGCGAACTAAGGAAGGAAGAAGTTTCTGATCAGTTGCAAATAACATTGAGCTGCAATTTTGCCTCGCATGTATAAAATTTTGACGACGTTCCTTGTCGCAATAAAGCAAATCCATATAAATAACTATTTTCAGTACTTCGTAATAGTTGGAAAACGTGATAGAAATTTAAGTTTTCCCCCTCGAACTTCCAAAATTTTCACATTTCTAGCTGAAAAGTTTCGTCGAGTTGGCCAAAATGCGAATTAATAACTACTAACTTAGTTGAAAAGGCTGTTTTGCAATATCATTATTAGATATATGGGTGGTATATAACAGTTCTTAATAGTATTATCAATTAAATGAGCTGGAAATTGACTAGAACCAAAATCCTTCTTAAGGTTTCTATTCTGTAAATGGCAATTAAGCTTCACTTACTCGTCTTTGGTGGAACGTATTTGCGTCGAGGTATTCAGATGCCGACGTGAATATTAAATATAATTTCAAATGTGAATGTTTACTTGTATTTTAATGTCCATTTACCTTAAATTTCCACTAATAATTCCTTAAAATGTTATCTTCGTCTACCAAACTCCCTAAAAACCCGTATGGATATGTTTCTCATACGAGTTCAAAGCAATTTTCATCGAAATCGTCTTTGCATTGGTGTTCAATTAGGGTAATACATCTTTGAGGGGCTTTTACCAAATGAACGGGTGCATTTACCAATTATGCGGAACTGATGAAATATTAAAACCTTTGAATTTATTTGAATAGAAAATTGGCGAAGCATTTATTGCGATTAAAACCGAACGATTCGATAAAAATGGTATATTTTGTTTATTTCGAAAATAGGAAATAATAAATCTTGAATTTACACCTAACACTTCATTTAAATCTACCCTTATGAATGCATCATTGTTTAAAACTTCTTACAAACGAATTTGACACTCTTAATCATTGAGTTCACATGCATATACAGGGTGTCAGATAAAGAATGGGACTAACTAAGGATAACTCGTGATATAATTGTCGTATGGTAACGTAACGGTATGCGGCCACAGCAATATTTATTTCGAAAATTAGCCAATAAAATTTTCAGATTGAAAATATTTTATTTTTCTACACAGTCCATCCATAATTCAATTGTATAGTAAGCCTCTAACTTCTCTAACCTTGGAAAAAAAATCCTCTTGATTTGCAAACTACCTATTTAGAACGTCAATTACGTTCTCATTAGAATAAAATGTTCCACTTTTTAAACTTTTTTTCAGTTTTGGAAACCCAATAATAAAAATAAATAAATAAATTTCACATAAGTGAACGTTTTCCATTATATATGGATATTAAATTGCATAAAACACCTTGTTTAATTTTATAAATAGTAATGGACGTAAATAAACGTCCATACACGTAAAAGTTAAAATATATAAGTATTTATAAATAAAAATTACCTTTATATTTTGCCATTTATACGTAAAGAATAATATAATGGGCAAGCAGCAGGCAATAATACAAGATAGAGTCAATATAGAGCTTCGCATCACCCAATTCAAAGATACAACGCAAGGACGATCGTCAGAGCAAGAATCGCATCCTTCAGGACAAGCCAAGCATTCGAACATTCCTTTGACGTCGTATTGGTTGGGATCACCCTGAAATTAAAGATGAATTTATTAACTTTATGATTGTGAACTGGTCTAATAACCGAGCTAAAATGATGATCATTTTGGTGCAATTAGCATATTCATAGGGCAAATATGCACATGGAAGCAATTACCTTTACACGAGTAGTATACCAGCGACAATTTTGATAAAATACAGGACAACATGGCTTAGTGTGATAAATGAGTTGTTAAAATAGAAACAGGGTCGAATAATAAATTATTTTTGAGAAGAAAATGTGTTAATAAACACGAATTTAATTAAACGGTTGCAGCTGTTCTAATATACGTCAATTCTTAAATTTAATCTTAAAATTTAATTGCTTCAGCTCTTACGTTGCAGTGCAAGTAACAATTTTTTCCTCAAGAAATTTTTAAATTAGGAAATAACATCATTAAGCGGTCTGTGCGCATAATTGTTTAATCAATTATTGATTGATTGAACATTTAATTGCTTTTTTTCAAGCTTCCCGTATACAATACATATTTGGGGTGTCGAACCTTTCTTAATTTGGCAGAAAAAGATCAGTCTCCAATTAAACAACCCGTATATCTGTATTCCAAACTTCCAAGAATAGTGTAACATTCCCTTTTAACATTTTTTTTTTGCTATACAGGGTAAATTTTAAATGGACCAACTCTGCAGTACGATCCTCACAAAGTATGGGAAAAATGAAAGAAAAATTCTTTCTGAAAAATTGACGGAGTTATTGAGGTGGTAAAGTGAAGAGTTAACTTTTTCATTTTCCCAATTTCTTTAGACTATTAATCTTTACAATGTAGCAGTCGGTACATCTGGATATTAGAGACTGGAAGCAACGAGAAATCTTTAACGTAAGCTTCAAATTTGGAATTTGTAATCCAAGATTTCTCGATGTAGATGCTTTGAAATTATGTTTAGCAACGATGTTTTTTCGTGTTTTACAATTAAACAATAATTACCTTTCAAATTGGCTTTATTTATTAACAATATTTTGAGACGCGTGCGTTTATGTATTGAACTAAAAGGACAACATTTTGAAAATCTTTTCTAAATATTAATAAAAATTCATGATAATCTTGTTCATTTTTCTTTTTTTTTTTTCTTTTAATTAACTTAGTTACCGAAAACATAATTATAGCTCCATATCTTACAACCGTCGGCAATTATGAACGTTGCCAAATCTACAATATCTATTTTACGGAATAACTCGGTCAATTTTTCAAAAAGAATTATTCTCTCATATTTTCCATACTTTCTAACGAGCGCTGTACAACGTATGGCAAAGTTAGTCTATCATTTAAGACTAACTGTAGTATATACGTTCTTTATTTACAAAGTATTCAAATCTATTATGTTGGATTAAAAGTAATAAAACATTGATTTGGAAGTACTTTAACAACCAATAAGTGATTCCTTTGATCTGATGCACCGTCTGAATCACTGACCAAAGATATAAGGATTGTTGGAAGGCTTGGAGTATTTAAACGAGGATAAAATAAGCCCTCAGAATGCCGACATTGTATGTTGAGATTTTTAGTTTCTGACAATGAGTTCTTCTGTGTGCACCTCAGAACTCATCCAAGATCATCCTCTTCTGCTCTTATTTAGGTTTTTTACAAGGCTCAATATGCCAGGGTTTTAACTCTCATGTTAATTGCTTTGGTTAAATTTACTTTACGCTTGAAGAAACTGATAATTAGAATCATATCCAGACTTCAGCAATTTCATCAAAAATAATTGTTACATATCTTTGACTTGGCAATTCTGCCTTTATTTTAGAGGACACAAAGGGATACTTCTCATAATCAAATCCAGAACTATAGCTGTTATAAGCCAGCAATTTCTTTAATTGGGATTTACATTACAACAATTAAAAAGTTAGGAAATTTGCGTTTTGTGAAAGGAAAATGGAATCTAAAAAGTTTACTCACAAACCGAATACGATTTAGGTTAGATTTAATCTAATTACAACAAAAGCATAAATGTAGTCAGTTACAAGGGATTACTAGGATTTAACGCTGAATTTGTTATTGGATTGATCGCTAGTGCACTAATTTCGTTCCGGACAAAACATTTTTATTCAAAGATTATGATGGAATTATCAATACGGAAAAACGATTGAAGTAAATTTGTAATGAAAATGGCACGGAAAAAAAAGTTTTTGCATTGACAAAGTTTCGCTTGTGCTTTTGTCCATATGCCTATAAATGGCCCAGCTGCCAATTTTAATTTAGGACAATGGAGAGAGAAATGTTGTCTGCAGTCCCTAAATCTCAAAGTCCATTATTTCCACATTGTTTAGACAGACGTAAATCTGCATATTGCGGTTCAAATTAAAGGAGTGTGATATGAATAATAATTTAGTTTCTTACTTATTAAAAAATTGTACATTTTTATCCAGAACATTTCGTATTGGAGAAGTTATATTTACTCAAGAAACCATTATTTTCAGATAACGCCTTATATTTATTGAGTCATATAGTTTGAGTTCGGCCAAATGAGCTATAAAAGTTTTCGGATCGTATCGTAGAAATATGTCAACAATGATCCAGATACTTTTATTATGTTATTTACTGATTCTCTATTTGAATGAATTTTCTTAACGGCGTCAGAACTGGTTTGGCACTTTTCACCTATTAAAGAAATTCATGTTTCGAGTCGTATTTTCCAATACAAAAGCTTCAATTCAGGTGCTGGCTAAAAGCGAATTGCTATCCGAAACTGATTTCTTTATCGTAACGAACTATCCGTAATGGGGAAGCCATGTATTTGTCGCTAATACAAAAGCCAGCGAATAATACATTCGGTTTTTTATTTTGGAAGTTTACCCTTTTCGTATCGACAAATTTCCAGAAATCCTGCCTGTGGGAGAATAGTTAATACGGAATTGATGCCGAGTATCATACTTGATCAGGGAGCTTAAAGAAATCGATGACAATAGTTGCGTTCGCTTAGAATTTCCAATCGTCTTCAATTTCTCTGGATTCAACTACAATGTTCTATTCGCTTATCTTAATTCTATTAGAAAATGGCAATTTACAGGACATTCTGGCAAAAATTTAAACAAATATCTGGCTTCATTTAAAATCCCGTTGTACAAAGGAAAATTTCATATCCGTATTTTGTACACTTGACCACGAGAGTAAGTGAATCGTTGTCTATCGTTTCCCATATGAACACCTGTAGTTCTTGTAATGTCATTTGTGTCATGTGATGTAATGTCATTTTTGCACGTCCTTTGTCGAACTCCAAATATCACGACAAGGCTCGGCTTTTAGCCTATACATATGCAATTTCAGGTTCACAATTTCTGGAATTATTATTTCAAAAATATTGTCAAAATAATATCTGGATAATTATTATGTCATTTTCACTTGACTTTTCAATTTGTTAATTAAACTACCATATAATTTTGTTTATGTGCATAATTTTGGCTAGTTATAGTTTCTATATGCGGTTAACTTGACCTAAAGGTTTAAATATAGAAGTTTAATTGAGTTTTGCTATTTCTATAGTCGTTAAGCTCTATTGAATTTCATCATTAAAATAGAAGATACGGGTATTATTTTTCAAGTTTTCTTTAACTGAACTGACTTTAAGTCGAGGAGAGATGGAGATGAATGAAAACAAAGAACGGTTTCGATTGAAAACAGTTAATTCCTGGATAAGTTATACCCCATCGATTTTGGTCATTGAGTTCCTTAGAAATCAAAATGTTGGTTTTCCTTCGCAATCTTTCTAACTAGAAATTGAAAATAAATATAATTATGTTTTTAATAGAGATGAGTCTGGAATCCAATATTTGACTCGCTAACTTAAACTATTAATTCTTTGTTATTTCTACTGATATTTTTCTATCCAACCAGCGAAAGGAAATTTACTTTAAAATCACGTCGCTGTTAAATTTTGTTGATTTTAAATAACAGACGTTCAATTAATTGATATCCGTTCTCATACTAATGAAGTTTTCATGAATATTGCGAATGTCCATTATTCAAACGTTTCCGATGCTTATTTAATTATTAAATTTAATCAATTATTAATTAACTATTGTATTAATATATTCAAACCAAAAATTCAACAATAAAAACTTTACTAAATTCTAAGACAAACTTTCCAGTGTGGATGATTTTGGCAGTATTATGAACATATTTAGGAGAGAGTGGAGAGAGTTGATACAGTGAGAGGTTTGATTCATTTTCAAATTTCCTCCTAAAACGTATCAAAATAGGCTCAAATTGGTAGTATTAGTGTATTGACAGCCGCCGATACTATAGACATTAGTTACAACTCCCTGCCAAAATCAACGTTCACTTCTTAGCAAAGGTTATTTTTCTTTGCAAAATCGTTATAAATTTTGAAATTTTGAAAAGTGTAAGTGTTTTACTAAAAATTCATGTAATTTATAACGGTTACATCACTGACATTATACAATATTGAATGTTAGCTACATTTTGATGTATATATCACAGCGAGTGTGTTACGTTATGTGTTATTAAATTCTACTTCCATCAAAAATTTCACATAAGGGAGAGTTGATACATTGAATGTCAGATAAGACTCATGAGACGTAAGGGGTCAGCCTTTCATTTTATATATCATTTGTACAGGTAACCGATGCGATCAAGTTATTACCACCCACATTTGTGGATAGAACAGCCCAAGCAGTGTCAAAATTATCGTTTTCTGTAAACATCGACAAATATGAAAACGTAAATTGATAATCAGCATTAAGCATCCACATTATTTTTCTTTTTTGTATTTTCAGTTCACTAAATAGACTTACGACCAACTTAGGTTTTGTACTTAATTAGAACATGTATCAAATCTCCCAAGCTATGTATCATCCCTCCCACGCTAAGGGAGACTTGATACACTTGCAACGTTGACAGAAAAAAATTATAACTTGGCGAGAAAATAATATTTTACAATTCTTTTTTATGAAAACAGCCGTAATAGAATAGGTTTTCAACGTGTCAAATGTCGAAGTGCTAAATAATTTTGATCCATTTTTCTATACACCTTGAGTGTTAAATTTATCAATTCTCCCCTATTTTAACAGATTTGTTAACTTCAGCAAAGACGAAAAGGAAATATTATTCTATATTCAGTGACATAGAAACGCAAATAGGCAATAAGATTGATTGGAAATGTTATTATGTTGCGGAAAATGTTCATTATGGGTGAAATGGGTCCAAAAGCAACAGCACCCATCACGATAATTTTAAGAACACGATGAATATGCCTTTCGAAAAGTAATAGTTTACCATGTTCTAATGTCCCATGCATTGCTAAATAGAATCGGTACTCGTTCCGAATTCTAATAATTTTAAGTTTTTTCTAGAAAACATTAATTAGACAGGAAATCGATCTCTTTAACCTAAAACTCTTAGGCCACGTTCCTAATGCTGTGTTGTTTTGAGAACGCGTCCTACACCTCGATTCTTTGTGTTCGGCCTTCCTGAAGCCATACTTGACAACATACGTTTTCACTTCGGTTCATTCTAGCAACAATATCCCGGAATGTCCAAGCTTTACGTGATCCAACTATCCATCCTCTGTCAAACTCACTTAACTGCCTTTAATTTGTATTTCTTCGTACTCTGGGGAATTATGAACATTTGTCTGACACCACCAAGACATTTTTCTTGGAAAATAAACCCAGTATAGCTTTATTTCTTTTTTCATAGGGGTACATAAAAATAAATAAAAATAAATGTACAAAATCAACTGTTCAGCTAATACTGTAAGTCTTTTATTTTATTTATTTTTACATTTAATTGTTTAAAGGTGTTTTTAAGGTGTGAATCAATTTTTATCAAAATAAACTTGAGAAACATGCAATAAATAATATTTTAAGGTAAAAACTGTTCGGCCCTTCAAAATCAAGCGGTTTTTATATACTGTTCTGAAGATCTATTGTTTTAATATTAATGATTTCCTAGGCCTGAAAGCTGTAACTGACTAGATTTGTTCTTAAGAGACCACCAATCTTGTGCTTATGGCCTAAGCTTGAAACATTTAGTTCTGATTGTGAGGGTTTTAATCTCCGGACACTTTGACCTACTTTTGGCTCTGAGTAAATAATATTTCATTTTCGATAGTAAATCACAGTTCTTTTTTATTTATGCACCAACGCTGTAGGAAATATTACTATTTTATAACTAGATTGACTAAGGAATTTTATATAAAACTCAAGGACTGTGTCCAAAAATCGGCATGAATTAAATTAAAGTGAAAACTTTAAAACTACTTTGCACAAAAATGGGACATCTCTGTAACATCCTTGTTCGATACTACGGAACGAATATTGCTTTCCAGGAAAAACCTTTTTATTGAATTCTATTAGCCAATACAATGATACAAGTATGTAATTATAGAGCAAATTAGTTATTATACTGAATAATCTCTATACTTAGTGAAGTATTTACTCCGGGTAATAGTATTGTGTCTGTGAGTATTGCATTTCAATGATAATTAAAGTATAAATATTGTTTTTACGTCATAGAAGTAGAAATTTGCGTGATTCATATGCACAGATTTTGATTAACTTTTCGACAATGCACGTTACATCTTTGGAAGTGATATTTTACAGCAGAATAATAGATGCCATCGCCGTTAATGTTCAACAGGAATTGTTTCATATCAAGTATAATTTATGCGAGGTTTGTAATTCGAAAGCAGCGTAAATCTGTAATTTATTACTATATTGTTTGAATGAAATGAAAAAAAAATCTTCAATCTCGCTTCCCTTTTTTTTAATAAAAAGGCGTAAATATCATAGAGATGCGAGTTATGCTTTAAATTAAGAAGAGAAAAAAAAACGCTTGGATAATTCATTTTGTCAGAGAAATCGAGGTTGTTGTGCATTTATTTGGAAACCATATGGGCTTGACGAGACTGGTATTAAAAACTTTTAATTGAAACGTCGGTCCCTAAAGGAACAGAACGACTCGATCCAAATTCGTACTGCATTAAAATATTTTCATTTTATTGTCCCCCATTGTTAATTTCTAGTTTTTTTCTGTTCAAAATCTTGGGTGAATTTCACTCTGTACCAGAAAAGTTCACATTTTGGCACAGATTTTTAGTAAATCATGGTTAATGGTCTGTAATCTAAAAAATCGGGCACAGCTTCAATTAGCTGCTGTTAGCCATAGCTGTTAAAACTGAAAATATAGACTTTTTTACGATCAAATAGTCTATCAGAAGGAGAATGATGTCATTAATTTATTTACCGCATTATTTGTTCTGGCAACCCCTCTGTTATTGTCGAGGAAATAAGAATCCAGATAATTTGTTTGCATTCGTCCAATTCATAACTAAAAACCTGCGTAAAGCCTTTTATTTCACGATCCGGTCTTGACCCTTTTTTATCCTAATATCTAAGCAATTTCCAGTCCTATTCTCATAAAAGCTTCCCTCATTTTTATAAAAGATGTAAGACCCTCGTCGTTATCATAAGATCACGTTATTGTCGCTGATGATCACATTTTCGAATCACTTCGGAAAATAAATTACCTTCATTCCTGTAGTAAGTATTTCAAATGTAAGCGTAATGTTTTTCAAAAAAAAAGAGAATACCATTACTGCACCTGAGGACGCATATGGAGAACGCTAGATTAAGATTGAAGGACTTGTCGCAATGAGTTTCTATATAAATATGTAACTACCTTTTCAGTTGGTATTTTTCATGAAAAAACATTCTATTATGGATAAAAAGAATGATTTCAGCTAAATTTTTCCTATATTATGTTTAGTCGTAAGTGATATTTCATTAGCATTGCGAGGGCTTTTGTAATTTGGGTCTTTTTATTAGAAATTACTCTGTTGGCAAATTATTGAATAAATTTGAATTCTTAACTAGACAGGCATAGTTTACAAGGTTTTATCAGATTACAAATTAGTCATTTAATAATAATATATTATAGCATATCATGGAAATGGGAGGAAAAATCGATAAATTGTATTCAGAAACAATTGGGCGTCTTCCCTTTATTTTTCTAGGCGGCGCTATAGAGAACCCCAATTTGTAAATACTGCCTACTATACTAGGATGTTTTTTTTATTCTAGAAAAAGCGAGCATGGAAACGTTTTCAGGAAATTGAACAGCCTGACACCCAATCCGAAACATTGAAGCTATAAAATTAATATTTATATTATTCTAGGTCATTGTTACCTCTAATGTTAATTCAATCATTATTTTCTTTGTTTCCTTGATGACAAATCTGGTGAATACGGTGCATGTGTAATTAAATTAGGTACTTTATAAGAACGAAAGATTTAAACGAAAGCTTTAAAATGCAAATTCAAAAATTTTCAATCTTAGTCATACCATAATATCCTTCGGTTCCATAAAGTGATAACAACATGAAGTACCAAAGCACTTGACTTTGAAATTGCGCAACGTAGTGATGCTTGTTAGAACTTTTAAATCGGTTTGAACCAGAAAATGTGTTTCTCGACAAGATATATTATATTATACATACAATTTGTTACACGCAGCTCTCGACGGGAGAGATTATACCTCACCAGATACTTTCAGAAGACAATATTCATAATGGGCCTAATAGCAATAAGGTCTCCTGAAGAGCTATCTGAAGACTGTGATTATAATTATAATAAAAGACGAGATGCTTTAAGTAATTATTTTATCTCCATGACAGTGGTCAGTCCAAATTTGAAATTTGAGTGATTTTTACATTTAGACAGGCATTCGGTGGCAAGAAATTTTACGATATTGTAAAGTGCATGAATGTAGAATTTCTTTTCTTAGAATATTTAAATTCTTGCAAAACAGCGAAGCAGATGTATAGAACCTAAGAAGAGGTATGAGGAGAAATATAATACTTGCTTTCCGCATTGTTCTTTATATTATTTCATATGTAAATAAATAGATAAAATTGAGTAAACGTATTTCCTTCTATTTTTGTCCGTCTTATACAAACATGTCCCAAGTTTACATATTTAAATTGGGGATACTCTGTATATTCAATATGGATTAAGCCAATTATCTTACGAACACCGCCCTATTAATTGGATATTGGTTTTGATTTCTAGTAAATTTACCTTAAAGGTATTTTTATGAAATAATTTTTTCAGTTTGTCAAGACGACGTAACGATTTCATTCGCTTTATCGTTATCATCCATCATACCAAAATCGGTCATATTAAAAGTATGTCTGAGTAAGTTATTTGTTGACTTATGGATGTTCGTAATCAATCAGCATTTTGGCCATTTTCATTTATATCTTGTTTCTCCCTTGATAAGTAACCAATTTATCCAATACTGTCACAAAATTTAGGTAGAATTAAGTAACAGAACTGTTTGGAAAAAAAGGTCCTAATATTAATTTTCTCTTCCATTAATTAGAAAACGAAGGAAATTTATTTCGTATACTTTAGGATAATTAATGAGATGAAAGTTTGTTTGTCAACAAAATCGCATGGAATTTTTCTAAGGAATAAAAGGGGCAGTTAATCAACGTACAGATTCAGTCTGGATTTTCCTCTAGTATATTTGGCTTAATCGTTTTTGTTGGAACGAAGTAAATTTGTCACACTCAAAAAGGGTACAAAGCTAAAAACTTTTTCAATTGCGTTTACTGGTTGTTGTTTTATAATTGCACATTTGGTTGTAAAAGCATCAAAGCGTTCACTAAAGTTTAACACATAAAATTAAATGTTATATTATTAGCTATTTATGTGGACCTGTAGAAAGTCTCTGGGTGGCATTTATGAGCTAGTCACATAATCCAGGGTTGCAATATGCTTGTTTGAAACTATTGCCAAAACTGCTGAATTGACAGAGGTGTGGAAAAGAACAGAGAGATCATTTACATCTCAAAAATATAGAGTCAAAAAGATCTTTGGCTCATAAAATCTAAAGAAGGTAAATGTGATACAACTCTTAAAGTTCATTAGAAACTCCGGTCTAGAACTGTCAGACCAGAAGCAAAAAAATAGTACGACATCGAAGTCGCACAGCTTTGAAAGAGATTCCACTGCTGATCATTATTTGTATTTCTTGTATGATAAACTGTAAACCTAAATAATATTTAATGAAATAAGAATCGACTGAAAAACAGTAAAATATAAAAGTCGTTACCAATAAAATATTAGAGAAAAAAACTGAAAACAAATGTCTATATCTTTAGTTTTATTTCAGTTCTTCAGACATAAGAAGCAGAAAGAAAAATGTTATAAAAGTTTCAACATGATTTTTCTTTTGTGTCTGTTTACGTCATGTCAGGTGGGTATATAACACCTGAGAGTTTGGGATCGTCCCTATAACTTTAAATTTTCTTTTCAAACTGTATTAGAATAGAATTACAAATATTATTTTTCTGTATATACTCGTTTATAAAGTTTTTCCTTTAAATTAAGTTTTTCTTTTCCAAGCAGCTGTTGCTTTATATTAGGATTTAATTAACTCTGTTCTTTTCACTGAGAATGATACAGAAAAAAGCTAAAATAGAGGATATTAAGTGTTAAAAATGAGATCCGATTTATCTTTTTCAGCTACTTTATATTATATTTAAGAGTTTGGACGTTGTTCCCTTGAATTGCTTTCTTGTCGGACGTCTCGCTAGTTTCTTGGGTATTATCTGGATCTAAAATACTGCAATTTTAAATTAGTTTTATTGCCTGGGTGATAGAACTTTATTGGAGTCATAACCATATATATGTTACAGATTCTTTGGCTTCGTTTTTGTTGACCCTACTTGAATCAAGTAATATGGTAGAAAGCCATCTTCATACTGAAAATAATGCAATCTCAGCCCCCAAATACGAGGTGTAATATAAAACTGCCAATGAGATTTTTCGATATCCAAATCTGCATATGGAACGGTTCCACAGGGAATTTAAGGCAATACGTCCAATAACAATAAAAAGAGAAAATTCTATTTATCAATGTGTCCTCGATTCCATTTTATTGGAAGTATTTTTTTTAATTTGCCAGAGAGAAAGTAATTTCAAGGTATTGCTATTTTTAGATTAAATAACTTTGGGTTATTTAGCTTTATTTCCGTAGCCCTTAAGAGAATTCAGGAAGAGTGGTTAGTCTAGAACAACATAAATAAAAGAAAGACGTTTAACTGTGCACAATAAAATCTTGTGTTTGACACTGGTTTCTCCTTTTTTTCTGGAGCAAAGCCTCTTTCAATTCAGAAAAACAGGAAAGAAAAATAAATAAAAATGCAAAAGTACGTGAAAGTTTAACGAATAAATTCAAATATTTGAAACATTAATAAACGGGCTTTTTTAATAACGAAGATTTAAAAGTGAGCAAATAACAACCATAGATATGAAATTTTCATTTAATATAGACATTGTTCTTTTACATACACATAAAGTATGCTGTTATGAGGGTCATTCTTTGAAGTCCTATGTGTACTTTTGTAAAAAACAGATTTTATTAAGAAAGAACAAAATTTAAAAGCTGTATCTGACACATGTAAATATATTTTAAAAATACAATTCATCATTTTTTTTGTGTTTTGTGAAATTTGTATACATTTTGTCTCTAAATTTATGGTTTTTTTTTTTAATAAAAAAATACAAGGATCGTCCCAGAGATAGACATTTGATCTATGTATTTCGTTGCTACCACATATACTAGATATCGAGCATCAAAATGAAAATTAAAACGAAAAACAGCGGTAACAGGTGGTGGAATTTTATACGTTAAGGATCTACCTATTAGTATAACAAACTTGTGTTAAAAATATTCAACAAGTAATACTTTATATCCTTTGAACGTGTTTCGGTTGAACAATCCTCGTATTTGTTTTAACCCTAACAGAATTATGAGATAGTTTATCACAAAAGGGTTATTTCAAAGTTATAAATGATGTGATATTAAGGGAAAATATATAATGTAGACGTGAATAGCTTGGCCACTCTGAGAAGAAAGATCAGAAGCGCGAATATTCGATTTCAAGGGTAACAATGTGGAAAAGCTGTCTTTTCAATTGCATGCAAGTATTTGTGGATGGGTAAAATTGCATTTTGAAATATTGAAGGTATTTATAAGAAAGGAATTGATGTTTAGTTAAAATAAGCAGATTGAATCGGAATTTTTCAAGTTACATGAACGTCTCAACATCTTTGTTCAAACTATTAAGAAGGAAATATGTAAATTAGAAGCTGATTTTTCTCGGCACTCTACATTTAACACATGCATATTTTACATGCAAATCCTTGAGGGCGCCTTTTTCTTTCGACCAACTAAATTCTTTTTAGACCATAAAATCCGAAATCAATAACAACTTAACGTTATATCCTCAGCTTTTATATTACAATAACCAACCTAGATTTTACGACTTTAGTTTCCAGATGTGTGGAATGGAAAACAGGGAAAAATCCATTGTAAAATCGGTTAAAATAATGATTTTTCTCAACTAAATTATATTTATGCAAAAACTTTTTATAAATTTCCTGCTTTACTAATTTTCATTTAAATATGTATTAGGTTAAAATGTTTGCTTGTGAAAATGAGATTGAAATTTTAAGCTCATTCACTGTTTGCAGGAATTTTTCTAGTACGTTCGCATAGTTTTGAAGAGATACTAGAATTGAAGCTTCTCTTCAAATACAGTTACATACTCAAACAAAAATAAAATGGTGCTTTAAAATAAGTGTATAAAAGACGAAAAACAATGTAAACATGTTTGTAATACATTTTCTTATTAAATTTCATCGGTCATATAAATAAAGTTGATAATAACGTGTGAAGAAAAATCAAGATCAGTCTCAGACAACGTTCTGTACAAGCTTTCAAGATGGACGGCATAACATTAGCATCTCAGAAGCAATTGACTAAGGGGAATCCAAAAGTAATACGTTTTCTTTCTTTCAAAATTCTTTCCTAAATTGAAGAAAAGTCTGAGAGGTTAAAATTGAAATTTTATTCCAACGAGAACGTGATTAGAGTTGCAGAAAGATGGTCTACCGATCAACAGTATAAGAACTAGATATGTGAAAGAATAAAATATTTTCGATCGGAAAATTGAATCCCTTCCACAGTAGGCTAGAAATATATCAAACCTAACAATGAAGATGCAGAAATACTGGGAAAGCATAACTGACTGATTGCAATGTAAGCATTTCTCGTTTCCTCTTTTAGTTGGGTTAGATATTTTGTTGTATAGAGTGTTCCAGTAAAATCGCACGTTTTAGTTGTTGAATAGAACTCATTATTTATTTTACGGTGATTAAAGTGTAGTACAGATCTTTTTATTAAATATGAAAAATAATATCTTGCAAGTGGCCGTCCTGATTTTGTTGACAGATTCTCATTCTTTTTAGAAAATTTTCAATAACATTTTCGCGTAATTGCGTTTCAATTTCGGTAATAACACGTCTAATTTCGAACTTGAGTTGATGGATTATGATGATGATGATGATGCAGTGTCTTTCAAGCATAAGTTGAGGATTTCCTTTTGATTTTTTTGCAATTTTTTCAAGAGACTTACCAGTACGATGACTCATTATTCTTTTTTTGTTCACGACAGACTCATTTTCTTTAAAATTGACAAAAAATTAATTCAAATAATTAATTTTATATCGCAGTATGCTAAAAATTTCAAGATCGTGTCATCTGCCGTCAGAATTGGCCGGCAAGTTCGTGTGACTTAACGCCTTATGCTTATTTCCGTTGGACTTTTTTGAAGTCTCGTGTATATGCAAATAATCCAACAACTATTCAACAGCAGAAGTTCGAAATTAGATGTATTATTCGAAATTGAACCGCAATTATGCGAAAATGTTTTTGGAAATTTCCTAATAAGAATGAGAGTCTGTCAAAAAATCAAGGTAGTCATTTGGAAGATACACTCCTAGACCAGAAACCACCGAACAACTTAAATTTTTCTCACATTCAACTATGAATATTTTAAGTTTTGCATTGATTTTAATCGTTCTTGAACAAATTGTAGGCATTTTCATTTTAGTCATTATCTGTTATTGATTTTGCAAGGAAGTTTAATTGTTTTGTTGTTGTATAGGGTAAAATCAAGAGTCATTTTGCCTCGAATTTCTGAATGCCCTGTGGAAAAATTTAACGTCACAATAAAATATATTTATATGCCCTTTTTCAGGCTCATCTTTCATTAACATTTCTTTTTTTCTTCAAAACAATACCTCCATTCTGAAAGCAATCACAAGTTTTTAAATAGTAAGCAATGTTCGATAAAAATTAAAAAGTTTTAAAAGCAGCTCATACAACAAATAATCAAAGTTTATTAGATAAACATTATTAATAGAGGGTATTTCCAACGATTTTAATTTCTCTATTGCGAATAAGTCTTCCTACTATGTTCCACCCATGCTCGATTGGATTCGGATCAGGGCTACGGGAATTTGTTGAGTTGTTTTTAAAACTTTTTAATTTCTATTGAATATTGTATAGTTTTTTTAGAAAACTTATGATTTCTTTCGGAATGGAGATATTGTTATGAATAAAAAAAAGAAATGTTAAGGAAAAATGAGGCTTTATAATGGCATATAAATCTCATTATGGCGTTAAATTTTTCCGCAGGGTATTCAGAAATTCGGGATTAAATGCAACTCTTGATCTCACCTTATATAACGACAAAACAATTATACCTTTTTGTAAAATCGATAACTGGTAATGATTAAGGTAAAAATACACTATGACTTGACGCAAGAATGCAAAACTTAAAAAAATATTCATAGTTGAATATGAGAAAAATTTAAGTGGTCCGGATTTTTTTTGTCCAGCAGTATAGTTTATATATTCAGCAAACATTATTTTGTCGTATAAAATCACATCTATAATATATCCACATCATTTCGGAACACCTTGTACACATGTTTTTGTGGTTACTTTTATTTTAGATTTTACGATTTTAACCACTGATTTCTTTAAATTTCAACAGATTTACTGTTTAATTAATGTCTTAAATTATTTCAGATCCTAAATTCATTTGAATCATTATAATGATTTATTATTATTATTGTATTTGTTTAGGGATAATTATTCTGAAGACAATAGTGTCTTTGTAAACCGATGACTTGAATTGTGTTTAAAAATTTTACTTTTCAATGTTCTGTTTCAAATATATCATTAATAAATTGTTTGACATTTTAGACAACTAATTAAAAAGCGCTTTAGATGCATTGAGTAAAAGCTAAGTTAAAACATAAGCATAATTTATTTTCAAGACAAAATGAAAGAAGTGAAAATTAATGGATTAACTTGATGTTTTCATTTGTTTTATAACTTTCGGCTTTGTTGTTGTTTTTTTTTTAACGACTCATCACTGTAAAGAAACTTCAAAATGAACATAAAAATATGTTAAGGAGGAAAGTAACAATAATTATTCCAACTTTACAACCAACACGTAAAATATTATTCAAAGCTAGGTTTAATAAAACTCCAGCCTAATTTATTTACACTTCCATCTTTCTTATTTCACCTCCTGGACATAAATTCTCGTTAGAATATTAAGTAGAATTCCAAAAAAGTTAAATTTACTGAAACCCCTTCTAGAAAAACGGTCTTACTGCTATTTTTTATTTAATTAAAATGTTATTAACGGTGAATGGCATTTGGAAAAAAATTAAACGAAGTTAGAACGAGGAGCACCAAGAGATAATTCATGAAAATAAATAAAAGATTAAAGAAATTGAGTGAGACCACATTCTTTCAAAGAAATATTCGATGTCGGTTACAGTATAAGACTACAATAGTCAGATCAAAGTAACTCTGGAATTTCTCGAAGTAACTTTATTTTTCTTCTGGATCGAAATGTTCAACCACCCCCAAGTTTTCCCAAGTAATTTCTTAACTGAAACTAAGTAAGACTTTGGGCCTGAATTTTTACCTCGCCTTCATTAATTCTTATTTCGAATTCTGGAAACAAGAAGCCTTTCAATTTTGAATTAATCGTAAAGCCCACTTGTTGCTTTCCGGGTTCTTGCTTACTAGTTTCATTTATGAATTACTTAAATAGACCACGAGCACATGTCTTTGTTACACAAAAAACCTTTTCAAGGAAACCTGTAGGATGTGCAAGAAAGCGAGATAGTAAACAAAATTTAGCGATTCAAAGTGATTTAGCCGAAGAAATCATGGGGAAATCGTTCGTGCTGCCTTTACGATACAGAAAATTTATTGCGAAAATAGGATTTAAATGTGAATCTAATATACAACAAAATGACTTTGTGTCTCATATATTTCTCCATAAGTTCTATTTATGATTCCGAGATGATTTTTTATCACCTAATTTCAAAGATATGGACTGGCTTTTTTAACTAAAAAATAAAGAAAACTTTTTTCTATATTCAGAAACTGAAAAGTGTTATTAAACACTTGTTTTCATTCAAAATTTGGATGCATGTTTACAAAAAAATTAAATTCCCAATGTTCAAAAGCGCTGTGATATATAATCAAAATAAATTGAAAGTATGACAGTTACAAACACTATTAATGTCAACTGACCAAACTGCGTTCCAATGGAAAAAGCTTCGTAGTTTCAAGATTTTTTCGTCCGATTATCCAGGACAAATAATCTAGTTTTACCCCGTGTTAATGAAATAATTAATTCTGAAAAGTGCTTTCGCATT
Organism: Hypothenemus hampei; assembly: GCA_013372445.1. Taxonomy (NCBI): domain Eukaryota; kingdom Metazoa; phylum Arthropoda; class Insecta; order Coleoptera; family Curculionidae; genus Hypothenemus; species Hypothenemus hampei. The sequence continues at coordinate 316,759 of JABRWK010000084.1, read as the reverse complement.
TTTCCACCAGTGGAAATAGAGCTTGAAAAGTAAAAGTTGGAATGACTTTTGAAATGTGAGTACAAAGAACTTCCTTTCGGATAATTTCTGGGGAATGACAGGCCTAACTTTTATTTATGGTCATTTGATTTAAAGCTGAAGTTCGAAGACGTTTGTTCCTTTATGCAAATTCGTGACCCTATTTGTTCCTTTTCCGTTTAAATATATAAAATATACTGAAATTAAATTAATTAATGCCAATTAGTCTTTTCAAGAGCCTTTTTTTTATTTTTCATGAAAATATCCAGAAAAACTGAATGAAAATTTGCATATGCCGTAAATGTTTCAGTCAAAGTCGTAAATGGGTAAAATGTATGAAACAGAGGTGTGCCAAACGAGGAGGTAGCTTAGAAAAAAAACTCATATACATATTACTGGAAAGATTAAAATTTAGGATTAACATTGGGAGTGCCCTTCATTTTTGACGTTTAATGGGTTTTACAAAAACTATAATAGTTTTTATGGTTATTTTTCCAAGGCACGCTCCTGGATATACTTGTTCTATACACGTTCAAAACATTTTTCTTTTTAAATTTTCTATACATACCAGACCTATGTTTGTGTATGCAAATTTTCATTAGATTTTTTTGAGCTCTGGAAATATTGTGTGTTTCTAGTAGACCAATGTTGGCTTGAACTTTAAGCAATTGCTATAAAAAAAACTCTCAGTAGTGTATGATTAACTTTTCTGATATGCGGGATAGAAAGTTTTGAACTTTGAAACTTCAATTCTAAAGGAATTGCTCCAATTTCTTATCGAGCTATAGATTCAGGTGGTTCAGGGATTCAATTTTATTTATAAGTAGCAAACAAATAAAAAAAATTATTCAAGAACTATGATTTAACGTTTCTCTGTAGACAAAAACTTACCATTAATTTTTTCTCGTATTCCTGCTCAATTTCAGTGCCATTATAATAAGGCAGTTTGGCCGTTGTGTCTGGAAAATAGAAACCCTTTTTGCAAACACACTTGTAACTTCCACGTCGAAATCCCAGACCAGATAGTGAAACGCACTGAAACAAAAAACACTGGGTTATAACGAGATATTGGAAAAAAGAAATTACGAGAGTGAATATTAAATTTTTTTCATTAAATTAAGGTCGGGCTGAAGGTTATTTTCATAGGCTTGGTTACTGTATGGTATTTCGAGTGTTATTTGCATAATTTTATAAAGAATTTTCTTGTTTAAACTGTTATTTTCGGTTCTTTGAAATAAAGAGACATGATAAATGAAAAATTGCGTATGTTTTATTACATGTAAATAGGTCATTGAAAATGGATGTACGATAAAAATGGTTAACCTGTATATGAGAACAACGTGTTCGCTCGTAAAATATGGTTATAAAGTAAAATGAATGGAAACTTCCTATTTCGATGCATGCATATCGTAGTCAGTAAAAAGGCGTAGGAAATAATGCGCGCAGGCCATGAGAATGAAATTGGCCAGTCTCATATTTAGATTTTCTATAGTTCAACGAGGACTTGTGCTATTTTACTGTCACTTTTTAATTAAAATTTCCAACTTAATAACGCTTTACAGAAGAGAGTAATTTGCCCTTAGTATTTATAATCACATTATTAGAATTCTGATCTGGAATTGAGCGTGCAATGCAATTGCCAGTACTATTTACAGACAATACGTGTACAGTAACAAATATGTTTTGAGAAACTCATTGAAACTGGCATATTTTATAAATAGTTTGACGTGTCCATATAGCATATCTTCTCAAAATATTTAATCGAATTTATCCGTGGCCTTACGAGAACAATTGTATATGCAGCCAATGTGAACGGTGGGTTTCGAAAGCTATGTCATATTCAAGTAAATATAGTTGGTTCGAATAAATTTGAATTGAAATTTTATATTGGGATTTATTGCCGACGGAAGGAAATTCTTGGAAATTTTTTCCTGTGAAAGTGAGAAATTTCTGTTCAATTGTTCTTAACAAACGTCATTGAAGATAAAAAGTTTGAACTTTTTGATAGAAACGATAAGACCGGAGAAGTTTTGGGTGGTTTACGATAGCCCCAATTCCCGATCGGAAGTTGGATAATGCCAGACAAAAAGCTGACATAGAAAGCTGGATAAGATTTCTAGAAGTAAATGTTCCTCAACCTCGAGTGCGTACTTGTGAAATAATTTCCTAATGAGACTTCTCTAAGTCGTTGAAGTTATTATTATGGAATGCTCACGTGTTCGCTGGCTATTATTGGTCAAATAATAACGTATCACGAATCTACAGCCCACGCGAATTGATTTTTGTTCGAAAATAAAACAGAAATTCTAATTTAATTATTTAAGAGCAACCTTTCGATTAAAATTGAAAATTTACTGTGAAAAATTGCATTTGATTCCAATGAAATTTGTTGATATTTAATTGAAAGTTTTACAGCCTGGCGCCTCCAAAAATAACTAAAGTTTCCCTTGAGATTTTCCTAACTGATAGGATTCCCTTCGTTTCCTTTACATTTTTCTTTTTGGTAATCAGAGAGTTTGATCGAAGCGTAAAGAAAAATCAGTCTGTAAACTTTTATTTTACAAACTTTTTAGATAAGTATATGTATTTTAATGACTTTGTGCATTTTTAAACTGAACATTTCAAATATACAATATTTAAGGAAATATTTGACTTTTACGTTAACTAATAGTTTACAAAGTGCAACTGCTATTATATCCAATTTCAATTCAATCAATTTCAAAGTTACAAGATACGGTTTCTGTTTTGTTTAAAATATGGTACAATTTCCCAACCGAATTGTAAATAAATTCAACAATTTACGCAGTTTAGAAATTCATTGAAACCTTTCAATGGAAATAAATGACCTTTACTATAATCAGTAAAATTATCTAAATCAAATTACCGGTGTGAATCACATCCCTATTAATAATGACAAATTAAATTCAATTAGGATTTTTTATTACAGCAAATACCATAAATAATGCAAATACCAATTACAACGTAAAGTAAATTGCACCAATATCTGCATCTAAAATCTGTAGAATGGAGTAAAATATTATCGACAACATACTGGTATTTGTAAAGGCATTGCTATTAATTACTGTTATTCAAAATGACAAAGATTGCAATTATGAAAGGGATTCTATTTTGGTTGCTTGACACGTTAAAATTATAAGGCCTATTTCCGCAGTAAATGTCCCCTGCAGGAAGGGAGAAAAGTAAACTGTATCATTAATGGCTCGACACAAGGTTAGAAGAGAATCAAACTCCACCTACAAAAAGGTATTGATATATTTTTAGGCTTTTTTTATAGACAATGAAATTCTTTCTTTTTTCACATATTCTCCCTTTAATTCAACACACTTTGTACAGTGAGCGAGGAATGCCTCCAAAAATGACGAATAGGAGGTGCTAAATAATCAAAATGAATATTTTAAAAGCAATCAAGTCAAGAGCAAAGAACAATCCTATCATTTTCAAACCGGTTATATTTGTAATCTTAAAATGAATTGATAATAATTAGCTTACCATTGTGGTAGATTTCTTACATCTGGCAGAGCCAGCGAAAATATTCATTTGAGTTCGATCGTCTGGAGTTGGACATTGATCGATATCCACATGGCGTAGATCGATATCGATTCCACTAGTACCTCTGCAATATATGTAGAATTAGATGTTTTTAGAATAGGAATAAATCTTCAATGAATTTACGATCGTGTACGTGTAACTATAAATATTAGACTGGTGTTGTCATTTATTTGACAGCTTGGATTGTTGCCATTATTTTCTAAGAAATTTAAGACGATTTAAGGCACTCTAAATTTCCATTAAGAATAAAAAGTAGGTAACGTTCGTTGTAATGTAAAAGATTTTACACAATACTGCTGAGACCTTTCCTAAATGTTTCAGTCGTTTTGCTCTAAAAGGGGTTAAAATACATTTATTCAAAAGCTAGCCAAAATTTCTCGTCTTTGTATATCTTAGTGGCAGAAACTTTAACGGTGTTTCAATATTATTTATTTACTTACTCAGGTATAAAACGTAATCTCAACTCATAATATATTTATTGAGATCCCTTTTCAAAAAGATATATGAAGTTCTCTATAGTAAACGTTGTTTCTTTTCGAGTATAATCATTCATTGTCTCGTTTCCTGATACGAGCACACTCAAATTAATAATTAATTCATTTTAGTTCCTGCGGTACTTCATCACTAAAAGGCAATTGTCTCAATTATTTTTCATTGAAAAACCTTTGCAAAACAAACTTCATTTAAATAATTCACATGTTACAGTCTCGAAACAAGTTTGTACAGTCTACTTCTTATCTAATTTCAAGTGAAGAACGTTTGCTCAACTATTTTGTCAATTTCATATCTGGATGGCTCCATTGTATTGCCAGGCAAATGAACGGTGTTTCAGGCCCTAAATAAGAAACGTCACAGCGTTAAAATTGCTTAAACTGCAAAATTTTCCGAGTTAATCCGGAACTTTGTCTAAAGTTTCTAGTATTGTTAATTCCTAAGTGGTTCCTATTCCAATAATTTGTCTTGCAATTTAACGAAAAACGTTCTTTTTTACATTGAACTAAAAATTATCCACATAAAGTGGGTTATAAGTGCCGAAATGCCTTACCCATCAAAAATTAAAGAGGATAAGTGGGAGTTTTTGACTGGAGTGAAATTGACCTACTTAAAAAAAAATTTACGACAGTTCGTCTAAAGATAAAAGCAAAATTGCATGTTTTACACGCAATAATTTAATGTTTAATTACCGATTGTTTAATATGAAAGACAAGTAGTGATATAATTCCTAAAGTTCTTGTGAAAATCTCGATAAAACCATTAAATCTCACGATGTTAAACAGTCTAACGTTTTGGGAAAACGCAGGTGTGGATTATGTTGCTACAAATTTATCAATCGCCTATTTCTGATTTATTAACAATTCTGCAACATCGACATCTTTGGCAGCGCGTTAATAGGGATAACTTTGTATCCCTCGAATATAATAATAAGGAGGAAATAAATTATTCCCGACGTTTTTGAAACCTTTAATATTTTAATAGAAATTTGACGTATTTAGGTTGTAACCCGAAAATACGGTGCGTACATTTAAACATACTTTTTAATGATTGAAAGCTTTTTCTTTCAAAGAAGTCTAATTTAAAGCTAATTTTGCTAATGCATTTCTAAATTCGATTGCTAATACTTTATTTATTCAATTCCTTTAGGAATAACAATCAAAAAGTCATGAAGCGCTTTCAGGAAATGATTTTTTTTTAAGAAAAAAACCTATAAACTTTCGCGATTGAACTTTTTACGATTTGATTTAAATGATATTTTTATGCTTCAATTAATCTTGTTACGTGTTTTTTATTTATTAAAATTTCTGTCACATTGCAACCGCTGTGGCGTCCTGCTTTTTTCAATTAATCGAGAATTAAATATCGAATGAAGAGCGGTAATCAGAAGATTCTTGAACGGTGCTTTTATTACGTGACTTACTTGTAATGCGAGTCTGGTTTTGTTGAACCATTGTTCTGTAAATTGAGGAAATATTTTGCAGAATTAGATTGGGGGGTTTAAAAATTGCTCTGAAAGAATATTAAAGAAAATCAGTTTGTTTTTTTAAATACATTTGAAATAAGTAACGTCTCTATCATCAGTTCCTATTCTTTAAGGGGGGCCTGTTTTGGGAGCGTTCTGGCCCACGGCTCATTGTGTTAACCCCGAAGTTAGACTGTTGTGGACTCTCCACTCCATTATTAGTTCAGTATCATTTTAATGTACTACTTTAGGTAATGGGTTTTTTGTCATGCAAATTATAGATCAACATAGCTGAAAGGTTGGCTAATTGCTAATTTCTTAGGATTCTTGTAAGAAAGTATATGCAGGTACACCTGTTTCCATTAGGAATGTTTTCCTGACCCATTTATAGGAAGCGATGTTCTTTTAGTATAAATAGGTTAATTTCAGAAATAAACATACTTTTTTCCCTCCAGGTCCTAACAAGTTCGTTTCATTCATACAATACTACCGCGCTGTTCAGATACCTTAATACACTTTGACAACTAGAATAAGGCGACAACAGTAATGCAGTATAAAAATACCTGATCCTTAAAAGTTTCAAGTATTACAAGTCTCTAACATCTAGATAGTCACATTCCATGTTTTGTAGTTTACAGTTAGAGACTACGGTCTACAGAGTATATGGACGAGAGTTTGTCCATTGTCCTCGTAAAACCTGCATTCTGAGCGCTCAGTGATGCTCATCATTGTTTAATCTTAAAATATCCTGTTGTGCCTCCTCATCTAAAAGTAAATGAAATACTATAGAGGTATTTCTAGGATTTATGTAATTTCTGACCTCTAGTGATCCCCAGACAGGTGAATATTTGTATTACAAAATATTATGCATATGACATGTACAGGGTGATTTTCAATGTATACATACATTTTGGTGAAAGTTGCTTTTCGAATAACTTTAGCCATTTAACATCAACTACAATTTGGAAATATCAATATCAAATTGGTTGTCATCATATTGGTTGTCATGGAAATCATTCTCCGTGTTTATTGTCATCTGCAGAACAAATACAAAAGTCCTGCGGTTTGATTTCGTTATACATACATATGTGTATATCCGCACTTGGGAAAACACATTATGTGACTCTTATCGTATATGTAGTTGGTGAAAATTTTTTTTATTATAAAGCACCATAGTAAATAAACCACATGTGCTGCCTAACGTCGAAAGCAATTCTTAGAAGGGGACTGATAGGCATAATCCAAAAATTCTAAATAAAGAACACCAGCTACATGATTGAGACCACACGGTTTACAAAAAAGTCATATGAAATTAAAACTGAAATGCAAACGCCAACAACAGCTAACAAATGACTGATAATACATGCAGACATGAGCTCGGTTGATTAATATGAGTAAACATTTGTTTTATGTCACGGAATATCTCAACATGTCATTCGTGATGTTGATCATTTAGTTAAATGTAGTGTTACAAGAGTAATTCTAGAAATTTTTGGCTAAAAGAACAGCAAATTAAGTTCCATTAAGAAAATATATAAAGTATCCTTCATCAAACTTGATATTCAATATATTCATTTAGATATTTATTCGCTGACACCACTAGGAAAAAGTTACATAGCCTTTTGATATCACTTCCAGTTCTGCTATATGTATTCCTACGACTTCTTCTGGACTGGATTTTTCAAGATTGTCACGAAGAAAAATAAGTCATATAGAGTTAGGTCGTAATATTCGATATGTATTTGACTGATGACCTTTAAAGTGGATATGTGGTATGTTCAGCAGAATGATGAGGTGATATTGTCGTGGTGCAAAGGAAACTCCACGCAAGCTAACTTACTAGAACCAAACATTAACGCTCATTCTACTTTACTTATGAGGATGTCTACTGAAAGTGCAGGCGAAATGTGATGCCTACAACCCTGTGAGCCATTAAAGCACCAATTATTTGCAATGATTTTGTAATATGAGGTAATTTCAAATAGTATTTCATAATTGTCACATATAATTAGCTCTTTAGTAGAAATCGTCATAACAGTCATGCACAATTTCTTTTGTGCCATTTTAGCTTAAAATATGATAGCTAATACATTCAGTTGACATACATATATGCACATAGTTTATCATATTTTGTATTAAACCCACGCAACCAATGTCACCGGCAGATCCTTTGATCTGGAATTGTTTACTGTTTCATACCTTTTGCCAGGAATTTTAATTGGAATGCTTAATTTCTGACAACTTTTTTAATATGCGTAAGTAACTTTCTTTTGTTCAGGACCTGTTGAAATTTTGCGTTGTTTGCTCGTGAATTTTATTAAAACGAGTTTCAAGGAAGGTAGTTTTTAGGAATTCAACAATGTACGTATGCAGTCCTTCCATTGTGATATACACATTATATCTGTGCTCGTAGATTTACTAGACACACTTTTAGTTGCATTATTTAGTTCAAGAGAAGTTTCGTGCACTATGAGCCTTCCAACTGTTTTACTTTCCTTAATAGATTGCATAAAGCATAGAAATTTCAGTAAGAAAAATAGCAAAAAGTTGCTTTAGCCTTTGATTTCATTTCTTCGGAATCTGAAATGTGCAAATAAGATTCTTTTTTGTCTAACAATTTGCTACGGTAATACGTATATTTTTGTGGATTATTACCTAAATTTTAGCGAGACCAAACAGGGGGAACCAAAATACGTAATTGGAATAACACACCAGAATAATAAATAATGACAAGCCATAATGTTTAAATTCTATGCAGCGCAACTGCAATTACAACAAGCCCCATTTACTTTTTACTGTTTAATTATTTTCCAGGATTTGCTTTTCAAAGATTCCATTCGCAATGGTTTGCATGTCCTTAACAGAAAAAAATATCTATATGAGATATCTACATATAAATCACAGAAAAAAAAAGCAATTATTTGGTGTGAAAAGAATGTTTTCCATTGTTTCTATGTATAACAATGAAATAGAAAATGATTTTCCATTCTAATATTAGGCAAACAGTGAAACGAGACAGACAGACAAGGAGAGACAGACAGAGAGCGAGAGAGAGAGAGAGAAACCGCGTTTAAATATCCGCACAGAAAATAAATAGCTGCGGATGTTGTGACAAGTGGCACAATTTAGACTTTTAAATGTTCCTCAGGAGAATAAATTCACAAAGGTTTTTAAGCAAAATTTACAAAATATGTTTTTTAATTCTTATGTTTCAAGGTGCCATAATTTGATTTAAAAGAGGGGAACTCTTGGTCTTGTTCGTGAGAAATTGAGAAGTGACAAGACATAGGAAAGCACTCAGGGTTTGTATCCAAAACGAGTAAACTCGTTTATGGCTTTTCAGTACAACGAGTATTCAAGAACCAATTGAGCTGAGATATTGAAAGAAAAACAACACAAAGCAAGAAAAAGTCACTGTTTTAATATCTATTGCTTTCAGTGACATTTCTTTAGCGAAAGAAGTTAAATGAAGCGAAAATCTTCAGGATTACTGTGTAGTTTTCTCCTAAAGCAATACATAATTCTTTCTCTTATCTTCTATCAGTAATACCGATAGTTCTCTAAAGAATGTTAGTATTTTCTTTTCAAACAAGAAAATGGCTACATTTGTTGAGGAAAAAATCGATTTGCAATTTAATGAAACGTGAATATATGTCTAAATTCAACAATTTATATCTGTACTTACTTGAAAAAGTAGGTGTTGTTCTTGAATCCGAAAAAAGGAACGGTATATGTGAGCATCCAGATGTTTCCTCCGCCACAATCGTAGTACGGCTTGGACCATTTTCCATCCTCGTATTTCACAGCTAAAATATCTTCGCGAATAGGAACGGTGGGATCTGTCGCGTTAATACGATATCCTGGAATAAAAATCAAAACGTGTGAGCATTTTAAAATCCAAATCAAAATTCTTTTAATGCTGCTAATGCAAAATATGTTTTCGCATAACAAATCATATAAGTTTTCCTCATTTTTTGAAATTTATTATCAACATAATTAATCGAATAGAAGGTAGTTCGTGCACATTTACTCACCCCAGAAAGGGATTACGTTCAAGCTTGATAAAGTTTACCGAATCATAGTTCTTAAATTATTTTAAAAGTTATTTGTGCAACTTTTGTCTAACTGGAAAACATAATTAGTTTAAACACTAATATAATTTTTCTATTAAAAAGACATTACAATCATGTGGTTCGTGATTCTTACCTATTCTAATGTAGGCTCCAAGGAATTCTGGAATTTAATAATTCACCAAAAGCTAAATTAATGCGTTAAGAACCTAGGGTTGTGGTATTTAATTGAGGCAAATAGGGAACTATAAAGCTCCTTATAACGCTTTAAGACCCTCGAGTGGTCAGAAATGGATTATGAAAATTCAATTATGTTTATATAGCAGTTTATTGTTAGAAGTGAATACTATCTGCATAATTGAATTATTATTTGTATTGATAACTATATATTTGCTGGGGACGTCAATAAAGATGTGAGATTTGTCGGGAAAAAAGTGAGTTTTTTCTCATTTTGTGCAAAAAGCGCCATGGAGAGTGCAAATGACATTTTCCTCGTCTAGTTTACGCTTTTGTTAGAAGCATGAAGTGAAACTCAAGACATTTTTAAGATATCCAGAAGTTTCCCCTCAGGAAACTTAATAATATTTTTCCCACTAATTCTAAGCTGATCCATGATGAATATGCAAACATAATCATTACGTATACTTTGTTGGCTAGTATACGTACCCGTTTTATTTGATTACACAATTTGGGAATGCTATAGAGATACCAACTGTGCATATATAAAGTACTTATATGAGGCCTAAACAAATGTTTTAATGGAATTTGTATTCGCTTTCCATGCAGTCACAGTTTTACCCAACATCATTTCCTAAATTGAAAACTTTTTTTTGTAATAAAAATTAAACGTTATATTATTTAATGCAATTCAGAAATTTAATTAAAATTATAAAGTACCTTAACAAAGTTATTAAAAATTGACACCTTAGAGAAAAAGAGAGTCAATTAATGGAGAAAACCATCTTCAAAATTTTAGAGTTGCTAGTAAACGTTTTAAAAATTAACTTTAAAACACATCGATTCGAATTTTCTCAGTGACAAGAAATTCAAGAGATTAGTACAGAAAATTTCAGTAATCCTTACAGCTTTGGCATTTTAATATCTATTCGCAGCAAGAAGGCAATAATGAATAAATGAATTTTCTCTTAGAATTAACGATACTACTTTTCCATTTTATCAGTTTCCACATTGCACTTCCGGGATTTTTAAGAGGAAAAGGATTAAATTTATAATATTCAGAGCTATTTTAGCTCACTTGTGTGCTTAAAAGATTGTAATTCATCTCAGTCTAACTAATTCAAGTTATAAATTATAAAATAGTTCGCAGAAACTTAAATAAAATGGCGATGTTTAACTTTCCAACTTTTTTAGACTAAATTAATCGCCCTCGAGGGCACTTGCACAGTTATTAAAATAGTTTTTAGTGCAGACGAATCGGCTTTATTATAGTAATAAAATTTTTCCACTTAATTTTTAAGTAAGTATATTAGAAAATTCTAATTAAAGAAAATTGTGGATGAAATTAGTTTTGCGTTATGTTGACTTCAATGATGTACTTTTTGAAATCACACGTTCCTTTTGTAAAGAAGAAAGGGATAAAAGGTATGCAAACGAGCTATAATAATGCAGAAAGTCTCGACTTGCGACAAGCACAAACTGTATAAGAGAATTGTTGATTACTACAAGTTATAGTTACCATTTACATATTTTGATTATTATGGTACAATCTTGTAGAAAAACCTTATGTCAACTAAATGATGNTAATGGTACAAATTAATAGGTCCTGAGCTGCAGGATGTCTCTGAAAGTGCATATGCTACATGTTCATTTAGATAAATTTAAAAACAACATGGGAGCAAGACGTTAGGGTATGCCGTTATCAAGGCCAATACAATGAAAATATGATGGGAGACTATATTTGGGCTTTTGTAACAGAAAATACTCATGAACAAAGAAGGAAAAGTAACAAGATTCATTTTTAAACTTCCATCATTCCATTATTTTCTATACTAATATAATAATAAAAGTCAATAAAAACACTATAAAAATCCATTTGTTTTGAGTTTTCAACAGATGAAAGGTTAAAATCATAGACTTTCCTAAATATTAGAATAAATAATGATTTCTTAACTACAAAAGCAAACTTTTTTATAAAATATACATTTTTTTCGTATGAACGTTGATAAACCTATAGTAATCGCGTATATTAATCTCAAGCACAAAATTCATGTTGACTAATGTTAGCATTGGACTTAAAAAAACATCCAATTTTAATTTTTATATCAATATCCATTATTTATAAAAATAAAAATATTTAAAACTCGATTTTATAAATATTTGCTTCTTTGTTGCGTCAAAATACAGCATTTAGTAAAAATTCCTACTGGAAATTTCTGTTTAATAAAGATTAATTTTTCTCTCTATTTCAACGTATTCCAAAACTTATTCAGTCCAATTAATAAAAATAACGAGTTTCGGATACATTGATTAAGGTGTACATACCCATGTTTAATTTACATTTACCGATAGTTGTCTTAGAAAATATTTAAATTTACTCAGCTGGATATTAGTTACCTTTAGCGTCGATTTGAAATTATTGGAAATGAAGCCACGTGTAGCCGAATTAATCAGTCTTAACTGAAAGCTGTATTTATGTAAAATTAGTTAAATCTGGAAATGATGCTACAAATACACAGATAACTTAAATCTTAATTTGTTACTTGTTTGTTTGTTTTTTTTATCTCTAAATAATAATTTTGCTGTAGATTTTCCATCATCAACCATGACTGGCTTTACAATGTAAATAGAATAAAGATTTATAAAATACAGATCATACAAATCAGTCTACGTTTGGTTTTATAATCGAACCTGTTAGAAAGTTGATGGAATATAGAAAAGATCTCGTGAAAAAATGAAATGTTGTTTTTTTTTGGATAAACTAACAAGAAACCAAGAACTTGCAGAAAAAGTTTAAGTTAGCAGATGAAGAAATATTTAAAAGACTAAATGAGGCCCTTCGTTCATTTCTAATCTTAGTATTAGCTTATCAAATGTCAGAAAAAACATTATTACTGAAATTGGAGATGTTCTCTTACAAAAACAGAACACAGAAGACAATGTGACCACTTCAGTATTTTAATAAAGTATTATTTCAGATTGAAATAAATGATTGTATTGGCAGTTGTGAAATCAGTTTGAGCACTTTGACCAATATATTTAGAGATAAGTACATGTTGACTTTAAAAACAGATCATGCTTCGTTGAAATAAATATTTCCGTTCAAATATCATGAACGACGAATTGCAAGATGTATATACCGATTGGAGTAACATGACTGAGATCAAACATATAAAAGCACAGGGTAATATATATGTATATCATAGAGATCCTGTTCGGAAAATTTCATGTGACTGTGAAATGAGACCAGGAAGTTTGGAAAGTCATGTGGAATTATAGCCGTATAAAAATGGAAGAACTGGGAGTATAATTAAGAATTTGGTGATAATGAGATTAATGATGCTGAATTTTAGCTAATTATAAGTAAGATAAATGAGAATCAATCAGTGGAGAGACAAATTTTATAGGTTCCCAAAGACAATCGAAAAAACGTGATACTTTCAAGCAATCATGTTAAAGAAATTTTTCAAAAAGTTCATGGTCGAGTGGGTGGAAGACATTTCGGTATGAATAAATTCAATTATATTAGCTCTATTTATGAGGCATAGGCCGAACATATGACAAATATAGCGTTTTAGGTGGTATTTTTAAATAATTGTGTCAAAAAACTATGAAAAAATATAAATTTCGTTAAGAGGATGAAAAATAGGTCTAAATGCAAAAATTTTAAACAAAACGTGTCATTGTCACGGCATTACATTAAGCACCCCTCGTATATGCTAATATTTAGAAATAACTGGAAAAAGTGGAAGGTCCGTTAATTAAATTTTCAGTATTTTGGGCGAGAGATATTGAAGTTTCTCTTCCTAAATATGTAGCTTATATTTACCAAATTTGGCAAACAAACCCACAAAGTTTATAATAAACCAGTTAATATTAATTAGAGTTCTAAAAGTTGGGCAGTTGCGTAAAAATCACTTTTAAAGAAATTATTAAACTCCAACACATTTTCGTTGTTAAATTATTCATAAAGGTGATCAGAAAAGGATGTTTTCAAAGAACTCTGTTTGCGTTCAAATTGCAGCCCAGTTCGAAAAACGATTTTTAAAAGTTCGCAATAAAATATTTCAGCGGCGGCAAACGTTTCACAACAAATTCTTTGTAAGTAGTTGCCGGGCTTAAGAAACTTAGTGCCTTCATTTGTGGCGAATTATTAACTTATTAAAACTTGAGGTCGAAATGAGAAACTGCGAGGTGTGTTGGATTTTGTAGAATACAACCTCGGGAAGTTGTGTTGGTGTATATTTTGTGAAAACTGGAAAACTTGGAAAGAATTACGATGGAAGTTATATTTTTCCTTAGGTAATAACTCTGACACTGCGCAAAACTGACAGAAAGTAATTTTATTAACCTTATGCCGCCTGCAGAGATAATTAATAAAAGTAACAAGAAGTGTCTTGAAAAAAGTTTCTTCTGCCATGCACATCAGTTTAAATTAAATAAATGATTTTTTTCTCGTTATTTTAAAAATTAAACAATAGAATTTCACATAAATATATTTTGCGAAAATTTCCTTAACCCTGTTGTTTTTATTTATTTGACTTTAATTACTCCTGACAGCAGCGCAAGTCAACCATAAGTTTGAACTGATGCTGTTTTTTCATTGTCACTTTTGAGGTCTTCCAGCGGCTATTTTATAAATTACGAACTCATTTACCGAAAAAAAAAAACAAAAAACGATTTCATTGTATTGTCCAAGTTCACTCAAAATACGTTTTGGAAGAGATATAGCAACACATGGTAAGTTAGTTAAGCTCTTTATGCTTGACTAGGGAATAGTTTAAACCAAGCTTCATGTTCAATGATCCTTTAAGAAGCCACGTGTATTTGGTAATGAAGCGTCCAATTTAAATGACAACTTGTCACTTTATAATTTCCAGTCATGTATTATCTACCGTGAACGAGCCAATTGTAAACCTTCAGAAAGTGTCTTGGGATTTGCCCAAGTGGCATATCATTTAACATGTCTAATTATCCAGAAACAGTGGAGAATGTTCGTTGGAAGCAAGGGACGATTCTCCTACAACATGCTTTCATAAGTTTTCCTTCAGATCCATCTATATCTTTCTTTCGCTCAATTAGTTGTGCAAAAAAACTCATTTACTTACATTCATGAAAAATTATCTTTTTGAAAGAAAAAATTTCGAACACTTATTCTTCGTTTTGTCTCGTTATATCGTTAATTAGGTTTCCAGAGAAATCCGATTTGCAAAAGTAGATTTAAAAATTATGATGAAAAATTTTTGGAATCTTAGCATTACTATTACGAACTATAAATTGCAGATAACTCGATTATTTCCTACAATGAGACTTTCTATTTTCTTTCTGGATGTTATTTCATGCATCTGATAATAACGAAATAGTGGATCTTGTTTGATGGTTTTGCATCGCCCAATTACGTAGTGACCTTGATTTTTTATTAGAGTTCCCAGTAGTGATAGGTCGGTTGAATATGCGGAGAATATGTGGAGTGCCTCGAAATATCGGAGGATTGTTGAAAAGAAATCTGTTTGATTTAGATGCAGCTACTTACTTCAACGAAATTTAAAAAGTTTTACACTTTGCTGCTTGTTTTTGCTCTGTGTGGATTGAAAAAATGACCGTATATTTTATCTCGGTATTCTACACTAACGATAAGAAGTTTTGGAAGCAGATGCCGCCACTGCATACATATATTAGTTTTATTCAATTTTATTACACGTGTAAATCACTTTTAATCAATTATTATGTTAAATTTCAATTTATTCCGTCTCAAATTATTATACCGAATTTTTTTAATAATAAAAAAGGACAGAATTTAATATGTACATAAATAAATATTGATTAACAGTGTTCAAAGAGCTGAAATTTCAATATTTTGATTAAAGTGATAAGGAAACTCGAGTTGTTTTGAGTAGAATGTAAGAGCTTTACTCGATTTAGTTTAACTATAACAAGATTTAAGGGGATACTTTGAGATTTAAGGGTGCCACTGAACTTTTTATGGCTTATTTTCGTCTTGAAGTTCATATACTTAGACAGCATTTAGTCCTGAAATTCTACAGATTTTTTTTGTGAATTTAATTTGTGTAAGACGGAACGAAGACGAAGTAAATAAAAACTGAGCGATTTCTAATTTTTTTTTAAGATCCTCTGAGTAATGTGACGTCTTTTATGGGTACGGTAATGAAACTTTGCCGTTTTTTTTTTGTAAATTGAAGCTTAAGGCAATATTTAAAAACCAGCCATCTAATTTTATAAATTTTATAGGCCAGATGGAACAAGAGGAAANGACGAATTGCAAGATGTATATACCGATTGGAGTAACATGACTGAGATCAAACATATAAAAGCACAGGGTAATATATATGTATATCATAGAGATCCTGTTCGGAAAATTTCATGTGACTGTGAAATGAGACCAGGAAGTTTGGAAAGTCATGTGGAATTATAGCCGTATAAAAATGGAAGAACTGGGAGTATAATTAAGAATTTGGTGATAATGAGATTAATGATGCTGAATTTTAGCTAATTATAAGTAAGATAAATGAGAATCAATCAGTGGAGAGACAAATTTTATAGGTTCCCAAAGACAATCGAAAAAACGTGATACTTTCAAGCAATCATGTTAAAGAAATTTTTCAAAAAGTTCATGGTCGAGTGGGTGGAAGACATTTCGGTATGAATAAATTCAATTATATTAGCTCTATTTATGAGGCATAGGCCGAACATATGACAAATATAGCGTTTTAGGTGGTATTTTTAAATAATTGTGTCAAAAAACTATGAAAAAATATAAATTTCGTTAAGAGGATGAAAAATAGGTCTAAATGCAAAAATTTTAAACAAAACGTGTCATTGTCACGGCATTACATTAAGCACCCCTCGTATATGCTAATATTTAGAAATAACTGGAAAAAGTGGAAGGTCCGTTAATTAAATTTTCAGTATTTTGGGCGAGAGATATTGAAGTTTCTCTTCCTAAATATGTAGCTTATATTTACCAAATTTGGCAAACAAACCCACAAAGTTTATAATAAACCAGTTAATATTAATTAGAGTTCTAAAAGTTGGGCAGTTGCGTAAAAATCACTTTTAAAGAAATTATTAAACTCCAACACATTTTCGTTGTTAAATTATTCATAAAGGTGATCAGAAAAGGATGTTTTCAAAGAACTCTGTTTGCGTTCAAATTGCAGCCCAGTTCGAAAAACGATTTTTAAAAGTTCGCAATAAAATATTTCAGCGGCGGCAAACGTTTCACAACAAATTCTTTGTAAGTAGTTGCCGGGCTTAAGAAACTTAGTGCCTTCATTTGTGGCGAATTATTAACTTATTAAAACTTGAGGTCGAAATGAGAAACTGCGAGGTGTGTTGGATTTTGTAGAATACAACCTCGGGAAGTTGTGTTGGTGTATATTTTGTGAAAACTGGAAAACTTGGAAAGAATTACGATGGAAGTTATATTTTTCCTTAGGTAATAACTCTGACACTGCGCAAAACTGACAGAAAGTAATTTTATTAACCTTATGCCGCCTGCAGAGATAATTAATAAAAGTAACAAGAAGTGTCTTGAAAAAAGTTTCTTCTGCCATGCACATCAGTTTAAATTAAATAAATGATTTTTTTCTCGTTATTTTAAAAATTAAACAATAGAATTTCACATAAATATATTTTGCGAAAATTTCCTTAACCCTGTTGTTTTTATTTATTTGACTTTAATTACTCCTGACAGCAGCGCAAGTCAACCAATAAGTTTGAACTGATGCTGTTTTTTCATTGTCACTTTTGAGGTCTTCCAGCGGCTATTTTATAAATTACGAACTCATTTACCGAAAAAAAAACAAAAAACGATTTCATTGTATTGTCCAAGTTCACTCAAAATACGTTTTGGAAGAGATATAGCAACACATGGTAAGTTAGTTAAGCTCTTTATGCTTGACTAGGGAATAGTTTAAACCAAGCTTCATGTTCAATGATCCTTTAAGAAGCCACGTGTATTTGGTAATGAAGCGTCCAATTTAAATGACAACTTGTCACTTTATAATTTCCAGTCATGTATTATCTACCGTGAACGAGCCAATTGTAAACCTTCAGAAAGTGTCTTGGGATTTGCCCAAGTGGCATATCATTTAACATGTCTAATTATCCAGAAACAGTGGAGAATGTTCGTTGGAAGCAAGGGACGATTCTCCTACAACATGCTTTCATAAGTTTTCCTTCAGATCCATCTATATCTTTCTTTCGCTCAATTAGTTGTGCAAAAAAACTCATTTACTTACATTCATGAAAAATTATCTTTTTGAAAGAAAAAATTTCGAACACTTATTCTTCGTTTTGTCTCGTTATATCGTTAATTAGGTTTCCAGAGAAATCCGATTTGCAAAAGTAGATTTAAAAATTATGATGAAAAATTTTTGGAATCTTAGCATTACTATTACGAACTATAAATTGCAGATAACTCGATTATTTCCTACAATGAGACTTTCTATTTTCTTTCTGGATGTTATTTCATGCATCTGATAATAACGAAATAGTGGATCTTGTTTGATGGTTTTGCATCGCCCAATTACGTAGTGACCTTGATTTTTTATTAGAGTTCCCAGTAGTGATAGGTCGGTTGAATATGCGGAGAATATGTGGAGTGCCTCGAAATATCGGAGGATTGTTGAAAAGAAATCTGTTTGATTTAGATGCAGCTACTTACTTCAACGAAATTTAAAAAGTTTTACACTTTGCTGCTTGTTTTTGCTCTGTGTGGATTGAAAAAATGACCGTATATTTTATCTCGGTATTCTACACTAACGATAAGAAGTTTTGGAAGCAGATGCCGCCACTGCATACATATATTAGTTTTATTCAATTTTATTACACGTGTAAATCACTTTTAATCAATTATTATGTTAAATTTCAATTTATTCCGTCTCAAATTATTATACCGAATTTTTTTAATAATAAAAAAGGACAGAATTTAATATGTACATAAATAAATATTGATTAACAGTGTTCAAAGAGCTGAAATTTCAATATTTTGATTAAAGTGATAAGGAAACTCGAGTTGTTTTGAGTAGAATGTAAGAGCTTTACTCGATTTAGTTTAACTATAACAAGATTTAAGGGGATACTTTGAGATTTAAGGGTGCCACTGAACTTTTTATGGCTTATTTTCGTCTTGAAGTTCATATACTTAGACAGCATTTAGTCCTGAAATTCTACAGATTTTTTTTGTGAATTTAATTTGTGTAAGACGGAACGAAGACGAAGTAAATAAAAACTGAGCGATTTCTAATTTTTTTTTAAGATCCTCTGAGTAATGTGACGTCTTTTATGGGTACGGTAATGAAACTTTGCCGTTTTTTTTTTGTAAATTGAAGCTTAAGGCAATATTTAAAAACCAGCCATCTAATTTTATAAATTTTATAGGCCAGATGGAACAAGAGGAAACATTTATCTTGAACAGTGATTTTCTTCTTTTTGAGATCTGTTCGTCATGGATAAAAAAACTGGAAAATGTAAAATAGTTAATTGATAAAAACAGGTTAAAGTTAAAGCATAATATTTCCTGGTCGTCAATTATTAGGATTTCTGGCAGCAGCTGGCTCGAAACTTAAAAATCAATAACAATTTTTGCGTAACGATTTTATTCGAAAACTTTCCGTGGTACATTTTATTGTTCGTTTAATCGTTAAAATTCCGGCAAATAACAAATGTGATATTTCGTAATGGTTTTTAGCTATTTAGAAAATGATTTTAAATATAGCAAAACCGATGTGAGATGAAGTTTTTGAATTATAAAGAGATCATTAACTAAATTTAGTTATGACATAGCGTATAACTATTCCAAAACTTTATAATGAGGGACACAGGCAATGTGTAAGCACCCAAAGGAAGGGTTAAAGTAAATTACCATACAAAACATATTTAAGTTAGTTTTTTGAAATGTTATTTAAAAAATACTATAGTGATTCCAAAATGAACTATGAAATGGAAAAATTACAATTCAAATAACTGATGTAATGGAGGAGTTTGATGTAACTGAAATTTGAAAATTGCTGAAATTATTTTCCATAAAAAGTTTTGAAAAATTTGACATTATGTTGCAATAGCACTCTATTTAAAAAAAATCAAGCTTGGCAAAACTTTTGACAATTTTATGTTACAACGTATTGTTCACAGTTTTAAAACTTTTCTAACTTATGCAAATCTAACTCTGACGGCTGGCGTATTTCGCAAAAGTAAGCTCTCCAACTTGCAAAATTACGATTATTTATTAAATTATAATTTAAATAAGCTTTTATCTGATAAAGTATTCTATAACAAAATTATTTAATATCAAAAGGTAGATATATTATAGTTTATACCACAACGCTTTCTTGCCTAATATCGGACCAATTAAGAAGTTTGTTTA
Organism: Hypothenemus hampei; assembly: GCA_013372445.1. Lineage (NCBI taxonomy): Eukaryota > Metazoa > Arthropoda > Insecta > Coleoptera > Curculionidae > Hypothenemus > Hypothenemus hampei. The sequence goes on along the minus strand of JABRWK010000084.1, from coordinate 296,580 downwards.
ATCAACAACCGATAATGGAGGATAAACTACATGGTTATCTCTGGTAAATTGTATTGAGGGGTTATCTACGAATGTTCACACAGAATTTGACAGGGCAGCTGCAGGAGCTAAAGCATTTTATCCCTGTCATGAATCCTAAATCTGACTAGGAGACAATCTCAAAATGAACACTCCTACTCTAGGTATCAAAGTACTTTCAAGATAAATTAAACTATTTGTTCTTTAGTATTGTTTTATTTTTATTATATTAGGATCAATTAAAACAAAATTACTGAGACAAATAACGGAAAAATTAAAGATATATTATTTTTCTACATAATCTCCTTTTTTGGTAACACATTACTCTCAGCGAATTGGGAGCGCCTTGATTCCGGCTAAGAAGAAAGATTGGAAGCCGCGTGGCAGTTGCACGTTTCTATCTTTGCATCAGCATTGAAACGCTTCCCCAGGGCTTCTTTCAACGGATCGAACATATAGTAATCGCATGGTGAAAGATCTAGGCTGCAAAGTGGGTGTTTGAGAGTTCCTGTATGAGGTCGAGCATTGTCATTGAAGCAAAATGACATCCCAAATGTGTTGTGTTCCGATAAGTAGCCTTCACTTGATCAAGGAGTGTACAGTAGTAATCAACATTAACTGTTTTCCATTTTTCTTTGTGTTTTTTTTTTGTTTTAAAGCGTTCGTAGGTAGAAATGTTCGTGTGCAACTAGCTGATGACACGCCTCCAATTTTTCTTTCTCACGGAATCAAGGCGCTCCCAATTCACTGGGAGAAACGTGTTACCAAAGAAAGAGATTATGTAGAAAAATGTTTGCTTTTTCTGTTATTTGTCTCAGTAAATTTCCTTTTTGAAATTCTCGTTTACATTTGAATGACCCATGTAGTTAATCAACTGCTTGGTAAACCTAGACATGCCGCATTTTAATGAATCAAGATAAGCTTCGTAAAATCATAACTCAAACAAATTTAGGTATAGGCAATTAGAAGCGATACCTTATCCAAGGCAATCTATTAAACGTAACTGCTAGGTAATAAAATTGCATCCAGGTACATTCGAAGCCTGTTAAGCCGTCAATAGATATATTGTTGCAGGTTTGTTTGTTTGCGTCATTTATTTACCACTTAATTATCGTCATTTAACAAACAACGTCGTTTACACGTGGCAGAGTCTTTAGTATTCAGATTTTATTTGTCGATTGAAGTAAATCTAGAACCTTGACCTCAACGGTATATCGATAAGGTCCGAACAACGGTGTTCTATAATTTGAGAAAACCCACGGTGTTATTACAGGCGATAATATTCATTAAGTTTGTTCCCAGTTTCCTGTTGTGAAAAGTCAAGTAATTTACGTGGGAAAACTTGTCTTTTGGATATTTCATTTTCTTAGAAATTAATGCGTGATTCCTTGCTCGTAACTTGATTTCATTTTAGTTGTTAAAGTTACTAAAAGAAATGCGAAGGGATTATTAGCTATAAGAAATATCTTGTATAAATCCGAATGTTCTCAGTTTCGATCCAAGTATGGACCTCTGGATTTAATTAAAGGTTTGGTTTCCTTCGGAGCCGGAAACTCGTTGTATCCTTTCTTAGCACAAATTGTTCTGAATCTATCGACTAAAGGAACCGTACCCAATCTGTTTGACTTGACGGAAAATAATTGTCGAATTTAGTTGGTTTCTCCTTTGAATCCCTTAAAGCTTTTGCGATGAAACTTTCGTTTTCGAGAAATTCTCATTGTTGACACGTAATGGAAAAGCACGAACATGTTCTATACCTCATTACAGTTCTTATAAACTTTTGTTTTGACATATTTATTTTTAAAACTGCAGCTTACAATAACAGAATTCTAAACGTCATAAAGTTGCCTGAAAAAAAAGGGACGTCTTCTAATTTGGAGTTTTCTACAGACTTATAAGTTATTAAAAGCATCTTTTCAGTTTGTCTGATCCAAGCTACTTAGTTACTGTTAGTGCAGACTTGAAAGTAAATGTGGGTTATACAATTTATTGCTAAAATTGAGATAAAATTTCACGGGAGTCTTCGAAAATTTCTATATTAGCATTTTTGCTTAAGTATATTTACAGGCATGTTAACATTGTTTGCATTTCTATTAATTCTGTTGGAATCAGACTAATTAGCTAGCGAAAGGTCAACAAGACATTATATGAATAATGAAACAAAGATTCGTTGTTCGACCCTATGGGCTTTTGCAGTTTAAAATTATATAATTTGAGCTCGTTAGTGGAAAGTTTTAGGGTCTCATCACATACTAGCGAGCATCCTTCAAGTATATTGCGACACTCAGCACCTTCTTTCAACTGTGAACAACTTTGTAGTTTTCACAATGTCCGGCCATGCTCAATAATTTTAGACCCTATTAAGGGATGTTTGTAAATTACTCTGGAAAGAATTTCGCTTTAAACGCATTTTTTCTTGTGGAAACATATTTTTTTCATTTAGATAACCGACGTTTATATTTTTACATCAATTTATCGTGCCGATTTGTTATTTTAGAAAACGGATACAAATTGTTAGAATCCTGAGAAATGGTCAGGTGAGATTGATTTAAATAACATGAAGTCTTATCGTTAGCAGAGGGCGCGATGTCATTAGTAAGTGACAGTGATTTATCTTACGTGTATGTTGAGATTTATCTTGCTTCTCACTAAAATATTTCCCATAAACAAGAATTGACTCCTAAGTTGCATGGAATTGTTTTCCTTTTAAGGGAAAGAATAACAAACTTTTGTGTTTTCTGATCTGTTTTATCACCAATAGTGGATTCCGAGTCAACTACAATTTAAGAAAACCTACACTGGATCCACACCATTTTAGTGCTGCATCGATTTGTCGGAAGAATTTAGGGTAGGTTAAAATTGTCAGAGCCATATTGGTGTCTGATTATAAATTGCAAAGTTGAAACTTATAATTTAATTAACCCTCGAACAAAGCGAATTTACATAAGGCATTTCACGAAGGACCGACTAGAGTTCATTATTGAAAGTGATAAGACGAAAGGGTGGGATAAATTTTTAATCACAAGATGATATGTAACATTGAAAAAGGCACCTGAGGCATTGTTGGGGTTTAATTGAAAACCCGAACACTCTGTCAAAGCAAACAGAACTGAATATAACAGGTTATTGCAGGTAGATGAGATATTTTAGAACTAGAAAAGATTAGATAATCCAGTTTGCGTTTTGTTTATCATTTTTAAGCACGTTTTGCTTTTTAAATGCGCATATAAATTGATGAATATCACGGTGTCCAGTCACTGGAGACAGGAAATTAATTTTAGAGTGTGAGTTATATGCACATTTAATATTTCATCATTTAAGCGTTGGGTGAACATTATTTAAATGTATACCAAGCGAAAAAACATGTCAATATTTTAATAAAAAGTTTAATATTTTCGATGATTGAAGAAAATAAAGAAGCAAATACGTGGTCTGTCTGGATATATTTAGTTCTATCGGTGTTACAGCAAATAATACTAGAAAAGTGCATTCTTTTCTCCAACATGGTTTTTTTAAATTAGAAACGTGACACGAATCCTGCATAAACTTTTTTGAATGGAATTTAACGAAGAGTCAACTTATATTACTTTATACACCCGGGTAAATGTTTGCATATTTGTAGCGTACACTGTCATTCCTTGTCCTTTCTCAAGCTTTTATACGATTACAATAAAAATGGAAGAAGAGATTTAGAGCTTATTCAGTTATTTCATTTTTTCGTCCGGCTTTTATCCGGGGAAATCTCAACAAAAGCTTGATTTTAATTTGGTCACATCCATTTAGTTTTCGGTTCATTCAAAACAGTTGCCAATATTTACTCCATTTAAATTTCAATGAATTTCAAACCTCAAAATGTTTTGTTAATCGAACGACACAAAAATTTATGCTGTTCGGTTCACTAGTAATTTACTCAACCTCATCCACCTTTAATTCTAAGTTTGATATTTAATTGCAATAAATTTCAACATAATTTTCGAAAATTTCATTTCATCTTGACGTTCGTAGCAAACATGATAATGCTCCAGGGGAAACCACAATAATTTAACTTTGCTCTTCCTTTATATGAAACTTTCTTACAAATTCATAAGTCACGCTTAATAATAATCTTGCCTTGCAAAAATTCAATCTAATAGCAAAAATTTAGGTTTGGATATGAAAGTGTAGCTGTAGTTTTCAAAATTGATTTTTCAACGACGTCGCTAAAAAATCACGAAAAATGCCCATGGAATTTTAAATAGTTATACTTTAATATATTCATATCAGACATTTCTACTCTAAAATTGTACTCATAAATCTTGAGATGCAGTTTTCTTATTCGAAATCTTGCTTTGAAAAGAATTAGATTAAAGATTAAATCCGCATCTGCATTTTTTAACTACAATATTTGGAAATATAATATCATAACGATTTTTTACTTCCGTCTGACAGTTCAATTCAAGAAATTCTATGAGTGGTTTCCAACTAAAGCAACAAACGAGAGATTAATTATAATGTACCTACTTCGAGTTTATAATAAAACATTTCTGCATTCAAACTATGTATTATATATAAATAATGCATACATATGTTTAAATATAATTTTAAATTTAATGTAATATGATATATGTATATTTATAACTAGAGCATATGGAGTATTCCTTACCAAACCGAGCACTTTCGAATCCTTTTAATTTTTCAGAAATTTTTGTATATTGTAGTACGGTTTCATTTAGTAAAAAAAAGTTAATACTTCATAACCGAACAAAAAAAATCAGTTTTAATTCCCAAACGAAACAAAGAAAAAATTTGACAATTGTAAAAAAAATCAATATGCGCTATGGTCTCCCCGGACATTAGGGGTTGCTCTGCACCTGTTAGGCATACTCAAAATGAGATTGTCGATCTCATTTTGTTCGATAGCATTCCATAGTTCAGATAGGCCTTGAAACAATCGCTGCCTTGTTTGAAACACCCTTGGTTGGTTTAATAGCTTTCTTTCCATCGAATCCCAAACATGTTCGATTGGATTGGAATCCAAAGATTGGGGGGGCATCTAAAACAGCGTTTTAGTTTTGTAAAAAGTCTCGAATTGTCCTTGTTATATTTGAACGGGCATTATCGTGCATCAGTTGGAAATTTAGTCCAACTCCTGTCGCATACGGAACCACAATAGGTTACAGGATCGTACACAGATAAGTAACCTTATTTAAAAAGCCGTTTAACATTTTCGTTTTCCAGTTTCCCGATATCTTCGCCACAGTCGATTAATAGCACTTGCTGTGGTGTTAAGGGCTTTGGCGACTGCTCTTTGATGTTCACCCATTTCGAACATCCCGATTGCATTTACTCGTCACGGCACAGGTGTCTTCTCTCCATGTTTTAACGCACGTTTTTGTGTTTTACGTAAATTCAGTTTGATAGAAAACTGTTTGTTTAGTACTTGAACGTAGAGGAAAATGTTTGTTTAACTTTAGTCTGCATAAACCAATGCGTCTAATGACATCAAAAACGTCAGAAAACAGAACATTTCTATAGTAACAGACAGAAACAATATTTAGGCAAAATTTTAGGAACACATGAAATACTATTTGAGAATTACATTATTAGTTGTTTTGTTCCCTAAATTATTTTGATGAGTGTATTCTTATTCTACCGAAAAATGTTATGAGTTGTTCAAATAGGAAGTTTCTTTTTTCGCACAGTCATAATTCTTCAAAAAAATTTACCAAATCAGCAGATTTTAAAACTTTTTCAATTTTACTCAAATTTTCAAAAAAAAAAACAATACAAAAAAAGAATTATTAGTCATTTTCTATAAAATTTTTCAGTTCGTTATTCGTTATTTTCAATTTTTAAAGTTGTTTTTCCAAAAAAACCTTTTATCTGTTCAACGTTTGATGTCACAAGTCGCAAAGTGGGGAAAATTTTCTTTCTATTTTTTTTTAATTTGAAAAATGTTATACAAGTTTAATATACATATTTACATTGTATATGTTTATGTATGTACATAACTATATGGTGATCTGTAACGAATGGGCCATATGTTAACTGAAGATTATTTGCATAAAGATAATCTCATTCAAACTAAACTTAACTTAGTTAAAAGTCGATACTAACTGAAATATAGGGTGTCAAAGTGAAACGAATAAATTATAATTTCTTTAATATATGAAGATCGTTTCGATCTAATTTTACAAAATTTCGTATCTGGGGTTTTAGGGATTAGACATTCAATTTTATCGATGATTTAATTACAACTTCTAGAGGCCGTCAGAAGAATATGTCAATAGGACTTTTTGAAACAACTCCCATTTTTTGTATCATAGTGCATGTTACTTTGGGTTGGAAAAATCCTTTTTCCTATCTTGTCTGCTTAAAAAAGATAGATCTTATTGACGTTAAAGTAAAGTAAAAAAAAAATAAATAAGAAGTTGTAAGTAGTTTTAAGTTTGGCTTCTCGAAAAAAATAAGTATGACATTTAAAAATCTGAGATCAAATATACGAGGTACGCATAAGCTAAAAAAACACGAAAATATGCAAAAGGACAATTCCATTATTTATTATTTTGCAGAAAAAAATTTCTCAACAGTTCTGTTTACAATCTAAAAGATAGTTTGAATCTGTTCTAAGTAGCTACTTCCGATCTCAATATATTTTTCCGCTAATTTAATAAATGTTTCGTAAACTTTTCCAATAGTTTGCGGTTCATTCGGTACAGTTATTGCTTCCGGTATGTGCTGTTTTAATACTTCCCAACATGTGGCAGATCATTCTAATAAACCTTTTATTTTACGACACTCCAAAGAAAGAAGTACATTGGTGGAAGATCGGGTGACCTTCTAAAATAATGGATTGTTGGATTGGACCAAACCGCCCTATTCATCTTTCACCAAAATGATTTACAAGCCGTTGTCTGACCAAGAGAGTAGAATAAGCAGTCGTCTTGTTGCCAAAGCAGTTTGTTGGGTAGTTCTGGCTCTAAAGCATTTAAAAATGGAAAAACAATTTATTTATCATATTTCCGTAACATTATTGATATTTATTGAATGAGCTATCTTCATTTTTTATTAAACGTTGCAAATAATCGCACAAATATTCATGATTTTTCTAAATGTAAAAATTAAATTTTTGATTTGAAACGGTATGTTCGGATTTTATTTTAAACCGTAAACAGAATTGTTGAATAAGTGGTATTTGTAAAATAATAATAGAACTATTTTTTGGATATTTTCGAGTTTTTTTTAATCTATGCGTATCCTGTATATGTTTCAGTTAAGTTAAATATTGAATTTAATACGGCCCTTTAAGCTGGGCCAGAGAACGACAAAAAGCAAAAAATATATTTCAAGTTAGCTTCTTCCATGTTACAAAATGACATTTATTACAAATTATTTATTTGAGATTGACAGTGCTCGAAAGTTGAGATAATTAGATAATTTTGACGCGCTTCGAAACACTGTAATGGATGACAAAAAAGAATAAAAACATACCATCAAATTGTGTTCGGCTAGGAAAATCACCAACAGAAACATTTTCCATGATTAAAACGGCTTTTGAGGAATTATTTATGACAAAATCTGCTTGTTTTTGATGGCATAAAGAGTTTATCGAAAGTCGCGTTACGAGTGGTAAAGAGGTGCAGGTGTTCCAGAAAAACTATCAATACCGGAGTAGCAATTGTTTACATAGATCCACGTTTGCAACTTCCTAGAATTCTGGAAATATCTGTAGAAAGTTTTTTGCTCTGTTTAGCAACCACTTAAAGGTGTCTAGAATTTGTTTGCTTTGGATTCTGCGTCTCCAAACATTGGATCCAAAAGCGAATAGACCAGCCATTTGTCAGTACTGGAAACAGTGTGTTCAAGAAGAAGGTGAATGAATAATAACGGTGGATAATTATTACTGCTTGCAAAATTTGGGCGTATTGTTATGATCCTAAGATGAAGTACGCAGTGGGAAGAAAAAGGAAGATTGCCATCGAAAAAAGCACCGGAGCAAAAATCCGCTGCTAAAACTAAATGGTGAAAACGATCTTTGATTACAAGGGGATAGTATATATTCTTCTAGTCCCACGGGATACTACAGTATCCGCCAATTATTATAAAGAAGTTTTGTGTTAGTTAAAATTCAAGTCACATCCCCAATAGACGACTTGAGTTGATTGGAAAGTGGGAACTTCACCTCGATAACGCTCATCGGCACGTAGCTAATGTAGTGACAGAATTTATGAATGGCAAAAATGTCAGATGTGCACCGCATCCTCCGTATAGTCCTGATTTGTCCCCATGCAACTTTTACTTGTTCCCTCTAACAAAAAAAAGTCCTTAAATTACGACGCTCTTAGACAGAATTCAATGTTATTAAGACTTTAGGGGCAATTTTGAAGAGACTCTCAAATATTGGCTTCTGTCATATCTTAGAACAATGACAGCACCACTGAGGTAAAGTTATTACACTGCAGGGAAACTATATAAAAGGTGATAAAAGTATTTTTATTAACGATTTATAAATAAAGTTTTAACAGTAAACGTTCTAGGCTTTGTTGAACACTTCTTGTCTCTAATATAAAGCAGCCATTATGCAATTTAAAAGTCGTAAAAAATTCGTATCAAGTCCGTTTGTACTATGATGTTCCTTCTAAACACAATAGAGTTCTTTTGCGAAATATTTATTCAAGGCATGTTCGAACCGTTAACGAGAGTTATTAAAATCGTAAAGTCTATAAGGACCCGTGGAAACAAAGATAATTAATAAAACGCTTTAAAATATTTTTGTCTGCTCACTGAATTCGTAATTAAATTTCGTAAATTGCCAAAAATAAGGTCTTTATAAGCCTAATACGATTAGTTTTTATTTAAAAAATAAAGCTAAGATTATGAATCATATACTTAATTTGCAAGAAAAAACAATAAACCATTTCAAAAGCGAGTAAATTTCACATTAAAATGTATATTTTTGTGGTGCACTTTTATATTCGTGACCTACACGAATTTACTTCGTATGACACGAACTCATTTTAGCAATATCTTGCACTATATGTAAGTCGATAACCCTTAATATTACAGAGAAAATTGGAAAAATTACACTAGGGTGTTATTGAAAAATATCATAGGAAATGCAATCATTTCTAGAACCTTTAGCATAAAATGCGAGCCAGTTTAGTTAAATTAAGTGTCAGAAACAAACTTTTGTCTTCCAAGATAAAACGACGAAATAGAATTGAAAAACCTCATAATTCAAATGAGCACGATTTCCAGATTTCATTCATTTTCCCGAGAGTTGTACGAGGCTTGTTATATTCATTTTCTTCATATGATAAACAAAAATAAATGAACAGTAGTTAGAAACATAAAAAGATACTGTATAAATTCCAGAAAATACTTTGTCTTGTTATCAAGAGTAAAACCGATCATACTTTTTCATCGATTTTAAACGAACCTGGAGACATTGTTAACCTAATTTGCTATAATCTACTGAAAGTCTCTTTGTAGGGTTAGGTAGGTCAGTTGAATATTTACCGAAAATAGATGGTTAAATGGCCTTTGTAGCCTGTGGAAGTATAACTGCCCTCATACCACCCCTGTCTGTTAATTAACTTTAATCATCTTCAGAAAAAATTAGAGACAAACTTTGAAGCGTAGTGGTTTAGGTATAAGTAGTTAAACTTAGAGAAGGTTTTAATTAGACGCTTGAGAGGAGTAACTTTATTGACCCAAAACTGAATAAATGCATAACGGAGAGGCTTAGTGTTAAAACCGATGAGACAGAGGTTAAGTTTAGTTCACACGTGAAGAGATTTCCTAAACCTCGAATTTGAGTTAAGGAGATAAAGTTTCCAAAGCATTAAAATGCCAATCTTCTTAATGTGCAAGATAACTGACCAACTGATATACATATATCTTTATTTATTCTAGATTAATAAATAAACTCGATAAAGTGAAATAAATTGAAAACGCAAAGTTTAGATAGTTAGTGGGAAGATAAAGAAGTTAAATTTATGTAGCCATTCTCTTGCCACTTTACTGTCCACCCATTGCGCTGTTTTTAGCGAATATTTCACTTTTTACTTACCCAGAGAATGTGGAATAATTTAGTAAGCTTTCGCTGCGGTTCCGAAAACTTGAAAGTTACCAGGGAGTGAGCAAAACAACCATTTAGTTATCTGTTAAAATCGCTAAGCTTGAAGCTTTGACTTTGAAAAGAAAAAAAGCTCAAAAAATTCTTTATACTTTCTCAATCTCGGGTTTTCCGTATCAAGCAAAGCTCTGGATTTCCCTAATGGTTTCCTAAAGATAATTTCGATATAAAGTATACAGTTTGTTTGATTTCTCACTTTTATTTTTGATGGTAAACAGGAAGTTCTGTTGTTAAAGTAATTATTCATAATTTCTGAGAAAGTTTCTGTCAGAGCAAGTGTACTTCTCAAGGATGACGTTAGAACATTCTATTAAATTGTCGGAACAGTGATTATAATCCAACAATTTTCCAACAATTCAATGATCAAATCCATTGAAGAACAACTGCTAAATATAAACAAAAGTCGCTAATGAAGAAAATTATTCCACAAAAGCTTAAATCAGTATTGACACAGGGAATCAAATTGTTTTACTTGGTTCGTTATTGGGGAGTAATTTGTGTTTCAACGGCTTTAAAGAAGAAAAGATAAACTCTGTTTGTTAGGCCACTGTTAAACAAGAAGATCAAGATTCAAATTTGACAAAAAGGACAAATTCTTAGATCTATTCTTAGATCTATTAAAAGTCTTAGCCATAAATCTTTAGTAGTGAAAAAATGAACGTTCAAGAAATATTAATTGGCAATCGCTTTTTTTAGAAACTTCTAAGAGATTTCTGATTTCATACTTTAATTTTCGACGATAAAAAGGGAGTTTCCATTGCGATTTCCGGAAAATTAATTTCAAGGGTCTTCATAAAGCCTCTTATATTACCATTTGCTTCTGGTTGGATTATAATTATCACCACAAATAGGCAATTACATTATCCTTGCTTACCCTAATGGGATTCTGAAAATGTCTGTTGATTGAGGCGATTTCCGTAATATGGAGAGAAACTATTATTTTATCGGAAGTAAATACAAGTTAGAAGAGTGACAAAGAAAGATACTGCTTGAAATAAATAACTCCGTTATTAAGCTTAACCTCTTCAAGGGTGAAATATTGTAGCCATTTGAAACCGGTTGATATATAGTTTTCACATTTCAATATTTCATTTATTGACTAACGAGGCGAAGTGAAAAAGTTTCCCAATCCTCATTTCGGAAAGCTTTCTAGTGTATTTATCTTCCAGTAACGTTAAAAGTATTCCCAAGTTAGGCCGGAAAAGAAATCCGTGACGTAACTCGCGAAACTTTTATTTTTAGGCTTATTGAAAATTGATGAATTTGAACTGCATGAAGTCGAACAAGAACATCTAAAAATACGATCTAGCATTTTATTATCGGCATCAACTTGTTAAAATTTTCATCACACAAGAAGACCTGTGTGGTCAAACGTGCTGAACTTTCTACAACTTTCCATGCACATCGACATATGCTGCAAACTTTGTTGAGTATTAAGCAAAAAACACTGTAACTGTAACTTTTGTTGGCGAACGAGAATACTTCTAAATGATAAATGTGAGGATATCCTCGACGACTAATTTTTCAGTTGCAACTGTTAACTAATCCATTTACATAGTTATACATATTACAATACATATTACAATTTATATCTTAGTTTATGTCAATAAATCTCAAAAACCTAGTTTTTATCAAATGGTGTAAAACAGGCATGTGGAGGAGTTCAAATATTTAAACATCGCAACCGAACCGCAACACCATTACTAAGAAGCAAAGTTTCAGTTATTTATTCATTAGACTTGTCTGATGCTTTAGGAGATATTGAAAATCTGTCAGACATTTAAATTAAAGGAAACACTCTTGATCTTTAAATGTATTCTAAACGACTCTGCCTTTTGCATAATCAACATTTTAATAGTGAAGTGTCGTAAACACATTTTCACAGGATTTTTAACAAGACAGTCTCTTCAACTTTTGCAACTTTTTAAACTTCTTCTGCTTCATTAGAACAGTATTGTTCTAAAAAGTACTTTGAAATGAAATTTTACAGAGTAGAAAAAACTACGACAGCGATTGAATAAAATAGCTTCATTTTTACATTTTCAATTACGTAAAACGAATTTACTTAACTATTGTTAACCTGAGAGAGGTATTATACTAATTGTCTGAAGTCTGCACGATGTTATTTTGCTTTAAAACGAGACGAACCCACATTAATCCGCGCACATGTGACCATTTTGAAGTTGACACATAGACATAATAAAGTTTGCTAATTTTCATCGAGAATCGAGCACATATAAGTTAATTTCAAACAGTGTGTCTCGTTTATTGAATTAACTAATCAAGTAATTGAAGTTAGAAATTTTTGTATGCTTTTAACACTTGGCTAATAATAAAAGTTGTTTAAGTTACTTTGCAAATCCGACTACAGTACCTGGACTAGGTTAATGCAAAGCCATCTGTAGGAAATTTATTAGATTTTTAATGAAAATTTAATACTTCATGTGCAAATGAAATATGGGATATATGTGACTTTTTTAGAAGTAAGATAGAGTCGCTTTTTATCTGTGGAAAATTTACGACGGGCAATAAAATTTTAGATTATTCCTTTTGTCACATGTCTTTGACTTTAGAGGTATCTGCTTTCACATTTTTCTTTTGGAAATTGTATAGCTGTTATATATTTGCATTATGAGTATCAAGTGGTTTAAGTTGTTAGTCTCAATTTATCTTTTACGTTATCCTTGTCTTTTGAAGAATTTTTAAAAGTAGAAATACAGTTTTTTGTTTCTCCTGTTCTGCAGAATCAAACAGACTAAACAATTAATTAAAAACCTAAGGATAAATAGAAACAGGAGAAATTGGTTCAAGTCATGCGAGAAGAATAACACATAATAGTTTTTTTAAGTGAGTAATTTTGTGTTAGGGTGCGTACTAAAGCAGCTCGTAGACGATCAACTTGGTTATCAATATTAGTTTCTGTGTCCCTTGTGATCTTAATTCAGCTGTTCTTTCAACATGTAATAACTACCCACAAAGTTGACAACTTAGTTGGTCGTTTATGGGCCCCTTATCGAATGAATAAACGTCATTATTTGTGATTGTTCTGACAAAGACGAACAAACAGAGACACACAACTCGAGCAACGCCGAATCCTAACTATTTGTATACATAAGTTTGTTTGTACTCGTTCGTTAGGTGTTTATGCCAGTTTACACAGAATATATGGGAACAAAATAAGAGTTTTTCGTTTTCACTAACTTCATCAACGTAATCAAAAACCTAAGCTACACATTTTTGCTTCGATAAACCGATTTTGTAACTATAATCATGCTATTCTTGAAAATGTTGGAACTCAGACAAAATATCTCTAATTGGCTTCCGCGTCAAGACGCAAACTAGACTCTTTAAGCTTGAAGTACTATGATTTACTATAATTTTTAGGTATATATATAAATACATCTTTGATTATATACTTGGGCATGTATGAGCTCAAATGGAGATTTCTAGTAGTCGTAAAAAGAAAATGAATTAAATAGGGTTTTTGGAAACGAAAGTGACCCCTCGGGTAAAACGCGTATAAAAAAGACAGAGGCTCTAAATTTCGTCGGTAATTCGGCATCTTACGTGGCTTTTGATACGTGACACGTCAAACTCTCGTAAAAGAAAAATTGTTTCTAAAGCCTAAAAGAAGTTTTCTCATGTTTCAGGACATTCAATTTATTTTTTTCTATATTAATTGCGATAAAACTACCGACTGAGATTAAATGAATAATAAGTTGCAGTTGCTTAGCTTAAAGAAAGAGTTACTAAAACAACTTTATTATTACCCAGGCGTTATAAGCGACAAAACTTTGGCTACGGAAATATTAAAGCAATTTTATTGTCTGTTGTGGCGAGGAAGGATGATATGTAGTGTTTATAACAATTTATTATTCTTTATTTCTTTCTATTTTGTTCTGGAAGGTTATGGCATTTGAAATTTTGCTCATACACTTTCTTCCATGCAGAAAAATCGTAAGATTTATAGGAAATACTCACCTACTGCGAGTGAAATTGCATGTCTTTTTAACCGACTATGAAAAATGTTATAGACCAAGGTTCATGAGAATTTTACGATCAATCATGGGGTGTAAAATAAAAATAAAATTTTGGTCAGAAAATTTATGACTTCTAGAAAATATTTGTATGTTCACCTGTATATTTCGAATATTAATTACTTTTTTTCTCTCGAAAATATGATAACATACCTACGTACGTGATAAGAGTTCAGTTGCTTAGCAACAGTTGTTTGAGTTGACAATATTCCGCCCTCGAAGTCGTGCTGACAAAGTTGTCATTAAAGTGTGTACTAAAAGAAATGTTAATCCCAGTGATACTAAACAGTAGTCTCATAAGTAAATGAATTTTTTAGTATAGCTCTATTTCATTGGAAGGCCGAGAATTTTTAGTGCTTACCTCGTACTACTACTAAAATAGAATTACAGTTTCCTCCTCACAAAAAAACATGTTTTTATCTGCTTGGAAACTTTACTATGTTTGAAATGTATTTCCCAAATTTATTTTAAATTGACACCAATTTAATTTGTTTGTTTGCGTTTTAATCTGTCTCACTTTCGAAATTCTAAAGACGTCAATTCATTACATCGTCCTTGAACAGCTTCAGGCAAATACAATGCTTAAACAAGTCAAAGTTTGTGCAAAGTGGAATACCATTAGGACAATATCAAGCGCTACAACAACCAAAGCAGATAAATTGGTATATTTTGCCGAAATACACAAACTTTTTGCTATTAACTTTTGCACTAAACTACATACAGTTAATAAAATACTTTTTCGATGAAACAACGTCGAAACAAAAAAAAAAAGAGAGCCACAAAAGTTTAATGTGGCGGAAAGATTTCTTAAAACAGAAATTTTGTCTTTCACTCTGTCATGCCTGATAAATAAATTTCCTGTATATAAAACCCTTTTATGTTAAGATAAAAGGACATTTTTTTAAAATGATTAATGTTCTGCAACGAGATAATAATACACATACATAAGTGTGCTGTGATATTTCCAGCGATACCTTTTCTACTTCATCAACCTGAATTATTTGACTACACGTGGATTTATAAAAAATCGATTTATTGTCGAAAACTAATGTTTCCGGCAGTTGTCCCATAATTAAACTCTCAAATCGTGCTTTTTATAAAAACGACCAATATAAAATTTCTTCCCGTCTCATTTCTTATTAATGAACGATTGGATAAATCACTATTAGGACTTTTGAAAACGTATTATAAAATTGGCAATTTTCGAAGCACAATTTCATTTTATTACCGAGCTAATTTATCGTTCAATAAGGGAGTTTTCATGTAAAATTTTCTAATCGTGAGTGTTAAAAACTGTTCTGAATCATTTGAAGGGAACAATCATAACTAAGTAATTTATCGTTACAGACCTTGAATATGCAGATATAAGCAATTATGGCATGCAACGTGTGTTAAAATGACGATTGCGCTTCGAATTGCACCCCACAGAATTGGAAACACGCATTCAACATAACAGCCATTAAGTTACGTCCAAGAAATGTCCAATATGAGTTATGAGACAACATTCCTTTGTTCAAATATTTCCGCCATAATTTATATTAATTTTAATTACTATAGTGTCTCACGAAGTAGATTTATGACAATTTAATTACCACACAAAATAATGAATATGTCTAATTGTCCCTGAAGAGAGCAAGGGCTTTGCAAGGTTAAAGTTCTAATTTAAAGCCCAAATTTCATTCATATTGCGTTTCCTTTATTTGCAATTTATCTCGCTCATTACAGGTCTCTTGTAAAAAAGTCCTGAACTCACCTTCTCGTTCATAGAAAACTTTTTCAAACTGCGGTTCGTAAAGTGATGATTTATAAAAATTCTATTCGTTGCAGATTTAACAATTTCATATTCAAATATTTGCAAGAGTCTTATTTAATTTTAATGGTTTGGTCTGCTAACGAAAACCAATACAGTCCATATAGAAATTGAAGTGAAAAATGTAAGATGATACAACATTTTCAGTTTTTGCGTTGAAAATTATTTATATTTATTTTCCAGGAAAACCCTTTTTGTTATAAAAACAATGAAATTTGAGTGGCATTTTTCCTATGTTGTAAATAATTTTAGTAAAAGAATGTTTTATGAAAAAGATGGCCAGAGGCACAAAGTGGGGACTAATATTTTGTGAGATTCGCTCTATTTTTCGCAAAAATGTTCTTTATAATTAGAGCGAAGCTAATTTTTCTGTGTCAAAGTAAAATTCCTAAAGTCAAGGATGAATTTGTTGCAAACAAATTAATTTCAATCGCGTTTTAATCAACATTGATGCTCGTAAAGGTCTATAGTGTGTTTGTTTTGCTCAGAAAATATCGATTTATTTAAAGAAAAAAAAACAACTAAAAATTATATACAGGGTGTCCCGAAAAATCATATCGAAAATAAAAGGGCTTGTAGAGGAGGTCAAAATAAGTCGATTTAGGCGATTCGTGGCGCCTTTTACAAGATACGCCGAAATTGTCGATAAATTTGAATTTGTCATCCAAAGAAATCCCAGGATACGAAATTTCATGAAAGTAACTGGAAGCGATCGCAAGATATTGAAGTATATGTGATTTACTTTTCTAACTTTTGCGCCTTGCATCTCGGTTATTATTATCTTTTGGTTTTACATAATTTTAGTTAAAATCGCATTATTTTTACATGAAGAATCACTATCTTAATTTTCCTAACGTTGTCTCGGGACACTCTGTATGTTTCCTAACTGTATGCCTTTTACTACGAAAAGAAATATTTTAATTTTTTTTTTTTGGGAACTGCCTTATTTATACACTGTACAGCAACAAAAGAGGACTGTTATTATATTTTACACCAATTTGATAAAAATATTATTGATTTTACAATGCGTAAATACTTATTTAGTACATCTATTTTGTACACTTTGATAACAATTTAGACAAAAATTCAATTGTTATTGTGTAAATCTTTTACTTTTACAACAAATTCAAGATTAATAATTTTTGTTTTATTTTTTTTAAAGGCAACATTCAATATCGAAAACAGACTCTGCCACACCATTTTTCTTTATGCATCCTTATCTTGTGAATTATTTACATCTTCCATTATTTATTAATGCATTATTTATGTAATTAATAGTTCAAAATAACTTTTAAGGAAATATTTAGTTTTTTTTTTAGGAAAAGTTCAATAAAACATCACCAATTTGGTTTGCATTCCAAATAAAAAATGAAAAAGTAAATATTATAAGAGAAAACCTCAAGCATATAAGTGTCCGATCTTTTGTTGTGTTTTGCACAGTATATCTATATACACTGGCGGCCAAAAGTTTGAAATCACCCTTACTATAATTAAAGTGAAAGTATTAAAATAGAGTAAATACCAAATTTATGGTACACAAGTATTTGTATATGTTGTTTTAGGCTTCTTTGTTTTGTTTTAGCCATAATTAGTACCCTGTTTCGTAGTTTATTACTTAAAATTTAAAACGAAACAAAAAAAACATATTGTGCCTAAAAACCCCAAAGTATTAGTTATATCATGGTGAAAAAATAACAAATGGAGTAACATGCTGCAATATGTTCGAAATATCTTACAGATATCATATTTTAGGTCTTAGAAGTATTTTGTCCTGCATTAATTTTTCTTTTAAAATTAATACAGATATCAAAAAGTTCAAAAATCCATATGTGAATACGATATGTTCATGTTTTCTGTAAATTTCTACTTCAATTATTATATTATATTTAGTGTTAACGGTAATTTTCAAAATAACAGTTGAAACCAAAATGGAGACCGAAAAATGTTAATTATTATTTGAGATTTCAAACTTTTGGCTAGCAATGTATATACAGGCTGTCCCAGAAATGTCTGCGAATATTTAAACCGGTAAAATTTGACAACTTCCTGAATACGGGAAAATTGTTCGTTTGTCAAAACTTACTTAAATAAGGCCTTAGCAAGCTTTTGAAAACTGTCAGTAAAATCTTGATATACCACTTACCTGGTATCTATTTAATTTATAGGTTTATTGGCAATACGGGTTTCGAACTGATTCTGAACTTTCAAGAGAACTTTTGATGATGTGTCCAATCGATTTTAATAAAATTTTGCATAGTTATAGTGCTACGAAAAATACATATTTTTTTTAGCGGCCATCGTCAATATTTAAGAGGGTGAAAATTACCCTCAAAATTTCGTAAATTTTTGGTTTTTTGGCAATCATTTTTAGATGACTTAGAACAATGAAAAACATTCACAAAAATGTTCGTCTTTAAATTCGCAATCGACCTGTCAAAGCCGGGAAAAAACATCATTTTTTGGACCAGAAGTTATTGCCAAAAAAAGGAAAAATTGGCGAAATATTAGGGGTAATTTTCACCCCTTAAACCTTGACGAGGAGCGATAAAAAAAATACGTGTCCATCATTTTTCATAGCAGTATAAGTATGCAAAATTTCACTAAAACCGGTGGGGCACACCTCGAGATTTCCTTGTTAGTATTTGTGCAAAAGATTCCGAGGTCAAAAATCTTGTCTTTGTTAAACACATTTTCCTATTGGAAAGCTACTGTTCCACTAACCACTATTATAAAAAGCAAAAAAATCCACGATTTCGAATTTTGCCTAGATTTGACTTACAATTAAATATCTCTGACATGCACAAATTATCCTAAAATAGGAACACTTCCTTAAAATTACTGTTCGGAGTACGAATTTTGACCATCCTCTAAAATGGTTCAGAATCAGTTCAGAACCCAATTCGCGAACAGACCTAATATTGACCACGGAATAACTTTTTAATTTCGTGTTGTTGTCATATCGTTTGATGCAAGATATTTCAAAACAAACCCATAAAATAACAATAGCTCAGTTATTATTATCTAACTAATTCTAACCGATTATTATTAACAATAACAATCGGTTAATATTGTTACAGTTATTTATTACTATTTGTCTTATTTGTTGAGAAGGTGTCTATTTATATTTAGTAGGTAGTAGAGTTATGTCACTTGTCAAGACGCAAGTATTCCTGAAGGATTTTATACGAAACCATTCTCGAAAGTTGACGCCTGACTTATTCGTTATTTTATACTGAAAATGTCTAAAATGGCAAGCTTTTTTGAAGAGTTAACCAATATTAAAATGTGTTATGTTTCGGTTGGTGGAAATGTCCTCCAAGCTCGTATCCTTTCTGAAGAAAAAATCACCTTGTGCCGAGCAAATGTACGTTGCCATGTGTTTTGTAATATTTAAAAGACATGGGTAGTTTTTCGTAGTATAACAGAGGTCGAACTGCTTCATCGTTGAGAAGAGTCTAAATTTGTATTGGAAATAAAGGTATGTATTTCGAACGCTTATTTTGGCAAATATCGTTTATGTTGTGTGACCAAATCGATTTAAAATCATTTTGCGAATTCAAATTTAAAATAAAATTTTAAAAATAGTTGATCGAGTATTGAAATCTATTTCCCAAAAGTATCCGTTTCTGTGCAAATTTCAATTTGAATGTTACATTAAACTGTAGCAAATATTTTGACACTTTTTGCCAAAGTGGTTGCGTTGCACAAATATGTGATGCTCTCAAATTATGTAACGATACTAGCAGGTTCATGAATTCTAAAACAAGAGTAAAAATAATTTTTTTTTAATAAAATTATTTTTTCGTATTTTGTTTTGAAAACTTCGTAAACGCATCTCCATATGGTCAACTTTCACCAGTTAAAATATTCACAAACACTTGTGGGACACTCTGTATATAAAAAAATGAAGCTTTCGGATTGGAAATACTTTTTTATTCCATATAGTCTCCCCTTAAATCAACACACTTTGTAAAGCGAGCTTGTAACGCCTCTAGACCTCAAAAAATTCTTTCTAATGAACAAACTACCTTTTCAAAGCCCCAATTCCGTGTTGGAAGGAATTTTTCAATCATTTCATTTTTTATTCAGTTTAAAAAGGAGACAATAATCCGATGGAACTAAATCAAGTGAAGAAGGGTTCTTTCAGTTTGAGTCCTAAATCACGAAATTTATTGATGACATTGCTCGACGTGTATATTGCCACGTTGCCTTGTAACGCAGCAGCGAAATTCCTTTTTACCGGATGCAATATGAAAATAGCCTGAACACTGAAACTCCGCCCTGGTCCATCAAGCCAAAATTACCCAAGACTGGTGCAAAACTGATATTCCAAGTTTCATCATATCAGCCGAAAGACCATCCTATTTACCGGATTTCAAAACAATGAACTGCAGGGTTTAGTGAATTTTGGAGGCCGGCGCCTGTATTAAGTCCCGTGGAAGTTTCAGGAATCTACTGTATCGTTGCGCTTTAATTGGGATAGAATGTTAAAAGAGAAGCTGCGGTGCATACAATCGAGACACGTTTGAAGCTCTTTATCGGCGCTAAAAGGGACCTTTTCGAAATCGGCTGAATATATAATTTTACAACCGAAGATCTAATAGGAACTGATATTATGTTAATTTTTTGACATTTACAAATCATATAAGAAACTTGGTCGATTTATTTTGTATTATCCTTTAGAATCTTATACATACATATACATGATTGATATGATTAGAATTAGGAACAATCTCTAGCTCGGTAATCATGACGGATGAACCATTTTTAGCTCGAAGTCATGCAACTAATGGTACATAAAAGTTTTTTATAAATGCATTCAGATTAAATGTCTGGTATATCTAACGGCAAAGAGTCTGATTAGAGACCACTTAGCACAGATACGGAATTTAAAGAATATTGTATGTAATTACTTTAGGCAAATATCTTTAAGTTGAAAAGAGCATTTATCTGGTTGGAATGACAATGTCTTAACAAGGCAACCGTGACACTCGGATACTCCTTTGGGTCTTTTCGATGTGCTCTGATTGCGCTATGAGCTATTTGCTCAGTTCTGACGACAGTTTCGTGAGGTTCAAATACGCCAGAAGAAAATTGTTTCCCTTTGGAAGTTATAAAATTTTATTTCTCATTAGACTAAAAATTTGATATCCGATTTTATCGAAAAGCCTCTAGCGACTAAATAACACTTGAAAACTGTAACTCATCTGATAATTTTTAACGAGAATTTTGCTGTGAGTTACCTTACTATTTGAGTCGTGAGATACGGTACTTCAACTTTCAGATAAATCGGCTTATCCGGAACTCTCGAACTCTCGTTGTGTGCTGTTATTTTGTATCCCTTTTCAGAAAACAAATTACGGTCTACGGCAACATAAAGTTAATACACCATTTTTTCGGGTCACGGGCCACAATAAGTTTTTGACTTCTGAAGTATTTACCATCAATTTTTTATTTTTCCAAAGAAATACTAAAAAATTTATTATAAGTATCTCTTTTTTTATTAAATTTAACTTATGTTTCCCAGGAGCTTAAAAATACATGCCTAGATACATACATTTTTGGATTATGTATATTTTTAAATATAAATAAATAAATAATACAGAATGTAGAATTTGTAATGTTTGTATTTTCAATTTTTTATAATTTGAGAGTGATCCTTTTCAAATTAAAATGTGGAACTTTAAGTTATTAATGGAATTTACACAGTTTCTAACAATTC
Organism: Hypothenemus hampei; assembly: GCA_013372445.1. NCBI lineage: Eukaryota > Metazoa > Arthropoda > Insecta > Coleoptera > Curculionidae > Hypothenemus > Hypothenemus hampei. Next base: position 274,876 of record JABRWK010000084.1, on the reverse strand, counting down.
TTCTTTTAAAAAACTAACTTTCGAAATCAAAAATGTATATGACTAGGTGAGCAGCGAAACTCGTTCGTTCCACTGGAATGCAATTTCTAGAAAACACGAAAAACTTCTTACGTCTTATAAAATGACAAGATTAAAAAAATGAACCAATGATTTCAAGATCTAAAATCTAAAGGAACGAGTGAGTTTTACTCCATCCTAATGCCATATTCGGAAAAAGCAAGAAAAACTCTTTCAGAAACCACTGCTAACTTAATTTTTTTGAAAAATGGAACGAGCGAGTTTTACAGCTCACCTTCTCATATATAAATATTAATTTTTTCATCTATTTTTTCAATTCGTCCCATAGATATATAAAAATGTTCTTCATAAGACAATTATCACAAAACTAACTACGTTTCACGTGAAATAAAATTTTTTTTCCATAAAATAAAGTTAGCAATAGTGATGACATCTGCTACAATGGCTACCCATATTACCATTCAAAACATTGATTTTTAGCTGATAATTCAGGTATTAAACTTCAAGCCAATTGGGACCAGTTTTCAGACTATATGAATAGTGTTTTTACAAGTTGTCAATGAGATAGGGGTGTTGTGCGTTTTATTAAATATTTTAATCATTTTCGAATCGATAAGGAATGCGGCTCATCTGGTGTGTACGGTGCACGAGATTTTGAAAATCCCTAAACACCTACATTGAGAGGTTGTTTTTCAGAAATATTAGACTTTACTTAATTTAATTATTACACTCCAATTCAATTACAATCAGTCAATTAAATTAATTCAATTGTTAATCATTGATATACAGTAGTATTTTTTAATACTCCTATTGACAATTGTGTCAAGGAAGACCTATAAAATAATTTTTTTTAATGGGAAAATACGGACTAAGAAGTAATGAGCTCATTAAAAGAATATTCCATTATCTTCTTTTTATTATAAAAAAGTAATGAAATTTACGGTCTGAAAACCGTGCCACTAAATTGCACCACCATTATTTTTTAATAACTGTCACTTACCTCGACTAAACTGGTTGAAATTCCTAATGACAAGCTGGGCTTTCTTTCTCGCTATAAAGAACCATTCGGACGAATTGTTAAGGTAATCATACTCAAGGGCAAGGTCCTTTACCAAAATCTCATCTTCTGATTCAGGTGAACGATAGGCGTAGGGACAGAAGAGCCCATAATCTTTATATTGATGTAGATCGTAGCAATTTCCAGCAGCGAAAATGACATGGTCAAATTCCACCATGGAAAATACGGAAGCGTACAATAAATATTCAGAGTTTAGTACCTCAGAGTCAGCATATTTCCAGAGACGGGTCAACATGTTTGCTTTATTTACAGCTACATCTGCTTCTACTCGAAACCTTTCTTGTGCATAACGATCAACAACACCTTCGCGAAGAGTTAAATTCGTCCCAGCAGTGCAATTTTTACCAAGCAAATGTGGAGACTCGACAATTTTCAAAAATTGCGATACTATATCGACATCTTCATTCGGAATTCGGCCTGTCATATTATCAGGCCGTTTTCTTATTTCTTCCAAATAAGTTTGAGTGGCGGTTTTGTTTAGCTCATCCGATAAATTATTTTGAAAACTTTCTAAACCGAAGTACCATAAGTTTTTCTCACTTGAGTTTTCATAATTTATAGTCAAATTAGTATTTACAGTTATGTTTATTATATCGAAGTCGGAGCTATTGTTTGTGGGCAACTTTACTAAAACCTCTTCACCGATAGTTGTAACCGCCACGTTGTCTTCATATATAGTTTTTTCCTTTTCAATTTTTTTATCTGAATTCTTATGATTGCGGTTTCCATTTCTTCTGTGCCTTACCAACCGAGACCTTCTATGTCGAATTTCAAATTCCTCTCTTATAAACTCGGCGGTCAAAACATTTATGAGCAACAAAAACGGAGTTAATTGGATTCTCATCTTCAGATCAGATTTCTTTGTTATTTGATTTTACAATTTGTGTTCAAACTGGAAATTCGTTGTGAAGCAAAAAGTTTCATAGTTGAAAACTTTTAAATTTCGCGCAAAGTCGTAGCTGCCAGAGAGCTAGCCGCAAGCAACCGGCTAAAGGGGTGGCAAGTTTTATACTGAAAGGGGCGCTAAGAGCACCAATATACAAGAAGGGATGTTCAGACGCGCTTTAAACGAACAACATAACGCGGCGGCGCAAATTCTCTACACCCTATATATTTTACGAAATCTCAATAAATTAAGGATTACATTTTACATTAGAAAAATTACTTTTAAATCTACTTAACATAATCTGAGACCCTCAAAGCTTCAATCAGCGTAGTAATTTTACTGATTTTATCTTAAAAACTACTTTCGAAGTAGTTTTTTTTTACATTTCACCAGCTATTTCCCTACGTAAATTTATATTAAATTAAAAAAAAGTTTTTGACATGAAACTTTATGCTAATCAACAACTGATTAAACAATGAAATTTAATTTAAATTTTACAATTTTACCTTTGCCGTTTAAGATGTATAGATCATTCAGGCGGTTATGTCTCGAAAATTATTAACGTGCAAAAGCGATATTAATTAATAACTAGATTGTACTAAATGAAAGTATTGACGTTATTAAATTTTGCTTAACAGCAAAATTAGAAAATTTATACCGTCACTAATGATAATCTTAAAATATTCAGATAGGTACTAGAAAGTTTAATTACACCGCAACTTCAAAAGAGTTAATTTTTCTATTTAAATAGTAAAAATTTAATATTCTTTAGAAACCTTTATGCAAATCAGATGACCTTAATGGAGACAAACTAAGCTATTACCAAGGTTTTGTGTTACATTAATTGGGTTACTCTGAAAACTTTTCAAATTTACATTATTCATCATTTTTTTCAAAATAAGAAACGAAATGATTTTGAAAGAAAGCTTCTGTGGGCTACGATGTTTGAGAATGTATTATTCAGAGCATTGTCTGAGACAGTCGCATTTGTCAGACAACACACTGAAGAAGCCGTTAGGAAGGACGGCCAAATGTCGGCATTTTACAAACAATAAACGCGGGAGGAATTCAGAAAAAATATTTTCATAAGAAACGAAATGATTCTATTTTAAACCGTAGAATGAAACCTTGAAAGTGGTTAAAATATAATGAAATCAATAAGAATTTAAATTAGTCGAATCCGGACGAAAAGAAGGATTTAAAAACTAAACCACTCAGAGACTTACTTCAATCCTCGCTAACAATCTGGAGACATGAACGGACATCACTTCCGTAATATTTACCTTCTTGGAAAACGATAGCTAAAATTACTCCAGTCGGATATCGATTTAAATCCGCAAACCTTCATTGGAAAATTTGAATTGAAAAAGTTACAAACGTGACCCAGAATTCGCATATTACGACCTCGCCTGTCAATGGATTTGACAATATTAATTACGACCAATAATATTAATGTTTGTAAAACTTTACTCAGCCTCTCATTGTTCAAATTAATCAGCTGAATTGTTTCTGCTTCAATGCTTTTCTCGACTTACAATTAGTGACGTAGACCAAATATAATTAACTTTGAGGAAATAAGACAATAGTTATTTTTTATAGCTCATAGGTTAAGAAAACTTTGTAGACCAATCAGAGAAAAGCAATATTAATTATTGATCAACAAGAAACTCACATCAAGTGTGGAAAAGTAAAGAGCAGAAAAACAGCAAAAATAATAAAGTTTTCCGAAACACGTACATATGTAGGTAATTGTATCAAAGTATCATGACATTAGCTGTTAACTGGGACAAAGCGTCACATTTTATGAAGTTTCATGATTTTAAATTTGATAAACGCCTTTGAGTTTCCCGATATAATTCCATGTTAAGTTCTTCATAACGTTTTCGCATAAATGAAATAAATTGTACTTTCCTTTATATCAGCAATCATAGCAGGCCCGTTAAAGTAAACCGTTTCCTTTAAATAGCCTCAGAGAAAAGGTCTAGTGGAATTAAATCGCATGACCTCGATGGCCAAGTGAAATTACCCCTGTGAGAGAAAACATGACATGAAAAGATTTGAGCGACAGTGATCGTTTCATGTTCTGTTTGACATGTTGCAATAAATTGTTGAAACTGCACGTCTGTAATTGATGTTCAAATCATTGATTTCTCTCGGCTATAGAACCGACCAGACCAAATATAAGGAATCCTTATGAGACAATGCATGCTCTCGAAGAGCGGAATTGAACTGCGATAAGTTTAAAACAAGAGAATTCATTGTCTTAGGCAATTTCTAGAGCTGTGACCCGAAATCAGATATGTGTTCATTTTTATGATCCTAAATTAAACTAAGAATTGAAGTAGGGATCCATGCAGTGACCCGCCTAAAATTAATCCAAAGAAAAGAAATTAATCCAAAATTGGAACGAAGTTATCCAAGAAGGACAGCGTGTGATGGTGGTTAGAGAATGACAATAATAGTTTAACGGTTTAAGATACTACGTTACTTTGAATTACAATAAGTAAGTTATGATGCAAAAGGAAGGTACAGTTGGAAAACATGGAAAATATTACGCTTCATTCATTCTGGACTAATTTTAGGAGAATAAATGTAAAAGAGAAGAATGCGAAATTTATTAGCAACTTAGACCTTGACGCATTCAATACCAAATAGATGACGATAATATGGGCAAAAATTCAAATGCAAGAGCTTGGGGTTTTCCTCAAACCGACATAGAAAAATTTTAATGTTTGAGGCTACTAAACGTAATCGTGTTGTGCGTAATCCTTTAACGATTATCCGTATTTTACGGCATATAATTTCTCGCCTATGAGAACGTTTAAATGAACTTGCTTTCTACCTAGTTAGAAGTTTCTATTTAACTACAACTCAGAGCACAAAACGCTTACTGTTGCATCGTGTAATTTTCTGATTCCAAGCTCGCTAATTATAAAGGAGAAATTTCAATTTGAGGCTAAGACTTGATTTTAAATTATAATAAATGCGAAGTTAACTGGCTTCATGCAAGTTCGGAATTATTAATTGCATTCAAAAGATAATTTCCCAATTTACTTTCAAATGTTCAATTAGAAAAACGAAGTTAAATTTACATTAAAATCTTGTTCATGGAACGAGATTTTTTAATAAAAAAGCAGTGGCTCCGATAAGCTATTGTGAAATACAATAAAGACTTTTCAAATAAATTCCGACACAAAAATGAAAGAGTATTTGCTGTTTGAATACTAAGAAGATCACTTCCATTTTCTTGAACATTAAAAATATTTATTTTTTAATTTAAAGAATTGTGTATCATAATCTTAACAGTTATGAAGAATTTATATGAATTCTTTTAAAAGCCAATTTCAACGGAAATTTCTTTGTAGAAGCCTAATCCATTACTCTTCACCATTTTTTGTTTCATAAAGTTTCTTCATCCAGTTGTCTTTTGAAGAAGCTGTATTAAAATAAGCTTGATCCGACAGATGGCTCTGTATGAGACTCATGAATATTGATTAAATAAATATTTAATATTACAATTGTTAATAAATTCTTAAGTTTCACAGAGATGGTGCTAAAATAGTGTGTAATAATTTTCAAATTAAAAGGCGATTTAAGATAATGTTTTTGGCAAGTTAACAGGCCTTGTAGGGTACACAGTGCTATGAATTAAGTAGCAGATTATGTAGAATAATAAAAAAAAAGTCTAAAAGTTCGTCTTGTTTTAGAGTAGGCTAAGAATATTTATATGGAACAAAGGGAAAAAGATAAAAAATGTTATTTTTAACGAAACAACAAGGAATATGCTATTTTTCGAAATTACCTCAAAGAACCATTGCAATTTTATACAATTTATATTATACAACGAAACCTCTCCTTGCGGACACCTCTATTAAGCGGACGAATTTTTCGGAACCAAATTATTCCTTGTATGTAAAATTAACTCCTATAAGCGGACAAAATCAGAGGAACCGTGAGTATTCGGTTATAACAGGTTTCACTGTATACATATACATATAGTGTGAGTTTGTAAAAAGAAATAAATTCAGTTAAAACTCAGGTATTTGTTTTTTAAAAAATCGCTCGGACCCGTCTATTTTTATTTTTGACTGCGGTTTTTTTGTTGGTAAATTCATGTATACAGGGTAGCCTAACCACCAAGTACGACCACCAACTTTGTTTTTTCAAATGGAAACTCCTATTTTTTTATATCATATTTAGATTCTGCTTAAAATTCTTTTAAGTATGTTTTATGTTACATGTTCAATACCTAAACTCAACAGTTACCGAGAATATCAATAACTTAAAAAAACCGCAGTCAAAAAGAGAAATCGGCGGGTCCGGTTTTTTAAAAACCAAACCTCTGAATTTTAAATGAATTTATTCCATTTTACAAAGTTATATTATATATGTAGTGTATATACACTTGTCCCCTTTCGTCAGTTGCTAATAGAGACACAATTCAACAAAAAAAATGTTTTGGGTTAAGCTGTCCTTTTTTTTTTAGTTTTTTCCATAACCCTTTCCTAAAATAGAGAGAATCCATTTATAAATTTATCTTTTTGCCTATTAAAATATGACATACGAGTAGGAGTGGCAGTTTTTAAAAAGCTCTTATGTACTTGATTGTAAGACAAAAGAAACTTTTACTGACTGAGGAAAATTTAAATTCTTAAATATACAAGTTTAAGTAATTTTCACATAACCCTCATAATTTTACTTGACTTGCTACCCTCGTAGCAAATTCATTAAGTCAATGTTTCGAGTTTGCGCGTTAAATGTCATCAACGTTTAGAATATTGCAACCATTCGTTCATAGGATTGTATGGTTGGTTGCATAAACTGGCAATTCAAATATTTTGGATAAATTTAAGTTGATTTTAGTATTTTGTTGCCATTGCGTAATTTAAATTATTTAACTTACTTTAAAAAATAAGTTACAGTATGACGAAATATGAATTGAACAAATAATCGGACGTATGTCCTCTATACTGGACGGAGCATCGACGTTTGAGTTGCACATTCCAAATAATGTCATTAACGAAAACTCTTAAAGTAAACACCAAATACGATGCTGTTAAAACGCCAGTACAAACTATACTCGCAATTAAAAAATGAAGTTTCGATAACATTCCATTTATATAGCATTAAAATAGAAAACATATGTATATCCGGTATAATAATTAAAAAATAATATTTTTCGTTGGTCACCTGACCGCATGACAATGTATTACCATTCGACCTTTCTAATAAGATAAAGTACATATTACCTTCATTATATTAAACAGTCCTTCCCAAATGGGGTCTTTTTATTCTTTCCAGCCGAATTTATAGTAGAAAACTGAAAAACTGTCTTTTTAGTGGCATATTTTACAACGATTATTGTTAATTGGGAAGGGATTTTCATGGTATTGTGTCTTTAAGATATTTATGGTTCATTAATGTCACATTTAAAAAAATCGATATCCTATTTCCATGTCTGCATGGGATTACTGATTTTTTTTGAGCGGGAAATGTACGCAAAGATCGGTTAAATGTTCATGAATAATAATAAATAAGTACTCACTGTTGTGTTCCGTGAAAACGTTCGGGTCGTATGAGAAACGTGAACACAACTTGCATACCCCTTCGGACGTTGTAAATTTATAATGGACTTTATTCCTAAACTAAAATATAAGTGTGTGCAAGAAATTTTCTACGAATTTAAATTTTAAAGATACATTTAGCTTTCAAACTTGCGTATGACTTTTTTTCGAATAATAACGTACGTAATTCTAGAAAATAATCAATTCATGACACTGACCTGTTGAAAATCGCGTGTAAACTTGCCAATAAACGTCTGCATAAACGTCTTGAATGGCCAAGTTGTCCGGTTTCCAATTTTCTGCATTTTCATATTTGTATTTTAGTTCGCCGCAAAAGGCGCTGCACTGGATCTTGTGTTAAGTAAATCTCCTTTTGTATTACCTTAGGTAAATTAATTTTTCAAACTCGATAACCTAAACTCATCGGAGATAGTTTACCTTTAACGTTGGAAAAATCATTCAAACTACCTTTGGAGAGCAGCTCGCACCCGTTATTTAATGTGGCGCATGCTTCTATTTGTTCAATATTATCTTCACTCTAGAAGTTAAAACCAATTTTCTTTCGATTATTGCCTATGGATCTTCATACACTCTGGCTTCCTGTTAAATTAAATTTAACTTCTTTTAGCGTCAAATCTGTGGTTGCAAAACGGAAATCAGCGCTTGTTGCAAAATAGTCTTTGTGTTTAAAGATTATTTAAAGTTTTTCTTTTGATACGGCAGACTAATTTCAATGTGCTCATCCTGTATATTAGGACAATACTAATAAGGAGAAAACAAAAAATTGTGCAATGCATCATTTATAATTAAATCCATGATTTGTCCATAAATACTCAACAAGATTTCGTGATGTTATCCGGAAACGCCTGCCTGAAATAACGTCCAAATTATTTGCTAGATAAGACGCTCTAATAAAATCTCCAATAAGTTGAAAACGCTTTATTTCATTCTAAAAATAAAAACGAAAAACTAAAGATTAGGATCGTAGTGTGGCATAAGTCTTAAAACGCTGTATAGTCTTTTTCCAGGACAATTATTTTTTTTAACTTGTCTATGTCCATAAAACGATAATTTTTTTTTGATATATCCATTTTCCGCTCGGAGCCCTATTAAAGTTACTAAAGTTATTGTCTACGTTGCAGGAAGGTGTCTATCTATGTTTTAGAAAATTTAAGTGAACTGTTTTAATTCTGATTGTTAGTTTAGAAAATAAGTGATACTGTCAAATTTTCTCAAAGACATATAGCACCCTCAAGGCAACATGGCCACAAGTCGAAATTTATTGTTTTCGTTTTATTTGCCTCAAAAATTCGACACTTTGTTCTATCGGGCCCAACACAACAATACTGAACCGAAATCGGAAAGTCTCTATAGCATCTTCAAGTTACAAGACCATCATTTAAATTTTATACTAGCGTTCAAAACCGAAAAAAATCAAATTCGATTTTCGACTTGTGGCCATATTGCATTGGGATGCGATATACTGATGCTACAATTTTTTATGTACATTCTAGTTAGAATGGGACTACTCTCTAAGATCTGAGCTCGGCTCTTGACAACATTACTTTTACCCCTAATCTATTTCTAAATACAGTGGAACTTCTGTAACTCAAACTTCTATATCTCGATTTTTTCTATAATTCGAAATTTGGGTCCTTTGGTCTTTTGTCTGTCTTATTCATTTTACATGTATTTTAGTCTTTATAAATCGAATTTCTATAACTCGAACTAATTTTCCCATCCCCTGGGTATTCGAGTTATGGAAGTTGTACTGTATAATAACTATTATTTTTAAAGAATCATAGCACTTCTTAAATTATATCTAATACGTCATTCAATCCTTGGTTAGTCATTTGATAGACATGAATACTTTACAGTTCTGCCTTACAAAAGATTTTGTGATAACAAAAGGAACCCGCAGATTCATCATAAACAACAAAAGGAGCAATTTACAAAAAATACAAGCAATTGTTACCAAGAACGGATTTAGCTGCCCATGATGCTCTATAAATTATATCAATGCACTTCATAATACTCTCGGTTGAATTTTTAATTTAAAATTAGTTTTTGATTATTCTGGGTTCTATCATTTACTAATAATCCAAAAAGGCACTGAAATAAACGCCAACGTTTTAAAAGATAAAATCTTAGAAAGGGGTTTTAATTAGGCGCACTTTCTAATTAAAAATAAGAACTTCAGAAAATAATAATCCTAGAAGACATTAAAATTTTTCTATTCTTTCCTCTCTGATTTTAGAGATAATGTTTAGTTTAATTGAATGATTTTCAAGAACCTGTACTTTCGTATGCTGATGTTAAATAAAATAAAAATTAAATTGTTACTTTATAGTTTATTCGCAATACTTGATTATGAATGATCATTTCAGTTAGATATGAAACTAAAATTGAACTCTGTGGACAGCAAACTAAACGTATAAATTCCAAATTTGAAAATTAGAAATACACTGAACAGCAAAAGTAACGCACCACCAAAAAAATTGATAAAATTAAAAATTAATTTTTTCAGAAACTATTGGTCGGATTTGAGTGATTTTTTTTTCAATCGTAACCCTGTTATGGATGAATTTGCTGTAGCGATGAGTTGTCCAAAAAATAAAATTAACATATTGTACCGGGCGTACAAATAGTGCAGTGTTTTGTCATCAAAGTTTAATGTCTTCTGTGGGCAATGCCAGGTGGCTGAGGTTTATAAAAACTATACAGTGTTGTAGCCTCATCTTTCCTGAGCATTTTATTTTTTTAAACATCAATTTCTCCTGGATCCTTCTTAAGATATTTAACTTTTTAACATTTAGACATTGATAATGAATATCTCCTTACCCACTGGTCGGATTTGATTTTTTTTTAACTTTGGTATTCATATCGTATTCATCCACTTTGATGCTATATAGGATGTATTAAAAATTATCGATTTTTTCTCTTTATTTTGGAACACTCTGTGGCAGCTACAGGTAAATGAAATGGATTTTAGTGGATGACTATAAAGGGATTTTATCAATTTTTTTGGTGGTGAGTTATTTTTGCTATTCAGTGTATATTTTTGCTGTCTAAGAGCTGGAAAAATTCAATCTGAAAATAATTTTTAAAAACTTAATAATTTTTCAATAAACCGAAAAGTCGCTGTTTAATAAGCTTACAATAAAAATTATTTTTAGAGAAAGTGAAATACGGAATTTTTCCGTACTAGGACCATTTAGCCCGACGTTTTACGATTTGGTTCGAATCTTGGCTGAATAAGTCCATCACCGACCGACGGATAGAGCTAACGTCTAATGTTCGATCGAATTTTTGGTCTAACCAATCAACTGTTAAAATTTGATCACTGCTGTGACAATATTATCGCCAGTGTAGAGGAACCATGAGTCCTTAGTCTACAGGACATCCTTTCAAACATTTTATTATAAAAATTCATTATTGGATCGATGCATTTTCTTTTTCGCTTCATGAAAACACATAAAAACGACATTGAAGTATTTTTTCTGATTAATTATAAAACAAAACTCAATCACATACTTTTATCGAATATACATATAACTAAAATAACAAGAAAGAGAATATAATAAACAGATGAAATTCATAAGAAAAATACATGGGCATTTTCTAACTAATAAATCAATATCATCAAAATGTATATTTTAAGGAACGTATTAATCTGCGCAAACACAAGTAACATGTTCTAATCACATAAATTTGCTATATTTTCTACATGAAAACCGTGTTGACTTATTCCTTTTTCTGTCATAGTAGTCGCGCCTTCCTCGCATATTTGCCGAATTAATTGGTACATATTGTGGTAAATCTAATTCAATTCTGAGACTAATCGTGCTTCGAATATTGATTTGTAATCCACGAATACAAAGATAATCATCGACTATTTTGGAAGCAAGGATGTGCAAAAACTTATGCCAACGCATGTTTCGGTTAGAGTTTTGTAAGTGGAACAAAACCATAAAACTGATTCCTGCAATGCTTAATACTGCATAAAAAATCACCATTGGTTATCATTGTGTATTTCCAGCGCAGATGTAGGTTCCACTCATTGTGTTTAGGGTGTTAACACCATCGTTAGTAATGTTGAAGTATATTATCATCATCGATTTATTCATAGCTTGGTCAAGTTGTCATTGGGGTGATGACTCGAACCTACATAGTAGCACATTTTTTTTTGGAACATAAGAAATCAGTGTTTATATTAAGGCATTCTCTGATGGTTAACATCAAACATCCTAAATTAAATTTTAAAAATATACATATAATACAGAAAAATAAAAAGCTAGGATCAGTTTTTAATATTAATCTTATTTCCATTAGGAAAGATTTTGATGACCAGCTCGAGACAAGAAAGAGGTTCAATTTTATTCATCTTTAAATTTCGTTTGTTAATGGTTTAGCCATTTAATTGATATGTATATACAGGGTGTTTAAAAAAGATGCGGCAATATTTAAGGAGATGATTGCCCAGGTCATTTTATAAAAAAAGTTCCTATAAACATATGTCCGCAAACGCTTCGTTACCGATTTGTAGGGTGTTAAAGTTTGATTAAGAAAAACAGTAAATATCAGATTTATTATCATTTTATCGTACGCTGCACTGTTTTTTGTCTAAAAAAAACCATTTTAGTGTATGCCTATTTATCATAGAAAAACATATTTAAAAAATCAAGGTTAGTTCAAGGGTAAAAACAAATAATTTTAATCGAATTGTTCGCAAATATTCCTGGAATGTTTAAACATATTTTTGTATGTACATACGATAAATGGGCATACTCAAAAAAGGTTTTTCTGATACAAAAAACGGTGCGTCTTACGATAAAATAATAATAAATCTGATTTTTACTGTTTTTCTTAATTAAACTTGCAAATTAAACCCTGCAAATCGGTAACGAAGCATTTGCGGACATATGTTTATAGGAACTTTTTTTATAAAATGACTTGGGCAATCATCCTCTTAAATATTGCCGCATCTTTTTTAAACACCCTGTATATAGAGTGTACGAAAAGTCTTAGTATAGGCTAATATCACGAGAACTGGTAAAGTGAAAAGGTTTAAAATTTGGAATCGGCATGTGTACTAACATCTGAACTTTTTGAGCGTATGTCCAATCCCCTATCTTTAATCCCTTGAGGAGGGGATAACTCATCCCTAAAATCTTATATGGAATGGAGAGTCGAATGACACTTCATTTTAAAGGGCATGCCAAGACATTTTCACCTACGAAATTTCAAGTCATACCGTTTAACCATTCCAAAATGGCGGCCACTTGAATTTAGCGATTTTTACTACGAAAAGTGGTATAAACTGGATTGAAATTACATAAATAACCTGACTTCATCCCACCAGCTGATGGAATAACAATCTTCGAAAATCTTATTATTACTATTATTTATTTGTGTAATTTCAATCCACTTTATATCACTTCTCGTAGTAAAAATCGCAAAATTCAAGAGGCCGCCATTTTGGAAATTTCGCAGATAAAAAGGTCTTGGTATATCCTTTAAAATAAGATGTTATTCGACTCTCTATTCCATATAAGATTTTTAGGGGATGAGTTACTCCCTCTTTAAGAGGTTAAAGATAGAGGATTGGACATACGCTCAAAAAGTTCAGATATTGGTACACATGTCAGTTCCTAATATACCGTGTGTTCCAGGATAGATGTAACAAGAGGTGAAATGGACCAAAAATTTTTGAATGATATTTAGGGGATGAGTTCTGCTTGTTATAAAACTATTGTACACAAAAAATATATATACAGGGTGTTTCAGCTCGATGAGACATTAGAAGTATCTGGAGAACCGTAGACTATAAAAATCTGAAAAAATTCACATAAATCTTTATCGACCTGATCTATCTTTGGAAAATATTTTTAACTTTGTGACACTTCCGGTTATACCGGAAGTAGCTGTCAACTTCCTTATTTTAAATGGAACCCCCCATTTTTTTTTGCATTTTTCGATTCTTTGTCAAATTCTAAGGCCACTTTATGTAAGGTGTCCCATGTCTAAAATTTATCGTTTCCAAGTTATTCCAGAAAATTTAAAATTTTTGACAGCGACAGGCTCCCACGGAAATCGGTGCTATGCCCTAACCGCTGCGAATTTTGGATTCGGTCTACTAGAGCTAAAAGAGGACTTAATAAGCTACATTTTGATGTATTTGAAATTGAGAAAAAGTCTTTCAGAACCCCCGAAATATGCCTCCGAAATTGCATAACTTCAAACCTCAATAACTCGCTTATTTCAAATGGAATACCCTAATTTTTTCGACGGCATCGTGTTCACAATTCNAACGGGACAATTTGAAAGAGAACAAAGGAATATGGAGAATCCTATTACAAATGAAGCAACAGAGGTAGCGGTTTTGACTCATGTTGCAATAGATTCTATTGTCGGTACAGGAAAATTGTCAGATAATAAAAAGTATAAATTTAACCTCTAGAAAATCCTATATTGTCTGATGCTCCATTACGTGCTGCCTGTATTTTTAGATAATATTTTTTTGTGAGTGATAAATTCGGAAAAACGGACACATAGACTGGTCTGCACATTTACTCGATTTATCATTGTTGGATTTTTTTCGACGAAAAAAAAAATTAAAAATAAAGTTATAGGATAGGAAATGCAAAAAATATGCCCCAATTCAAAATAAACTCGACGTGTTATTTCATATTTTTCCTTTAAAATGTCATATAGTAATAGAAAGTCGCAATTGGAATATCATCCTGTATTAACAAATCCAAATTAAACCGTATTGGGTGCAATTCCTCTTTCGACTTCTGTTTATTTTGTCGTTAAACAACAAACATAGATTGTACACCTGTTGATTTCAGAATTTCTTGTATAAATATACGAGTAAATTTCACAGAAATTCTGCTTAATTTCTTCTGTATATGAGGCTTCTGAAGTTGACGGAGCTTTATTGATGTTTTATTTCTATTTATTTGTCTCTTCTACTAACATTGCTTATTATACACCGTTAAAATGCAAGTCAAAAATTCAAAATCCTTAATATGCCATGTGTTTTTAGTTTTAAAATAAGAAAATATTTAAATAATCTCACATACTGTTTTTAAAGAAAGTAATAACTTTTAAGATGCTCAATATTTTGGATGTTTGTATGGTTGCCTATGGATGGCCTGCAAATCCTAACAAAATGGTGAGGGATATTTTTTTAATTTAAAATTTTAGTAGTTTGATTCACTAATAGTTCGTGCAGTAGAAATTTGGTATAAACAGAAATCAGTCTTTCCTTAAGCAAAAGTTTTTCTTTTCAAACTATGTCAAACTCCTTTTTGTAAACATAAGACAGCGCTGAGACTTGTAAGGGTTTGTAATGTGACATCTTCACAGTAACGGCCCTCTGAAGACAAGACGCTGCCGTAGTTTCCGAGAACTGTGTTAATATATCTAAAAGACAAAGCAATCATTAGGAGATGCTAAAATTAAATTACAGTTTTCCACTCTACTTCTCCCAATTAATTAATTTGTATATTTTAACCTTTGGCTTTATGTAGAAATTAATTTAATTTCTTCATTCTCCATTTCTTAATAACATTTATGAACAATTTTCTTAATTGATTTCTTTTTATAAATTGATTTTCCATTTAATAATTGCATTCTTGGTTGCCTATGAGTTGTGTCCATCTGGATGGAAAGGTGAAGCAAATTTTAAAAATAAACAAAAACAATGATTAGTGTTGTTTTATTTTATTCGTGAATGAACTATTAAAAATATAGATTTCGCCATCAGGATCAGAGAAGTCATTGAAGGTAAAGTAAGTAGTTGCATAAGAACTCCTCAAATTTATGTGCTCCTAATACAAAATATGAATTCTTATCAAAAATCCATGGGAGAAAATCGAAAATTTCGTTTGCTTTATACAAATATTTTTATTGAATTATTGTCATTAAACGTACAATTTTATTCATTGAGGTAAAGGTAATAAGTATATTTATATGTCGTAGACAACATACATCAATTTATTATGTAACAAATTTAACAGTTATTTTATATCTCCTACCCTACTTAAACAACGAATGATTGTATATAGATTAATTTCGGATGATATTCTATGCAAGCCTATGTGTTGAAGAAGATGATTTTGTTTTTGAAGAAGTGCTACATTATTTTTTTTTTTTTGGTCTGGTATTTGCTAAAATGGAATAGTACACGTTGG
The DNA here is from genome assembly GCA_013372445.1 of Hypothenemus hampei. Classification (NCBI taxonomy): domain Eukaryota; kingdom Metazoa; phylum Arthropoda; class Insecta; order Coleoptera; family Curculionidae; genus Hypothenemus; species Hypothenemus hampei. The sequence goes on along the minus strand of JABRWK010000084.1, from coordinate 259,132 downwards.
CGTATGAAAAAAATAATGCTTGCTACGTTAGAATATTATCAAGCGTTGGTTAACGTCTAGAGAACCTAATTTGGCACAATAACAAATTTCTACTTAAAATAATAAATAGTTCCTAAAGATTAGCATAATCTCGAAGTACGTTTTGAATATTCAGAGATACTTATATGTACTTAACTATCTTATAATACTGAAAATTAAACCTAAAAAATCACAAATGTCAATATAAGTTCTTTCGGAAGACTTTTTTCTTTATTTCTATGAATAATTTCTAAAATCTTTCATTTTTTTTTTCTCTAAATTCATATCAATGTCATTGTTCATAAAATAACTTCTGGATAAGCTGTAAACTTTATGTAATTATTACATTATTGTCATAAATTAACTGTAAAAAAAAACAGCGACGTTAGCAAATTATGTGTCCATTATTGTCTTCTATATTGCCTATGCCTGTAACTGAGTCAAGTAATAGGTAGGTATATAAAAACTATACATGATTTTTGTGTTATTTATATACTGTGTCGTTGTTGGTTTCATTTTTTTTTCAGACGATTGCCATGTTTAAAGTTCTTTTTATCGGTTTATTGATATGGGCCTGTTGCTTAATACATATGTGTTCTGATATGTGCTGTTAACATGACAAAATTCTGATGACGAATATAACCACCTACCAAAAATTGTATGTTTTTTTATTGTCTAGCTTCTAGAAATGTCAGTACTTCTTAATTAATTTACAAGGATTCTAAATATATGTATATTTTCGATAAGAATTTCATTAAAAACTTAAGGACAAAACAGAAATATTCAAAAAATACCCTGTACTGTTAATAACCTTTGAAACAAAAGAAAAAATAATAATTAAGAAATTTAATATTATTATCTTTCAATTAGCTGTTACGCCATATTAAAATAATATTATAAAAGAGCAAATATATTTACAGGGTGTCCACTTAGTGAGACCTCGGAAGTTTACGATTAATGTATTTAATATTTTTAATTTTTTGTGTGTGTTATGTGTTATAGGTATACATATATAAAACTCAAATAGGGCTACATTCTAAAATTATTTTCGTTTTATACATAATGTTCTAAATAAGTGAAAAATTTCAAAGTTATGTTTTTTTTTAATGGAACCCTCTATATATAAATATCGTTTTGGATTTCTCGATACAAATAAACGTTAGTTTGATTATTGTTTACCTGTCCCAAGCTTCTGAGCAAGTTTTAACTTGAGTAAGCCGAAATTCACATCAAACCTTAGGCATGAAACAAATTTCATATTACAGTCATGAAAGTGTAAATATCTTATACAATGTATTCCAAAAATACATTGAAAAATGTATTCACTTTGAGGGGTAATAAATTGTTTAATTTAAATGGAATACCCTATATTTCATTACTTGGACATACTATAGATAGACTTATTTCCTATCGAAAACTGTTATACTTTCCTATACCTAAATATACAGGTTCTCTTTAAAAATTAGGATTTAAAGAAAATAGACAATTTTATTACCTTTTATATCACTTTATGGTTATAGGGTTACTTGTAAAATGTCAATATATTGCTAATTTTCTTTACTTAGACGTCATTAAACATGACATTTACCTATTTATATATGGATCTTCAAAATTAAATAGATGGTGCCGTCAATAATAATGCATTTGAGATAAAAATTTAAATCTTCAAACACGAGAAATATATAGGTAAACGTCATATTTAATGACGCTTAGGTAAAGAAAAGTGGCATTATATTGACATTTTATCGGTAGTTAGAATAGTTGTTACAAAAAGTAATTAAATTTTCTATTTTTCTTTTAATTTTTGAAGAAAACCTGTATATTTAAGTATAAGAAAGTATAATAGTTGTCGATTAATAACAGGTCTATCTATTTGTTTAAGTATTAAAATATAGGGTGTTCCATTTAAATTACGCAAGTTATTTTATTACCCCTCAAAGTAAATACATTTTTCAACTTATTTTTGGGACAAACTGTATAAGATATTCAAATTTTTACGATTACGCCATGAAATATATCTCATGCTTAAGGCTGGATGTGAATTTCGGCTTACTCCAGTTTAAATTTGTTTCAAAGCAGAGTTCTAAAATTTACACTAGACTTTTACAAAATCTCAATTATTTCTTAAAGTTTAGGGTAGGTAAATCTTAATCAAAATAACGTTTAGTTGTGTCGAGAAATCTAAACCGATACTAATATATTGGGTATTCCATTAAAAAAAAACTTATCTTTGAAATTTTTCACTTATTTAACCCTTTCGCTCCCAATGAGACACATGTGTCCCACTACGTTTAAAATGAGTACCATTGATTTAAATGTGTCCCATATAAAATGTCTATTGGGACATATATGTCACACCACCGCCCAGTACCAACTTTTTGAAATAAATTTTTGTTTCCAATTTTATTATATATCTTAAATATTACTCATCCATTTATGTAGTAAAATAGCCTATTTTCATACAAAAAACAATTGGTAGTGAAAAGGTTAAAACACCTTGTATAAGACGAAAATAATTTTAGAATGTAGCTCTATGTGAGTTGTATACAACACAAAAAAATGTTTTCAAAATATTAAATAATTCAGCTGTAATCTTTCGAGACAACATTAGATGGACACCCTGTATACTTTTTGATTTTTTTTTTTTTGAAACAATGGCATCTTTAAAATGTTTGGAATTTGCACAACATGCATATAAGTAAGAACCATTTGCGCCATAAATTACAAAAGACCTTGTTTTATCCCTATATATCTTCAGGAAAGTAGAGATTATCGAATTTAACACTCCCAGAGAAAGTAAGATATTTAAAATATAGATTGAATGATATTTGCTCTTTTGAAATTCATTCAGGAATATTTTACATCTCAACGAATTCATTTTATATACATCTATTGTCCAGAATCACGACACGTGTAAAAATACATCCGATAAAAACATATAATATTTTTGATAAATTCATAGCGGCATTATTTCGCTGTTGCAAAATGATAGAAGGTGCTTGAGTTGTGCTGGTTGCAAAAGAAACCGATGGCGTGAATGACTTTGTTTCAGGGTAAAATGGATTTTGAGACTCCTTTTCCTCTTTCTTCTCAGGATCCTTTTTCCTCGTCTTGCCAATCTTCGGTTTGGTAGGTTTAATTACTGGTTTGTGCGGTTTGGTGGCTGTGTATCTTGGTGTAGTTGTCGTTGTCGTGGTTTCTAGAGGCAAGTGAATCTCTGCAAAATACAGTGTTTTAATTAGACTTCAAAGAAATCCTCTAGGCACTATTTTAGTTTCATGCGATCTAAATTTATTAAATTCCAATGATGCCAAATTGTTACAGTCCGAAAGCAATAAGAAGTCTTTACAAACCTCTATTAGTCATATTATTATTTTAATAACACGTTTCAAAATCGAAATACTTGCCCTGCAATCTCACTGTCCCTTCAGCTTTCCCCAAGGCGTTCGATGACGTGCAAATATATCCACCGATGTCCTTTCGGTCTATGTTTCTTATCCTTAGGTTCATTTGAAGAGAATACTCATTTTTCGGGATTTCTTTCATTTCATACTTATCGTTGGATATTATCTTTTCGCCTGGAATTACCACAATAAAGGTTCATATAACCTTCCCTAAATAAACTACCCCTGAAGAAATTTGTCCTTTTAATAAAAATGTTAATAATTTCAACAGGAATTTTCTAATAATATATTGGGTATATCGGAAATGCGGTTACAACGTTTAGTTGCAAATAGCTTAGCTCAATATCTAATTACATACGAGAATGGTTTCAATGGAAATACGGAGTCCTTCTACAGTTTTTGGCTGTTGAAGGGTGTTAGCTAAACGAAATTATCCATGATAATTTCGGTGTGATCACTACCAATCAGAGTCCAAACGTAAGATATGTATTTGGAAACATGTAGAATCTTCGATTATTTTTAGTTGAACTATTTACGGAACACCCTGTATAAAAGAAGTACATATAGGTATACTTGTGAATAATACTTTTTTGAGCAAATGAGGTTAAACATTGAAAAGATTCAGAAAGAGAGAGAAAAAGAAAGAATGAGAGAGAGAGAAAGTGGTTTAAATCATTTTGTTGATTCTTAAACGTTTCATGGGGTTGGGAAGCCTGATTCACTTGGGTAATTTAATTTTATTATCGCGAAACCCTGAGAGCGGTTAATAAGTATTATTAATCCTCCGTTTCATTTAGAGCCCTTATACTTGAGAACGCGTGTTGTCGTTAGGAAGAAGTTTTCTTATTTACTCAAATAGGGTTAGAGCAAAATGAAAATTATGAGTGAATATTAAAAGTATGCAAAATAATGAATTTCTCATAAGACTCGTGTAGTTAATAAGTTTGTCCTAGAGAAGGAAAAGCACAGTCAGTAATTTGAAATGTGGGTATCGGCCTGGCCTGGATAGCGTAATATATGTGAGTTCATGTCGGTTAAGCTCGACTCAAGGGAAAAGTGCTTACCGGTGTCCCGCATCCAATGGTTCATAGCTTTTGGGGATGCTTGAACCTCACACTGCATTACTACGTCTCGGGCAATCGGCGAGGCCAAGAGTTGATTCGTAACGCTTATAAGAGGGTGGACTGAAATATTAAATAGGTTATTAGAGCTATAAAATTTATATGTGACTCACTTTAAAAAGGTTAAGCGATGGGAACACATATGGAAAAATAATTTAATGCTTTCCATTTTATGTTAGGTACTTTTACTGGAAATGCCAAAGCGACATCGATTTCTGCTTTATTAAACAGTCAATCGTTAAATGACCCATTAAAAGTAACTGTTTAAATTTAACATTTCTTTTTCATTCTTAAATCTTCATTTGTTGTAAAAGCGAAATAATTCATTTTACTAGGAGAAACCTGACAAATTTATAGACAATGATAAAGCTTTTATCGGAAATAAATAAAACCTGCCATGTACGACTTAATTTTCCACCACATTTGCCGTTGCTGTTCCTAGACTACTTTCAAAACAACTTTCAGGCTATAATACAGGACCATAAACTACCTGCAAAAAATTTATAACTCATTGTTTTTCGTTCTAGAATTGAACATTTTCTTTTTAAGGAAAATTTCCATTATTATTCTGGGAGATGTAATTATGCAGATATAAAAAAATTGTCCAACGACAAACAAGCTCGGATGCCAAGTCGGGTGTCGGTTGGCTTTATTTCGAACAAAAATTGAATTTACTTTGTGTTGTGAATAGCAAAGTGAAAAAAAAAAACTGATGGTTTCTTAGGAGGCAAGATTAAATTAAAGTAAATTTTGTAATAACAAATTCTAGTTCTAGAGCATGGCAAACATGGTTCTAAGCAAGCAAATTTCCTATTATATTTCCTTGAACAGGAAATGTAACAATAGTTTTTCCTATGCATAAAACCTATTCGACTACTTACAATGTACTACAACATCAAATCTCTTGCTGATTAAAGGTGGAACTCCATTCTTGGCGATACACAAATATACACCCATGTCTGTTCTCTGTACGTTTGATAAAGTCAAAACTTCACCATCGAAACTCTTGACAGCTGAAACAGATAATGGACATTTTATTAGAGATATTTTTTTATAGGTCAGGATTTCTATCTGAGTAAAACATGAGGAGTTAAATCTAAATTTCCCTTCAAGTTGATTGTCTGAGTCATTAAAAAGTAAATGGTTTCAAAATGAACCCAATTACTGACAGAATTTCGGGGCCGAAAATATGAAATTTTTCAGTTAACTGTAGTGTAAATAAACCGAATAATTCTTCCACAAAACGACCCTCGATTGGGGCTCTAGAGGGTTTTCGCAACCACAACTCATTCAATTGGAAGAATAAAGAAAAATGTTTAGTTGGGTTTCAAGTGCTATTGGATATAAATGCCAGTCGCAATGCTTGTTCTATTTGATGGAACGTGCACCCTCGGACTGTCGAACAATCATTTCTAATAACATTTTGGACGTAAAATTTTAGCGGGCGTAAATTTTTCATAAAAATTGCCTTTTGTAACTTTTAATAAATTCACTACGATACCCCACTTCTTGTAGTAATAATATATACCCCACTTCTTGTAGTAATAATTTATTAAATTTATGTATGTGACTACTGAATTCAACGATCTACGATACTCAGAAATCTCTTATATATCGTTATATTAAAAAGGACGGTTGCGTTAGACATCCTTGATTAAAGGCCCATATTTTCACAGGCATTTGAAAATCTCAATGCACCTGGATCATCTTTCCTATTCTGCCGGGTAATAGGTGATTTGAAATTTAAATTAGGGAGATTTGTATGTCTCGGTTATAAAAGGTATTCTGTGCAAGAAAACTATCCGAACAGATTTGTATTTTTTAATGCGGCCTGTTTATGTAACATCGCATCTGAATTTATTCATTTTTCAGTGGAAATTTTCAATTTCTGCTGAAATATACAAATATTCTCTTGCTGTTTCAATATACAAAGATTTTCTTCAAATTAATATCGAAGTTTATAGGGATTTCCGATAGCGAGTAATAGTATAATAAAATAGAGCTTGCTCGGAGCACAACCAAAAATATGGTCTTAGCTTAGGAATCTGAACTAAGTGAAAGGTTATGGCATCGCGTTTTAACAACAACTCTTGGGTTTATAGTCGAGCAGTGTATTTAATAAAAACTTTAAATTATGTTACCCTTTTCTCTCCCTCCTTCGTGTCTCAATATGATGTTTTTTCCATCTTGCCTTTTCCAGCTGACAGTGGGTTCTGGCACTCCAACGGCTTTACACTTAAGACGAATCGGTTCCCCCTTCTATGGCCATTCCAGATCCTTCTGCTGATTCATTATCCGGTAGTATATCGGGTGGAATAACTACGTTTAAAATTCCCATCTGGACAAAAAAACAGAAGCATATGCGAAACATTTCAAAGGAATTTCGTATTAAAGTTGAAGCCGAGTTTTACCGCTTTATGTGCCCACAAAAATTAAGCTCTTTCCAAATTTGAACAAAAATATTTCAACGATTCTAAACAATGAAACGTGAAAAAGTGTAAACCGTGAATTTAACGTAATACCTAAAATTCATAATTAAAAGTATCTTTTAGGGTAAAATATAATTCGATGATATCGATGATATAGGCGACAAGAAAGTTTTTACTGGAAATATGTTAAGTTCTCTTCAATAATAATTTTAACCTACCTGACTTCTCATGGGATCCGTATTAATTTGGCACATGTAAGTTCCTGCATCGCTTTTTTGGACATTATGCACGTTAAGTTTCCAAGTATTATGCCCATTATGTGTTACCTCAAGCCTCGGATTCTGGGCCACCATGTGAGTGTGAATAGCTAGGATAGCTTTCGAGTCTGACTTAATCCAGGCCACCTACAATTAGAATTTATACACTCGAACGAACTTCCACATATAGTATATTAGATTTATATAAAGTCAGGTATTGTTTATTTTTTTGTTTTCGAATTTACTTCCTGAGGGCAAATAATGGAAGTACGGGATAATTCAAACGATTTTGAATTTAAACGGATTTCCAGCTATTCAGGTAAGTTGGAAGACATCCCTAATTTATCAAGACCATTACACACGTCCCTGTATATTATTAAATTTATATCCATCCCAGTGCGTAAGATATATCGTGGTAGATTTACTCTGCGAGAAGACTAGTGATTAACAGCACATGTGAACTAGACGTGCGGTAAAATATTTTGGTCTCTGGAGATCCCGAAACAATTCCGCTAAGTCTGTTTCATTAAATTTTAATAAATGATTTAATTAAAACTTTCCTGCTTTTAAAGCCGTTTTCAATTCTCACGAATGTTCTATAGGTCTACTCATTTTATTCAGACCACTGCAGATGATGCAGAATTATTTTTCTCTTTTATCTAATGTTGAATACATTTTCGTTTCGTTTGTCGAAATGATTAAATTTTTATTCAAAACCAAACGCAATTAACGTATTCAGGATTTTTTTTGAACATTAAATCCGTTAATATAAAAATTAAATGATATCGAAAGCCCTGAAAAATTCAGAGCCAAAACTCCATCATCGTCTGATTAGGCTACTATGTTATTGATGAATATTTATCATAATGTAGAAGAAAAGAAGTTTCCCCTTTTTCTACATAGTTTTCCCTTAATTTAACACACCTCGTCCAATGAGCTTGCAATGCCTCTAAGTCTGTCAAAAACATAATTCCTCTCAATCAAACTAGCTTTCTACAGGCCAATCACTTTCTCGTTGCACCTTTTAAACTTTTCTTTAGTTAGAAAAGAGATAAAAATCCGAAAAAGCCAAATCAGAGGACTAAGATTTAAGGTTGGAATTGAATCTCAAATGGAACTTCAAATCATGAATTTTACTTATGGCAATGCCACACTTGTGAAATGATGCATCTTGCAAAAAAAACATTTGTTTCTGGCTTTGTTCCTATCAATTTTATCATTTAATTGTCATATATTTCGATTTCTTAATGGCCAATCCATAGTTTGTACTGTATATTCAAGTTTCGAATGAAGGACCTTTCTGGCAACATAGTGTAGAGTGTTATCTTACATACAAATGGCGCAATTCAGAAAATGGCATCCTTAGAGAGATCTTTCAGGCGGCAAATCTCTCCTGGATCCCATTTTCTGACCTGGTTAACTAAAACTTTGTCTTCTCGTTCCTCTTGGTTAGTCTGAGAACAAAACTCTTTTTTAGTTGTTAATGGTCCAATGTACCTTGTCGTGTTCCCTTGAAAAATTTAGTCTATTAACTCTACATTCGTTGTTAAGTAGTGATGTAATAGTTGGTTTTCTTTTATAAAGTTTTTCCTAACTCTTCGTTTAAAAATTGATACATTTCAATCTGCTGCTACTAGAATTTGCAACTATAAAAATATCTTTTCTTAAAGAACCTTGAATAAGTATAAGACCTTGTCCTGTAATTCTATAACTTCCTCAAGTTCATTATCATTATCGTCGCCAATTAAGTCCCTCCTTATGTAGAGTTATTACTCAAGTCAGTTATCAGTGAAAGATTTATTTCTTCTACTCCAACTATACTGGATAAAATGTTTTAGTCATTGAATGACATTGGACTTAAAGAAATCTTCTTTACAGACCACTTTCAGGAGCATTAAATTTCATATTTGTTACAATTGTCAATTAGCAGTGTGCGAAAATATCTTAAATCAAGTAAAATTCAATGAAAAGTAAGTTGATATTACATTAATTTTTTTAACAAAATGTGAATATAAAATAAGCCAGTTTAGATTTCGAGAAAATTCGTCCGGAAGAATAGTCACAATTGATTTTTCGTTTGATTTTATTTACAAGAAAGTTCGTTTGCAAGAAGTAAAATTCAATAAGTGTTTGGAGCACGCTGATTGGACATCTTTGTGTTACCTCCGGCAAACCCACAATGCAATCAAGACTATATATATATATATATATAGAGGTGCTATCGGTGATCTGAGCGGCATCTTTGATAAAATCATTTCATAGTTTTCTTTTCCGATATCTCGGACGCGTGAGAAATTGAAAATTGAAGAGTTTTATATTAGAAAAATAACTTTGTCACCAATTCAATTCTTTTATTATTTCAGCATTTTTCACTCTTTATATATCGATAAATAATGAAATACCTGAAAAACACTTTTAAGTTGTTATTAAATATTTACCTTGTAGGTCGACAAGTGGTTGACGACGCATGTAAAGACGATATCTCTGCCTTGAGTGACTGTGTGATTCTCTAAGGGAGCTAGAAATTCTGGCTTGGGCTCCTCTGGCATTTGACCTGTAACAAAGCAAAAAGATAACTGCAAAGGGTGTAGTTACAGGGGTTCGCTTTTACCTCGCAATTTTAATTAAAATTACCACCGGAATGTACTATTTCTGTATTTAAATTATTTTATAAGAAATTTCTCCAAAACTTGGGTAAATGAATACTTATTACTCACAAAGCTTTTATTTTATTTTTCGTTCATGCCTTTCAAAAGTTAAATTTTCATCAAAGGTTTATTACATTCGTACATT
>JABRWK010000084.1:170207-247523 GCA_013372445.1 Hypothenemus hampei | reverse complement strand
TTTTCTTCATAAATGTCTCCTAACAAACCTACCGTTAGATTAAGACCAAAATAGACTCGTGATCGCTGTACTTCATGTTGATGAGTATTTTCGAGAAACCATACGTATTTGTTGAACCAATAGAATATCCGAGTGTTAGTGATAATAAAAACTATGAACATTGCTGAAAGGTATTTTTTTGCTTTAAAAATGTGTGTAATATGACTTTTGTTCACTTTTATATGGTCGACTTTTGCCTGAGTTTTGAGAATGAATTATATTCAACTAAACCTCTCTTAAGTAGGAGGAAGTATGTATGCAGGTTGTTCACGTTTAGGAAAAAGCTACAGATAAATTTGTGAAGTACTTTCAGAATTTTTATTGGAAGTGTAATAAATTTATGGCATGTTTCCTTTTTCTTCATTTGACTAACAATAAGACAAATTGTTCAGCGAATAAAAATATCTACAGGGTGTAACATAAGTGATGACTTTAATTTTAAGAAGTGATTCCTTGTCATATTTTAAGCAAAAAGTTCATATAGACATGGGTCCGGAAATGCTTCGTTACTGAGATAAAAGGTGTTACATTTTAAGAAAAAAGAACAGTTTTTATTTTTTAATTTTCAAACGGCTGAAGATTTTTTAACGAAATTTGGTATACATGTTGGCAATTTTTCGGGTTAAACCTACCAATATGCCAAACATGTATACCAAATTTCGTTAAAAAATCTTCAGCCGTTTGAAAATTAAAAAATAAAAACTGTTCTTTTTTCTTAAAATGTAACAAGAAATCACCGTTTAAAATTCAAGTCATCACGTATGTTACACCCTGTATATTTAAATAGAGTGTCAAAACACAATAGGACAAACCAGGTAGTTATTCGATAGTTAAGAATTTTTTGAAATTCTTACTTATATAATTTTTTTTAATGTGTAACTATGCATTTAAGAGCAATATAATGGTGTTGATTTCGTGCTTAAACATTTTCAATTACCTTTAAGTGCAAATAAGCTCTTTTTAAAAAAAGAAAGACCAAAAATACAAGAAAATTAATTATTGGACAAAAATTGTAATAATTAAACCTGAAAACTCTAGTTATTGGACAGTGGTTGAATATATTTAAAATAATGTTTGTGATAAATAAAAACTAAAAAAACCTATAGATTTTTATTTTTGAAGTTCGATTAGACATCGGCCCACAATTACCTGATTTACCCTAAGTAAACTAATAATTATTTCGTTAATAAACTTGATAGTTTTGATTTTTCATGCCGTTCTTTTCAATAAAAGTTTAATATTTTCGCCCAAGTATAAAACTAATTATAATATTTGATATATAACTATAGCATTCGGAAAAAAGTTCTATCTAAAACTGCATAAAAGCAATATGGTGGTTATAAGAAAAATGAAATTTGCATTTATATTCACAATAATAAGAGCTTTTAGGAAAAAGCTAATACCGTTGTATAGATCTTTAAAGAGACCTTAAAAATGTTGTTCTCCGATCTCTGAATAATCAGCCATTTTCTTTTTCGTATACAATTTATTCACAGAAAATTAAAATTGAAAATTACGAGTTCTTAAAGATATTTCCAAACGTAACGGCAACACTGCCAATTCGAAAACGTATTATTGCCTATTGTTAGCCTAAAATCGCACAAATTTCCCCTAATTTAACCGACTTCGTATCTCTTACCATTAACAAGATCCCTATGATGAAGCTCGAAAAACGGGCACCCTGTGAATATATAGATAGATCTCGTCAAACAAAGTGGTATTTACGCCCTCAATAACGAAATTAACATGACCGGAACGGTTGTGTTTCTATCGCAAATTATAAATAGAAATTAATTAACTACTGTGACAATTGGCCCAAATACTATAATGATTTATAAAAATTATTTAACATAAATCATCATATCGCAGTGCTAGTGCAAGAGTGCAGGGACAACTAGATTTGTTCGAATTTTGAATTTTTTTCATTTTTCAGTAAAAATACATTCAGCAATAATATGATTCGCTACGATTGTTCTAATTCAATAACAAATATTGATTTTTACAAAATGAATAAAAACTGTTTTCTTCATTTTCTCGAAACGTGATTTTTCAAGATGCCCCACTCCTGCACTAGCTATGCGATATACTGGTTTATGTTAAATAAAAACGTAGCAATGATAAAAAATATTGGTAAGCATTTTGGATGTGACGTCTCTTTTAGGATGATCGACTACAAATGCTGTAAACATGACCACTCGGAAAATGTGTAACCCTCCGACAGTGTTGCCGTTTCAAACACGTGCACTATTTAGGTCGTGCAAAAGTACTCCTGTTTAACACTCGCCCACGATTATAGTTTAATAGAGGGTCTTCCAGAGGAATCAGGTTCTAAAATAAATGTTTATTTTATGTTTAAGATACTCATAATATAAATGGAGATAATAGAAATCAAACATAATTATACTCCCTATGCTCTGTGTCGTTGCGAGAATGGTGCTTGCTCCTATTTCACAATTAGACAGAAGTTATCACGCGATGTGGTGTTCATGTAGAACGATAAAAGTAGCTATTACATTTGTTTTTTTATCAATTTTAGTCATCAAAATTTCTTATTTTAACCATTTATTGGAAATTGTCAACAAAATTGATTTTCTTATCAGACAAATTTATCTGATCAAAATCATTTTTACATTTATGGTAGGTTTACTGTATCACAAAGACCATAAGTTAAGTTTATATTTCATTGAAAATTGTCAAGCAACTTCCTAAATCCTATAAAAAAGCACTGTTAGATCTAGGTTTTTTTTATAAAATCGTAATTAATAAAATTGATTGGATTATTGTCTTTAAGAATTCAGTCCAATCGATTTTTATTAATTATGACTAAAATCATAAACGTTAAGGGATAGCAATTGAAAAATATGTTAACTAAATTCCTGTTATTAGGGGCATTCATTTCTATACTAGAATGGTCCAGATCAATTATCGGCAATCTACAATACGGGCAGGCGTTTTGAGTTTTGGTAGTACAGGAAATGAATGATGGTTTCAAAAAGCATAGCTGCAAGTTTTTAAAAAAGAACGAGTGACCCACTATGAATTGCCCTAAAAAGTCGTACACGTGTAGAAACTGGTTGACCTTTGCTGGTCTACTCTCTGGACTACTTTGTCTTTTCGTGTTCTAATTTTTATGTCATACTTTTTCCATAAAAGTGTTTCCCAAAATAATTTCTACACTTTTTATTGAATAAGTTACTTTACGAAAGCACTGTATATACGTTTGTATCTTTGACAATTAATAAATAACGATTTGCTGTATTGAACGTTCTGAAGCCAGTGATAAATTACCTGCTAAAAACAACGTATTGACGTTCTCGAGGTGATTTTTTACCAAAGGTTGTTAATATCGTTAATGAGTTCCTGATTTCGTATAAAATACAGGAAAAGATAATTTTCGAGGGGTTGTGTTTACTCGTTGAACATATAAATATCCAAAAATTAGGTTTAAGATAATAATCCGGTCTATAAAGCAAGTGAGGCCTGAATCGGTTGACTTTTTAATCTAAAACTAAGCCTCTTAATAAATAAAAATGTTTATTCCGATAAGTGTGAGGTCGATTAACTTTTTAGAACGCTCTTGGTCCTTTTTGGTAACCTTTAAATTGATAGAGACACAAGCAACTGTGGGTGTTTAACTCTCAAGCATTAAGAATTAATTTCGGCTTGAAATTCTGCTTATACGTATTAGACTGCATTTCCGAAAATTATCTGTTTACAACTGAAATACTCTATGAAACAGGCAATTAGCTGAAATTGTTTAGTGCGGGAGAGCTCTTCTTTATGTTCCTCATGTGGAGATTGTTAATAATACGAGGTTATGATTCCGTCCTTAATGCTTACATCCGCAACGTCAATTGCATACATATAGGAATCAAGTTTATGCAAGTTTACATAAAGCCACGCTAGTGTTTGTCAGGCCAAAAACACATTAGTCGTAAATTCTCGTTGAAATAAATTCAATTTAAGCACAGGACAGACGATCAATTCGAATAAAAAAATTTATTTCGTGACAATTCAGAGGGAAATATTTGTTCTCAGGGAATTTTGTAAATAAGACTATGCTTTAAATGCGGAACAAAGAACTATAAAATTGAATATAGCCCAGCTGTTACGATAGGCTTTAACTATCGGAAACCTGTTTGCAGTTTTCGAACTTCCAGTAATTTAAAATTTAAACTTTTGCTTTGGAGCATTTAAAATTCAATGAGTTTTTCAATTTTATATTTCAGGCTTAAGTTTACGCGAGCTTATGGCGAAATTAAAATATTCAAATTGCATATTCGTGTCATATTTATGGCAATTTTATGACAATACTAATATCGAATGGTCTTTTCGAACAAAGCTTGGTATTGTGTAACCGTGAAACAAATGCACTGAGAATGATTCTCTTCACAATTGACAAAATTCAGAATGGTTGCGTTCGCACGATAAGAGAATTTAGCATTCTCGCCTTTTACGAAAGCACGTTTAGTTACATTTCATACAATATAGATTTATTCTGCCTCGGTTATTAATCAGTAAAAACAGATTCAATCGCATCATTAACGGTATCAAATTGATGCTAACCTGGCAGTATAATTTGATGAAGATAATTAAAAGAAAATTTTGAAGCAAAACCAAAATATGGTGTTGATAAATTGTTAATTATATTGGTTTTATTGTAAAACTTTCGAAAACATGGAACAATTTCAAAATTACGACGAAACCGTTGTTAAAACGTATGTGCAGAGTAAAGTTTTCCTTCGCTTAACGCCTGATGGATAGGTTTAATTTCATGAAAGAAAAAAAAAACGCGTTTCTATTGAAATTTATTGAATTTAAACATATTTAATTGAATTATTACGAATTTATACATATTTTATTGAAGTAAATCCCATTTTGATTAGAAAAATAAAAGTGTTATAAAATGCAACTGAGATTTATAAATATGGTTAGAGAGCCAAACCTGCATAGGAAAATCAATTTCCGCCAGAAAACTAGGGCTTTTTCGTCAGTTCTATACATATGCATCGCACAATAAAACCGTGTTTTACAACTTTGAAGAAGTTAACTTCGTTTCGGTTTGTTCAAACAACGATTCGGATTGCACATTTTACTGTCCTTTATTTGTTTAATTCCGCATTTAGATATTTGTCTAGTGATTCGCGTTAATTCAAAAACAGCCATTACCTAGGCTTCGCTTTTGCGCTCACGGTTCAAGTTTAATGATGCGAAACAATGACATAGTTTTCGTTTATTAAGAACCGTTACACCGCTTGTTCCAAAAGGGGTTACTAAATTTCCGTGAGTGTCTTAATCCCACAGTAAATTGATTCTGGATTTGGTTTCGGCTAGTGCCTGAAATATCGCCTAGTGTTCCTCATTACTTTAAGTAAAATTTTAATTAAACAATGAAAGAATACTCTTCTACTCTATAATTTAATGACCTAATTTGTCACTGCAACAAATCTCGTGATATTGAAGCCATTAATTCAAAATGAAACGCTCTGTATTATGGGAATATTTATTTGAAATAGAACGTTGAATTTGATAAATTGTTAACCATTTCAAAGCGAAATAGAACTCTAAGCAGAAAAGTGATTTTAAACTAAACTGCTTATGACAATATTTTGTGACAAGTGTGCTTTACCAAACCGTATTCGAAAATTTCCAGAAAATTAGCTAATTTCCTCATCTGAATTGTAAACACGTAAAACCAACCCAAACATGCACGGTCAAATTCCACGCTCCCAAAAAAATACACAATTATCGTAAAGGGGCGAGAAATTCACACAAATTTAATCAAAAAGCGCTCCCACTAAGTGTAACCCATCTCCACTAACCAAATTAAAATTCTCTACTGTGCACTAAAAGCAACTTTAGTTAGCTGCCGACCTTTATTCTAGTTCTAGATTAACTTCCTCCCGGCAAAATATTTAAACTGGAAAAGCATATTCAATTTTTCGAATGCTCTTTGTGTCTGTGTCCAATATCACTATAAAAAGTTCTGAAGTTCTTTCTTGGAAATGCAGGGTAGTTACTGATTTAATAGTGATAAAAAGTGTTTAAATTGAATGGTTTGCGTTGGAGGAGCAAATTAAATCAGTTTTGAAACCAGCTACAGAGGGATAGTATTTAAATTTTATAAAAACCTTCTATCTATCCCTTTGTCAGGTACGGAATTTTAACGGAAGAATAAGGTTATTTTGGGTGTATCGATTTTAGAAATGGGTGAAAAGAAAATCCCTATTATTTCTTTAACTCTATCATCATTCTCTGCGAATAGCAAGGCACTCAACTTCGCCATTCGCGCTGGAGTCGAGAAGCTGAAAATCTGCAATGAATTTGGATACTATGTCAAGATCACGCGCGTGGGCAAACCATAAGGCCGCTACTATAATAGAATTAGTAGGTTTTTTACAGAAACTCATGTAAGAAGATTGATAGCAAAGAAGTAGTAATGCTATAACCACTGTTGTTAACGAAATTTTAAACATGCAATAGAAAATTTTATCATTTTCTTTTGTCAAATTTAAGATTTCGTTTAAATGAAGTATAATTTGTCTTGCGTAATAACATGATTTTTAACCCCATAAAATGTCACTTGTTTGTCGCCCTGGAAAAAGTTAAAGAGAATTTAAATTCCAGGGCGGCCGAAAAACATTTGTCTGTCAAGTTGGAAATCTTCAATAAATCAAAAAACCATATGATTTTCCGGACAATTAAAAACCAGACCGAGTACGCATTTTTTACATTTGCTCTTGTCACATAACTTTTCTGTCATTTCGGTTAACTAATAATTAAAAGTCTTTTGTAAAATGCTTTGTGTATTGGGCTTCAAAAGTTTGCAGATACAAAACAAAAATTAGATCCTACAAAACCTCGCACTCTAAACTAATTAATCAAAGCAAAATTTTAATTAATCATAAAAACTTTATTAGCTTCGAATTTATGTAATTATGCCTACGTTGAAACTTTCTAGAAATAACCGTTTTAATAATACTTTTATAATTAAACATCTTCTCTTTTCTCGATTCTTAAAATATAGAAAAACTATCACTGCAGAGTAGTTATCTCTGCTACCTGAATCAGTCCCAATTTAGTAAAGTGCTAATGCAACCCACAGGGTGTAAACGTGAACTTATCGGTAACATACATATGTGCCTTGCGCACTAATTGTAAGAACCGATACGCCATCAATGCGTGTCCATTTAATGGATTAATGAATACTATACGAATAAAATATCAAAAATCAAGAATCATGACAACGCCTAAAAAGCTCAAAATTAGTTTATATCAACTATTAAGTAACACGTAAAAAGATATGAGATGTTTCGATACTTTTATTTAAAAAAATATACATATATTCGTATAATTTAAATTATCCAGTACCAAAACTGTAGAAAAATATATACAGGGTGTTCTATGAGCTCCATGACAAACAATTGTTTCCAAATAACAAATCTATGATATTCCAAATTTTGTCATAAAACTCGTAGAACACCCTGTATTCCGTTCTACATTGACAAAGAAAAATACACAACGAATTTCGGAGCAAATAACGTAATATATAACATATATATGTTCTTTATCTGTTTATCCTTTGTTAAGTATTTTTTTAATTGAAAATTAATTGCTCAAGTTAGCACAAACAATAATAATAAAATATCTTATAAAATTCTAATTTGTCTGGAAGGTTTCGTTATTGATTTTTGAGAAATTACCCATTTTATTTTATTATATTTTCCCTTTTTCAGTTGAATTCCGAATAAAAAAGAAAAATTAAGACAAGAATTTATAGGTTTTTTCCAGACAAAAAGGTTCATTAAAGGTTTTAGGGTTTTTATAATATAGATATTTCAACCTTCAACAGGATGTCTTTACGTAAAAAATTGAATTAAAAAATTCGATTTTATTGTAATGAAAATATACAGAGTATAAATTTAATAATGAACCTTAGTCCAATGATGTTTGGACTAAAAGTTAGTTTGATTCAACAGTTGTTAATAACATAAAATTAAGGTGTTAAAAATTATTTCACTTTTTATAATAGCTTTTTGAATTGTATGATATACATATTTTCACTATATTTGGTATACAAAGACCAGAGGACGCTGCGAGCGACGTTTACAGCTTCCTTAGCTTCCTTGTAATTTTTTTAAGGCACATTTTATGTTTTAGCTATAAAATTGTTTCTCCTACATTCTCTACATAGAAAAACTATATCATCTAAACATTACTAATGGCAACGGTTTTCAAGTAAAATTTCTTAATTCACTAAGATTTTAATAGAAATATTTCCAGAGCAATTAATCAAATTTTATATATATTTTCAGTAAAATAACAAAATTTTCTAATTTTACTTTAAAATTAATAAGTCAAACTGAGTTCTATGTAAACTATTCGCAAACACGCGTAAACACCTCGCAAAAAGTGTTTTGCCGAAAAATCATAATAAACACCTGGAACAATTCTATACAGGGTGTCCGGTAAATAATGGGCCGTGCTGCAACAGCGTGATATTTGAATCAAAATAAATTAATTTAAAGCAATATATCTTAGTGCCAATGTCAATAATAACTGAAATATAGGGTGTCAAAACTAAATAATAAATCACATTTTCTTTAATATCTTTCGATCACTTTCAGCTAATATCACAAAATTTTGTATCCGGGGGTTTTTTAGAAAGGAAAATTCTAATTATCGACGATTTTGTTGTATCTTTTAAAAAATGCTACAATTGACTATTACGATTTTCTTAAACCGCTACAACTTTTTTGTGCCACGGTGTCATTTAGGACTGGAAAAATGTTTTCGTTCATTTTTTCTGCTTAAAATTGGTATACCTTATTAATGTAGCTAAAAGCAACGGTTTCCGATAAAAACGCATCTAAAGCAGATGATGCATGCAAATTATCAGAGTGAATCGAAAGCTATTGCTAGCTTTTCTATATTTTTATGAAATAATCTGTTATGTTTTGCACAAATTTCAAACTTATAAAACTAATATTATCCAAAAACTGATAGTTTTTCTGTTTTGAAGCATTATTTCCTTGGTTCTGCGGACCAAAAATAAAATAGGTACCTAAATTGCGCAAATAAATTATAGGTATAACATCCACCAAGTATATCTTGACTGCGAAAACGAATAGGAAAAATCAAATAATTTTTTTTCCAGGGTATTACCTGCTTCCATTTCTGGAGGAGGTCATAAGAAAGCCCTCTGCTATGACCTGCTATACAAATTACAGTAGGAACTTCCCTGGAAAAAAATAATTATAGAAAATAGTTCAATTTTTCCCATAAATTCTCGCAGTCGAGATATACTGGGTAGACATGGAAAATATGAGAAAAATTGACTTATTTATAAATAATTTTTTTTATAGGGCATTTCCTAGTTGCACTTCTAAAGTAGGTTACGGAGGAGCCCTTTTCTATGACCTCCTCCAGAAATGAAAGCTGGTAATATCCTGGAAAAAATAATTATAGAAAATACTTTGATTTTTTTTATAGATATATTTTAACACCTTTGCGTTGGGTTTAGTGTCATTTTCAAAGTATAGCTTTTTATGTGGTAAATGTATATTATATAGAACGGAATGATTTTGCAAACCTAAACATACATACAGTGTGTAGTAAAAAACATGTGATGGTTTACCTATGCGCTGAAGACCACTTGCAACGCCCTCTACAATCAATCTCTCTGCAATCATATTCGGTTTATACATAATAAAAAACTACTGTATGTTAAGTTTTGTGAACTTATTTTATGCTATTCGAGGGAAGATAACAAAAAAAAACAAAATAAAATTTAATGTTTGATACCTTGTATATGTATGTATGTATGTATGTGTTATTGTAAATTTTGGCACTATTGTTGGGGTAAATCAACTCATTTTGCTTCCAGTATTACATTGTTGCAGCAAGACCCGTTAATTACCGGTCACCCTGTATAGTAAAATCTCCCTTTCACCTCTAGTCTGTGACGCTTCTTTAGATCAACCGAAATATTAAAAATTACAAAATAAAATGCCAAAAAAATCAGGTTAAATTGTCTAGAGACTGTTAGAGGCTTAATCCGACTCTGGAAATCAATCCAATTATCGTTACAATAAATAAATGAAATTTTAGAATCCCTGCTCTCCAGTAAATAATCCAAAATAAAAATAATAGTCTTTTGGTATGATAATACAGGTCGAGCAGTTAGACGAAAGGGTCATTTATAAGGAATTAGCTAAGACGGTAAATAATATGGCGGCCACTGCCTTTAATAATCGCTGGATAGTTGAGACCGTCTCCATAGCTGTGGTCCCTATTAAAGCTCTGGCTAATCCGAGATTAGCGATGTTGGCGTAACTACAATACTAATTTGTTGATTCTGCTACAACGACGTTGAGTTATTGCTGGAAGCCCCCACATATGCCAGTAACGCATAGTTAACAATATTGAGCATTGAATCAGTCTAGTGTCGAGAAATGCGACTCCCATGTTTGTTATGTGAGTTATGTTTTCCAGAATTTTATTTAAACTCTGATCCGTCCGTTTTAATTTATCGCTCTATACAACGAGAACCTCAATAGTTTTACATTCACATATATTAATTGAATTATGTCAAAAAACACTTGACATTTTCAATGGCTTTCTGAACACGAAATTTCCTAATAAAATTATTTATTCGGTCTTTAAATGTTCAGCTAATTGCATGCACAGTTTTCAAATGTTAATGTTTTGCATGGCGAGTAAAAAACCTAAGCAACTTAAGCTATGCAGGGATATAGTTTGAAACGTTCCTACTTGATGCTTGTTTACGAAGGGTGGGCGTTGAAGCATGCTATTTCATGTCGGATCTTAATGTATTAGCTCCAGAAAACTCAGAGGACCTGCTTTTAGAAAACAGAACCTTTTTTTCAATTATGTAAGCATGCTCGAGGGAACCCTGTTATTGTTATCCCAAAATCAACCGAAATTAATACTGTAACGGCACTGGAGTTTTCATCTTAAGCTCTTGTGGGAAAAACACGTGATGTTAATTTGATCCTTGTAATGACATTTAAAACCACCTTAATCCCCGGCTTTAGTTATTGTTTATTGTGTTCCCAGTTTGATAATCTTAAATTTGTTATACATAATGTTTACTTGGGAACTCTCTTCAGAGGGTTGAAAATTCGATATAACGATTATGTAATTTTTGTTATTCATCAAAGCAATTGTTTAAAATATTGTGGTGAAAGATGAAGGCTCTCCATTTGTTTAGATAAAATCCTAAATACACAAAGGTTTATCTTTGTGGACAGTAACGGCTATGATTCATATTTTCTAACGGTGAGTAAATAGGGATTTTATTTCTCTTGCTTGAGGCTAAATGTATATAATCGGAATTGTTTGGGGATCTTGTTTGAGTTAAATGTTACTTGTTTTCCAGGTTTTTTTTCTCTCGATTAAAGTTTGATACGATTTGAGGAGATATTAAATACTTGGGCCTTATAAAGAACCCTTTTCGGGGCCTGTCTTCGATATATTACTTGACCACAACTATTTTAAAGGGTCTTCGATTTAAGTAAATGAAATTTAATTAAGGGCGGAATGCATTATATTAATAAAATATCGGCTTAGGATGACAAATTTTCCAACGGCTAATACCGAATTCCTAAAATAACCCAGTACAACGTTTGCTAGCTAGTGTTTAAAAAAATGTAGTAGTTTCGGCTATTCCCGCTTCCAGTCCTAATTATGCTATCGATGTCGATAGAGCGGCATTCCACAGCGCCGCCTCTCTCTCTCTCTCTACTCTCATAATTTAACCGAGTTTAAAATTTTTATATCAAAAACTCTTTTGTTATGAGATTATATAAAGATAACAAATCATTTGTGGAACCGTCAATAATTAATCATCATTTTCTCCTGTTAATAAATTAACAAAAGAAAGTGTTTCAATAGTTAAGAACCACTAGGAACCAGCCGTTTGGAGACAAATTAAACTAAGGTAATCTTCAAGTTTATCTGTCCCCCTGTCAAATTATTTAGAAATAAATTTCTATACCTTATCTAGTTTTCCCGAGAAGATTAAAACTAGTTGAGAACTTGCTTAAGAAACTAGCAAATTGGATAAAGTTGATTGAAATCTATTGGAAATAATAACGAATTCTAATCCAGAGAAAAACTCGCATTAATGAGTGAAAGAAGACTGATTTAGGTTGTTTTTAATAATCGAAAGTAAGCAATTTTCGACAAAAGCTTCTTTTCATCCCAATCGACGAAGAAAGCTTATCTTTCCATTATTCACTTTTTACAGATTTCTGTCGAAAGACCTATTGTATGGTCATAAAGGAAAAAGAATGGTTATGGACTGGTCACATTAGGCCTCCAGAATATAAGAAAATTATCCAGGCTAGCAAATATTACACAATTTATCAATCACCGGTGTAACTTAATCATCGATAACAGAATTAGTTTGCGGTCCTCCAACGATGAGATCAATAGGCCGATTGAATTAGAAGCTTGTTTATCCAATTAAGCATGGGAACATCCATGTGGTTGACCATTGAACGTAGGTAGCTTTCTGGGTATTTTCCCATATTTGCGCGTTGTTTGCGTGAAAAGAATTGAATTTTTTAATGTCACTCGAAAATCGTTTTAATAAAAACTTCAATATGGAAAATATATAGAATGCTTCATCAAAATTGTGACTTGGGATTCGTATATTAGAACAGATCATAGTTTTTGGTCAACGAGTAATAATTTCAACATGGCGCCATTTCGTCCCCTGAATTTTTTTATATAGGTCTCCCCAAAAGACAATATCGAGACGATATCATTCTCAATATGTAAAGGCAACATTTATGAGCTTTACCTTCGGCAAAAATGGATTGCAATAGAGTGCAAAAAAGAAAGAATGCTTGCGTCGCTGTCATATCGGGGAACTGAAAGGAACACTGTCTATTTAAGGCTGCCATCTTTGATTCCGATAAGCGATGTGCGTCTTTCTACCATTCCTGAAAGTTAAAAGAATAAATCGTTAGTTTACTACGAACTCTTTTCTATTTCACATGACAAAAATGACAAAGACTATTGAGATCTTTATTTTGAATTTTAAATCTTTGAATACTCTATTCGCTTTACAAATGTCAAAAATGACATTTTCACTCACACTTGACTTTTACGTAATAAATTAGGATGATTTGTTTCTTAGATACTCATATCCTCTTAGCATTAATATAGAGGTGATTAATGGTGGTATTAATAATAATGGTGGTTCACAAAAGTCCATAGTTGAAATTTGATACTGTTGAAAACTGCCCTCATTTGGATAAGGAGAACTCGGAGAACCGTTCAAGAGTATGGCGTGCATAACAGTATACAACTATTTGTAAAAAATTGACAAGTTAGATATGGATTGATTAGGATCCAAAATATTTAATATCTAATATCTAAATATTGACAGGTCCGTTCCTGCGCGAACATGAAAACTGTTGATGATAAGAAATGCAGAAATTCTAGATACAAAATATAACAAATGCTTTTCTGATAATTCTTCAAACTAAAATACCCCATATAAGTATTTTTCCAAAAAAGTACATACTTATTTAAGTGCACAATCATACAATAAAAATATTATCACATCTAGTTTTTGCACCGTAAGTTTTGCACTTTGTGTAAAATAAATGAAATTTACAAAAACTTGAAATGTCTAGCGGAAAGGCAACTAAGTAATTACAAACAAAATAGAAATAACTGTTTAATTTAATTTTAACAAAATTCAATTATTATGATGAAGCTTATCCACTTAAATTTGGCAGATATTTTATTAAACTATTCCATTTACAAAAGGCTAAAAGGATTTGGAAAAATAAGCCACGTTGGGGATCCCGTTTTTTTCTAAAATTAAAAGAAATCATATATCTCATATCACTTTTTTTAAGGTATTTAGTATTTAATCCTTAACCATCTGAGAATATTAAGGGTCTACTATGCTTTAAGAACCATCTTATTAGCAAGAAAAACTATATTTTTGTCGTAAAGGCATAATCAAACAAAGGAAATGTGGATAACGCTGTTATTTACCAAACCAGATCTTACCTTTTTTGAAAATAGAAAAAAATAATTTACGCACTGACCCCGAGACCGTCGATGAATCTGTTGTAAATGGACCTGGGGAGTGTGGAACTGGGCCATATAGTCAATACCGCACTAAAAACTTCCCGTCTTCAGACCATTTGGACTCCGCCTACAGCGCATCTGGCTTATCAACCAGGAATTGTTCCTGTTTGGGGTGGTTCTTGTCTACTTGGAACATCAATCTGAACCAGACTTTACCATATACTAGCCAACTACAGGCAATTTTCGCAAAATGAGTTTGCTTAATGAATACTTAATTAATTAATTAATAATAATAAATGGTTATTATATCCTGCTACATGTTAATAATCGTCAATAATTAAAAAAAAATAAATATCCACATTTTTTGTCTTATTATGTCCTTATGATTGCTTCAATATTGATATTTTTGTGGCATAATTCCTAGCAAAACGGCTTTTAAAGCATACCAACACCAATATTAAAATAGTATTTTCCTGTCGCAATTATAGCATTCAATAGGTTGTTCAAATGTAGGAGTTGTAATCCGTTCTTAATTTTCTAAAAATAATATGAATTTAATACCAACGTGGGTTAATGAAAAAAACATTAACAGTAACGCCAAAGCGAAATAACAGATAAAAAGAAAAATGCTGTGTTAAATGACAAGATCTATATCGAAATTAAGTTTTTAAAAATGCCCTCATTTAGTTTTCATTTCTTTTCTAGCTGGAACTGTCAAATGCGCTACAACCTTTTTTATTCTATCTCGATTATTTTGAATCACTTGACCGAATTCATTGATTTTTTTCTAATACTTATAGTAGATGTTGATTTTTTTTCTTTATAAACTATTTTTTTTAAATATCTTCAGACAAAATAATTCACAGGACTGAAATTCGGTGACTTAGGAAGTCGAGAATGCCGTTTTCTACGTTCCATCCATCTGTTTGGATAGTGGTTGTTTAAATATTTTCTAAATTGTCTTGTAAAATGAAGAGGTGCCTCGTCGTGCTGGAATGAACATTTGTATACAGGGTGTTTCCTAAATACGGTACATAACTTCGAGAGCGTATTCTACCGCTAAAATACAGGTAACTTTGTTATATAAACTATGTCAAAAATGCTTCGTTGCGGAAATACGGGGTGTGAAAATTTTATTAAAAAATTACAATTTTTTTAATATTTCCAAAATCACTTGAGTCATTTTAATGAAACTTTACAGGGTTTGAGAGTTAGTAACGACACATGTTTTACGTTAAAAACAGTGGCTTTAGTTAACCAGTGCGTTAGTAAAGTTATCCATTTTCGAATTTTAGTATTTTACACACAGATTAGTAAACAGTTGATGACTAATAAAATGTCATGAATATCACTACCAAACAGCCCACTAGATGATATGAACTCCATTCCTTCGTACGAGTATTTATTTTTTTTTTTAGTGAAATTGATCAAAACATTTTTTTCAGTAAAGTGTTATTTATTGTTAAGGCAACTTTGTTTGTAATAATGTTTTTAGTTTTTTACTCGAAAATGATGCGTTCTACGAAAAAAAGTCAAGAGACCTTTTTTCTTCCAAATCGAACCAATTTTTCCTTGAAAATCCAGTGATTAACCTGCACGCACACCACTGGTTAACTAAAGACCTGTTTTTAACGCAAAATATGTGTCGTTACTAACTCTCAAACCCTGTAAAGTTTCATTAAAATGACTCAAGTGGTTTTGGAAATATTGTAATTTTTTAATGAAACTTTCACACCCCGTATTTCCGCAACATTTTTGAGACATAGTTTATATAACTAAGTTACCTTTATTTTAGCGGTAGAATACGCTCCCGAAGTTATGTACCGTATTTAGAAAACACCCTGTAGATATTTTAATATAATTTGGTAAAGTGATTTGTAAAAATGTGGATATTCTTTTTCATTGATTCTTTGTTCAAAAATGTAGGGACCTACCGATTTATTAAATACACCTCCTCAGATATTAATGGAGAATCTGTGCTGGAAGGGACTTTGTTTTTTTTTCTTGGATTGTCTATCATATATGAGCGTTTTTAAATTAATTAATACTATTTAGTCTGAACTGTGCCTCATCTGTTCACAACGTTCGATGAAGATCTCTCTTCTGCCTGGTGATCCTTCCAGCAAATTACAACGGTCTAACCTGATTCCAATCAGTTTACTTATTGTATATGACAGGTTTCCTTCGTAAATGCTCTGTACTGCGTAATATGTAATCTGCATACAATTTTTTCAAAACTTATTTTAACCCTTTCGGACATAGTGGTCCTATGAAAATACCCTCTATCAAATGATATTCTATTAGGCTTATGGTAATTTAGTGAAACTATCGTGTTCGTTGTGTTGCCTAGTGTATTGTTCTCGCGGGAAACGACACTCCGTTGGGGAGCTCATTGCATGTTCAAACTTGTTCACTAGGGAAGTTTGATTTTACCTGTTCATTCTCATATATCAAATGACAAAGGTTTTTGAGATATTAACTCATTACGCTACATTTGATTAACTCTGTATAACAATGGCAAAAATTGTTTAAATTTATAAATAATAAAGTGTCATTGAATTCATAATACTCCTTTGTTTAAAACACAAACACAAATTAGCATTAATGCTCAGTACCACTCAGCATTAATGATAAAGTGTTCTTGCAATAACCACCTCCTGCAGGCCAACGAGTAAGAGTTATTATTTCAGTTGATATTTTAAATACATCCTAATTAAACAGAAAATGCAAAACATTTTAACAAAAAATTAGTACTGGCCGAAATGGGTTAAGACTTTTTTAAACGAGGACTAATATGTTTTCGTCTTGTTTAACATTGATCCTGACAAATTCGTCAATAGTTGCATTATTTGGAAATTTAGTTTGTTCTCTAAGGAAAGAGAAAACTTTTGAAAAAGTTTGATGATTGAAATACCTTCTTTCAGGAAATCATCGTAAATATTCTGCAGCAGCAGCACGTTCACTTCTATTGCTCAATCCATAAATAAATACAATATCGGCATATTTTGCAGTGGAAAAATTATAAGGCACTTTACATTTCGTAATAATACGTATAAATCAAAGGATAGAAAGCACCGATTAAACTAAAATAGAATGGTCCCACATAAGAATGTTTGTGGCAACATATTTCGACAATATTCAAATAACAGTTGAATGGTTGTTAGGGAGTCATGGTCTATTGTGTTCAGCTTGAAATCTGGGAAAATTAAATGATGACGCAATCCCAGAGTAAGGATGTTTTATTTTTTAAGGATAACCTTTTAATGTAATTGAATTTTATTAAAATTTTATTAAAATTAAATAGTTATTTCAATTTTATTTCAAGTTACTTGGTTGTACTTTTGCCAGAAGTTTCAAACTTTCAGACAGTTTCTTTATTTTACGAAAATTGATGAATAAAACGAATATGTACTTTTTTTCGGAAAAAAAGGACCTTTTATTTTTAAGAAAATATCAAAAAAACCTTTTTATAATCAGGACCTGGAATGTTGTAATTTTTGTTGTTAAAGGTTCTCAGGTACGCGTAGTAACATAAAACTCTTGAATTTCGACAAAATATTTTCGAGTATTTGATTTTTTTCCCTTTTGATGTCTTCTTTTATAGATCTATACTATTATACTACTATTAGTTTGTTTAGTTCAGCATATTCTATTATATTTTATCTGTTATGGTTTAGTAATTCTCTTCTTTGTTTCAATAGTTTTTCACAGTCTACTGTAATGGTTTTATTGTCCTTTTTGCGATTGACTTTGTTTGCTTTTTTTTGCAAACTGTCTGTTACCGATTTGTTCATCCAGTTTACCATTATTTAGTGGCCGAATTCTGTTTTCAGTTTCCCTTTTATTTCCTTCCGAAATATTTCTCTATTTTCCATGATTGTCCCGTTATTCAATTTTAATTTTAGCAAGTTGAGTGCAAACAATTCTGTGGTCGCTTCATATCCCGCTTTTATTCAGAGTCGTTTCATATGTTATCGCTTTTTTTGAGTTTTGAGTCTATTTTACTTTTGGTGATCAAATTTGGACTAATTCACGTGCGCTCTGGTTTCTTCTTGAAGGAAATGTTCATAGAGTCTGTTGCATACTAGGCAGTAGCAAAGAATAATTTCCTTTCGGTTTTTGTGCTGTACCCGAATTTTCCTTGTCACAGTGTTATGTCTTCTTCGAACTAGTTCGGACTTGAAGTAGCTTCTAATTAAGAAATATATGATACATACCTGTAGATTGTCTTGCTCATGTCTTCGTAGAGTATGTCTATATTTTTCACCTATTGACTGTAATTTTCTAGCCTTCTTAAGGAAAAAATATTTTTGTGCGCTTATGTCTTGACATTTACACTTTGGTCTAAGTCCTAATAGTTTTCAAATGAAATAATAACCGACCATAATATTTCTTCCATGAAAATATATTTTATATTCTCACCATTTGGACCGTAGAAATACAATCGTATCGGTAAAATATTTCTCACGTCTTTCAATCTTGCTTTTTTTTCTATTTTTATTTCATTGTTGGGAAATTTAGTTTTCGGCCCCGACGCCGAGGTATCAAAAAGTATTTTTAAAAAGACTAAATACGATAGATTTTTACTGGAAATAGGTCTTTTGAAAGCTCTCATAATAAATCCTAAACGGGGCGTTGTTTTATAACATCAAAAATAGAATTTGATTTCATATTTCGAATATTCCGATTATGCGCTCGAGATTCTTCTTGAACATTCTATCGGGACTTTTCCATATTTTTCCCTCAGAAATAATTTTATTCCTTTAAAATTTTGAAATCAAAACCATTGAACACAGTATATATCTTTCAAATAATGATTGAATATAAAACATAGAAAAATGTTTTATTTAATTTGCATAATTTGTTATATTATTTCTCTACGCATTTGAGCTGAAGATAAATATCAATCATTTATTACATGAGTACATGGTGGAAAATTCCCAATGTACGTGTCCAATAAATAATTTACATTTGCTATTTGTTGGCACATGTTTTATTAAAATTTCGCACCCGTCTCGCATGTTTATGTTTTCATTTTGAAAAGTTTTTTTTAGTTTATCTTTGCAAAAGTAAATTAACAATGAATACAAGTTCCGTGCGACAAAGGGGTATGTTTCAATCAAAGGTCGCATACATAAGTAAAGGTGAAAAGCTTTACGTAATTCAGGTTTTCCATCTATACCGCTAGATATATTCAGCGTGGCACATTACAAACTTTCTGGCATACATTCTTGGTAATTTACGCAATATGAATACGAATATGTGGGGGGGTTTATTTAAAACAAAACGCGCTTAGAATTGCAGCACCAGTAAATTTGAACAGCGTATCAGGAATTACGGTTATTTTATAGCTTTACACTTCGTGGCAAATTTCATTTGCCTACTCATTGCAGCTGTGCTGTGACGAAATTAAGCACACCATTTTTATCAAGCTGCTGAAATACTGCTACTCTGTAACTGATAAATATGATGTATATCGTTTTGATTCGTATCATGTTTCTCTATTATTAATTTTTATCCCGGACGGTTTCAATTATTCTTTGTGAAAAACCGTTGAATTTTGAGAGACAAAAATATATTTTGGTAATCTTTGAAAATTACAACACTGTTTTAACGATGCAAATTATAATTGTGTCACATAGTATTTCTCACAATAGCTGACAACATTTTAAATTTCATTACTACATTTGAACAACAAGTGCTATGAAGATGAAATTGAATCGTTAGAATCCGTTACATTCTAGTATTTTTCGTTGGATCCTTAAGCAAACTCGGTCGATGGTTGGATATATCCAAACTGCGAGAACCAAATCCATTAAGGGAATTTTCTGCAAGTGACTATGACAAAAGTCAGCTTACCGGAAACTGGCAGATCTGAAAGTCATAGTGATGTTTCTTTTGTTTTGCTTCTTGACCTTGATCTGTTTCATAAATTTTCATAGTTTTCTTGGATTTTCCAATTCATAATAGCAACTTCTACTGTAACTAAGAGGAAGTTGTTAACGATTGTATATAAACAACCCGAATATTGTGTAAGTAAATTTTTCTTGCATTTTTGCCAGGCATTCGATCATCAAGTTATCACGGGATCTCTAAACCTGAATTAACAGCCTTTTTAGTCTTTTATCTGAACTATAATAATTCATTCTCTTGACGTTTATGGGTTGCAGAGCAAGAGCTGCGTATATAACAATTTGATCAAAGAGATGATATGTAACATATTCTCCGGAAACTCTATACCGTTCATGTATAATGCGGTTTCCCGCATAAAAAAAAATCACTTTATTACCAAATATGTATGTGGTTTAAAGGTATGATATCAAAACTCAATAAATGACTCAATTTTAATCGAAACTTTAATGTCGAAATAACTTCGGAAACAGGAAATTTTTCGACGATAACAAACTTTCCAGAAAACTCGATATTTTGACTTTAAGTATCGTTAGAGTTGAAGCGAGGGATCTTCTACGAACAATTGTACTTTTGTGTTGTTTAAGATTTCATTATTTCTATATAAAAAAACCTTATACTCAAAATAATGGCGATTTACGTTAGGTTTCATCGAATTATATAGCACGTAATTAATGCCAGCGAAAACATGTATATAGTTTCATATGTCCATCCATTAACAATGAACATTTTCAATACATATTTAAATGAGGAATAAAAGGTTAATTATGGTGCGTCATAATTAAATTTAAACGATTAAAATCCGTGAAGAAAAAAAAATGAAACAAAAATGCTGTTCGAGCTAAAATCTACCCACTCATCTTCAAAGGTAATTTTCCATTTTATCTTGGAGAAAATCCGAAACACATTTGAATAACCTTCGAACTGTGTTCATAATTTACATCTTTATTTTGTTCAATAATTTTATCGATTCTTCTCGAGGCTCTATTGTGTGTGTGTCTAGAACCATTTTAAGTTATGGCCTGATGATATGATCGACTTATTGTGCTCTTGAACGCCCCTAGAAGCGTTTTGGTCAGTTCAAAAGGTCAATAGACTTACATAATAACCGTTTTGATAATTTAAGACCTCCTCTGTTATTTTTTAAATATGAATTTTTATTTTATTAAATTCGACCTACGAAAATTCCCATTTCTGATGGGGCAAGGCCTGCCTTTTACCGCGAAGAGTCGAAGAAATTTATTGGATTAACAGACAGGGACTATTTCACTTTACATTCGAAAGAAATTCAATATATACCATTTGCCTGACACATTTTCTATTTTCTTGACAATACAACCCCCATGAATGTTAAAATGAGAGAATAAGAAAAATACGAGGACATCCATTAAACCATCCTTATGAAAAAATCGTTGGGTTCATACGAAGAGCGTCAAACACAATCATCTATTCAAANAGGAAAGCATGATAGAATCAACCTACATAGAGAAATCAAAGAATCAATAGGAATCATAAAAACAACTTGGAAAATTAAGAGAGAACATGATGATTATTTGGAATGACAATCATAAGCTAAAAAAAAAGAATCATTTTCCTGAAGATCTATTATCCGATGACCTATGAATAGAATATAGATCAGATTGTGAGTGCACCCTCCTAATTGTTGCAAAAGAAGAAATCAAAGTCAAAAAAGCTGTTGGGTGCTGGACAAATCAGCGAGAATTGTTTAATCTCCATGTTTGTTCGTATGTGGAAAAAGAGAAACGCTAGAAGATGTGATGAGCACAAAACCATCAGTCTCTTGTTACACATTCTGAAAGTGTTCCTAAAGATTACTTATGAAAGGATATATAACAAGATCGGAAAACGCGAATAAGTGATTTCCACTTTACGCTTGCTTCATCGACTGTGAAAAAACCTTTAACATGATTAAACATGATGAAATCATGTTCATTTTGGAAAATATCAGATCATGCAGAACGTTTTATAACTAAGAAATTGTACTGGCACTCCTAGCATGATTAACAATATTAATGGAAGGAATTTGTATTGCCCTTGCTTTTGTTCAAAATAGGATAAATGAAAAACTGTTCAGCAACGCTTTTGGTAACCTAACCAAGGTATGTTGGTCCTTGTAGTGAGTAATCCACATAGGATTACTTTTAAATATAGCGGAAGGACTCCGAACTTTAATTAACTCAATAGTTGTAAGATGGGGAAAACTCTGAATACAAAAAGAAGACCAAAACAATAATAATAAGTAAGCAGAATAATGTCAACGCGCAATTCCATAAAGAGTTTTTGTTATCTTAGCTGTCATTTTAAGAATACATGGGGTCACTCAGGAAAGATTTGAATTCACATCGAGAGAGGAAGAGGTTCTTTCTATGAAATAAAAAAGGTATTATGTAAAATGGCACTTAACTTACAAACGCTAGTGCCCGTCTTCCGAGACTATGTGCCCTCTGTGCTATGTTATGCTGCTGAATTCTGAACATTAACGAACAACTGAATTAAACGTTTGTAAGCATTTAATCTCGGGTGTTATTGACGAATATTACGAATCTCAAGGACTCGTCACGTCACAAACATTAAAGTACTTCAAAGAATGAATAAGAGATAAGGAAATAGAATTACTCGTCAAAACCTAGCTGAAGAAAGCATCGTAGTTCGAATTCATATTGAGAGGAAAAAAATTTGAGATACCTACTACAAACCCGTAATATAGGGCAAATTAGTGGACAAACTGCATCCGGATCGCAGCATATATATCTCATGGCTCAAAAATCTTCAATATCGAGCAAGATTAACTTCGACAGAATCGGAAATATCTATTGAAGATGAGGAACCAGAAGAAGAAGTACAATCAGTAGAAATCACAAATTGGGTATCTTCTACTGGCGATACAATAGTCGATATGATTTGGAAAAAGTAGATGTAATGGCAGGATCAAAAGCTGCAAAGCTAATTTGTTAAAGTTGTCATTTCCCATCAGCATTTGTGGTTTGCCGATAGTAAAATGGAATTAAAGGAGTAATAATAGCTTTTCAAGAATTCATTCTGAGTACCATTGATTGTTAATGGGCGAAGATTAAAATTCTAAAATTTAAATAGCATTCTGGAAATAATTCACCAACAATGAGTTTGAAAGTTAAAATATTTAATGGGAAAACAATGGGAGTTAAAAAGGATTTTCAATAGAAATTATTATATTTACCAATAAAACTGTGGAAAATAAAGATCAATTAAAATAAATGAGCATTAGCGGTTTTAAGAGATTTACGCTCAATTTAAATACAATTTTATATAATTCGTATTTTTGTCACTTTGATTTTTTTTCCTTTTTTAGTTTATTTACTTGCGTTCCGTTTTATATTTATTATTCTTAATTTTCTTTGCCTATTTTACTTGGTTTTATAATTTTTCATTGATTTTAACGTTAGTGGCGTTAAAAGATTATTAAGTTGTAAAACATAGGTACTTTATTACTCAGTTGATAGTAATTAAGAAGTGGTTTGAAGAGCTTTTAATACATCGTGAAATATTTATCCGACAATTTGCTCGTAAGATAAACGCTATTAATATCAATTTGACGGCAAAATGCTATGAAAATAGTCTAGTAGCTGAAACAGAAATAAAATCATCTGTCAATGGTTTTAATTATATTTCATCTGAAAGTATATAAACGATGAACCCAAACGTCAGACCAGAAACAGAGGGTTGTCAGTCGGGCCTTGTCGGTCAGCCTCTCTCGCACCAATTCATTTTCGTTGTGTCGTGTTCTATCTCAGTGCCATCTCCAGACAACAGTCAGCATTACACCACAAAAACACCCCAATATGTAGCTTTTAAATTAATGATCCTGGCAATTGCTTCCTGCCTGTCTCGCCTTCCTCGAACTAATATTCAATGCTACGAGGCCATTTATATTTATTTTGAAATTTGCTTTAAAGTGACCGCAAAACCACGATATGCCCACTGTCACGTCGACTTATCGTTCTATTTTCCACGCCACGCTATTTATTTAAGCTCCCGTTAAAATTTGCCCAGTTTTATTTGAACTAAAAAACTACGTGCCCTCACAAAAACCATGTGTTTTTGCTGTGAATCTGACTTAATGACCGTTATCCTTTAATCACTAATTTATATCCGTTTTTCTCGTTTATTTACGTTCCATCACATAAAATCGAACATAAAATTTCTACACTTTATGACAAACGAAGAGGTTAAACTACCAATATACCTACAATTTGAATGTCGGAAGTTCGTTAATGTTTAGAAAAAAAATCAAAAAGGCTTCGTTTTTTTTAACAACAAATCCTGCTGCTTAACAAAATCAATTTGAAGTAGGTTATTTCGTATTTAACGTAAAAACTGTTAAAATTTTATTCATTTTATAATAAACTACCCCTGTTAAAAGTCAAATAGAACTTTTACTATTTAATAATTGAATTACAGCTAATTCTTAGGGATTTGTTCCAGCTTATAAATTATAAGTTTAACAAATTCTACAAAAAAGATTCATTAAATGTCTAAAGCGTGATCTATGAACTCTATTTCTTCACAAATTACGACTTTACGTTCATCTCAACTTGCCGGGTGCCTTGCAAAGACTTTGATCTTAAATATCCCCATAGAAAGAAAGCGGGTGCCGTTAAGTAGGGGGACCTGAAAGGTCAATTTAAATCTACAAATTGTGAAAAGAGTTGGTCATTAAACATTTGTCACGCACTCACTTTTCATGGAGTTTCTAGCAGTATGAACTGTTGCTCTATCTTGCTGGAACAACCAGGTATTATTTAGTAATTCTCGTCTCTCCATGTCTAGGATGAGAAATGTCTATAGCATGTGGACATACCGCTGGAACGTGATTGTTATAGATTGTTTTCATCCTCAAAAAAGGGACCGACAATAGCAAATGCTATTCCACTCCAAACAATAATTTTTGGGTATGTAAAGATTTGTCAAAGATGTTCATAAATTTTAGTTATTAACCATACCATTCCAATAAAAACTCGCCTCGTCGCTTGTTAGCACGTTTTGGACCTCTCCTTGATGCAAATTTAAAAATTCTTCACAAATTGTTAATCTTGTTTTCATTACTAAGACGCTATGCCATTTGATATTTGTGAGAGTGAAATTTTAAATCTTTTTGAAGGATTTGATTTAAGCTCCCCCTTTGATATTCCTAAAATAAGGGATTGTCAATTATTTAGAACTTCTTGTGAACGCTATTCTGACTCGTTCAATATTTTCAGGCGTACGAACTGTTCTTCGACTTTTCGAACTTTTTCAAATTTTATGTAGAACCATTTTCACGCCAATGACGAACCCATACCATAAGAGTCTTTCGATTTAAAGCATGACCTGCATTGTTGTTATTGAACTGACGCCGAAATGCACGTCCAACTTTCTCCACCGAATTATTTCTTATGTAAGTTTCCACAAAAAAAAAACACTTCGCTGAACTGAATATTTCATAAAGATTCGAACGGACGTTATAATAATGCGTAAAAATTAAAAAAATGATTGTATTTTCATGAAAATCAACAACTTTTCATAAAAATGACGTTCCACAAAATACGAATTTAAATATGGTTTGTGACAGATCCCTTACTCAATACGCTTACATTTACTTACGCCCAAAAAACAACAGAAATATACTATAGTAAAGTGTTTATTCTGGTTAGTAGTAAAATTTTTATTTGACTATTAAGATGGATAAAATGTTGAGCCCTGTATGATATTATACTTGACATACGAAACGAAACAGGTACATTTTATACGTGTTTGGTGTCAAAAACTAGACAAATTTTCAGTTTCCAAGTACTTAAATTAGGTAAATCTTGTATTCTCAAATTCATGTATTATGAAACTATTTCAGAAATCTAATGTAAATTATATGGGCTAGAAGAGGCAGTTAAACTTACATTTATTGTTAAAGAAATTTTAGTCCTTCATATGCAGGAAACAAATATGTTTCCTTGATAATACCCACACACATAGCATGAGCTCCCGAAATTACTGGCATAATTAAAACCTGCTTTATGAGAGTTCTATGAATGGGTAATATTAATTCTCTTTTCATGGTTACGAAAGGTACTTAACTTAAATAACAATAAAATGTTTAAATTCTCAAAAATCAATTTAAAAAAAAAAACAACATTCACAAAGAAAAACTTTCTTACGGAAACTCCAGTTTCTTATAAAAAAAAACCACTAAAACTTGTCTAATTCTTAGTTTCAACATTAAAACTGGAATAGTGTTTATTTCCTGTCTTATAAAATGCACGTTTGAAACAGTCTCATAAGAAAAGGTATGCAGCAAGGGCTCTATGAACAATTTATGTCGCCAGGACTACTCGTCTAAGGAACAGTGTATAAAACCAATTATTTCTAAAACAATGGTAATGTTACTGCATGACCTAAAAAGCGCTAAACATATTGCTGAAGAACTAAAATGGCAGAAGTACAAGCCATAATCTTAAAAGAGCGCGTATATGTAGGTAAAATCAAGTGAACACATTCAACATATCCTGATCCAGGCTAAACCAGATAAAGCAGGAGAAGTAAGTTCCACTTTTGAGGTCTTGTTCTTATAATTAACTTGGAAGGGATTCAAAACGCTTACCTAGTCATGACAAAATCGGAGCACCTGGAGTCGAATCGGGTGTATATGATGTATCCGACGTAAATTAAACAACAAATAAAAATTAAATTTTTTCATAACTCCTGTCTATTGACTCTTTATTAATCGTTTTGGTAAAATTTTATTTTGGAGCTACTGTGACAGAGTAATTTCATAGAAATATTAATTTTTATTTTTAAAATATGCTGCGAACAAATCCGAGAGGACAGATTATTAACAATCTCACTTAATCCAATTTTACGTTAATGTTTAATTCATCAATTGTGGTAATTTTTTGAAAATTGACCGTCATCATATCAGAATTATACGATCATTAAATGATATTTTCTAGTATTGTCCCAGTGCTATTGACCGCAATTACTAAAACAAATCAGACATACGAATGTGTAATTTTTCTAAATTGAAAAATTAAAATGAATGAGTGAAACATCCTTTATAATAACCTCGCTTTAGCTTGAAGCATTCAACCCATAAAAGTGAAAAGCAGATGCTTTCGATGAAAGAAATGAGAAAAGTGTAATAAAACAAAATCAATCAATCAGTCAAATAACAAACCCACTTTTCCGATTGGAGGTTGACTGTAAAGAAACGATTATAAATGATATCTAAGGAGAATTTTAAGAAATCGTTTTCGAACATCAGATTCACAATGCTGTGTTTAAAAAGTGATTTCAATTTCAAACAGTTGAATTTTTCTCTCGGTTGTATTGGCGGTTAAAATTTGAGCAATGGACAATTAACGGTGAAGTTTTTAATTAAAATGTTCAATGATTGATTTGGAAAAAGTGCATAAATAAAAAGTTTATTGGAAAAAACTGAAGAGAACAATGAAAATCTCCGTTCTCTTCACTTAATAAGTAGATATAAAAAAGTTCTGATACAAAAAGCTATTGTATTAAACTACGAACCCTTCAAGCTATAAAGTAATGAGCGTATTTGAACCGCATTAAAAAAATTGTTTCCCTTTATATCTGGTTTAACTATTTTCTATTTACAGCTCTACCTCTATTGTATATACAATTTGCAGCCGATTACTGTTAACTATTGTCAATAACTATTACATGCGGTTTGGTTTAATGCTAAATTCTGTAATCACTTAATGGTCAATGATCTTCGAACCGAACCATAAACATTGATAGTATTAGCCTAATATTCAACAGAAGTCACATGACAGTCAAACTAATTTTCTAAATTAATGTTTGCATTTGTGGTTGACTGACTTTTTCAGAATAGCAGTGATGGTTAGCAAGCAATTAAATATTTTTTTAAAGCAGCTTTGATGGTATCTTAATTGTTGTTTGTTTATCTTAAAAGCAAATTATAAAGTAGACGAATCGTGATTCGGGAGCCCCTGTCAGACTAAATATTTTTATTCAATTGAATTGAATGAATGACGTCCAAATAACAACGGACAGGCGAGGGAAGGCTGGGGCGCGAAGCAACCAGTTCTAAACCTTTGGGCTGACACAGATAAATAGCCATCATTCAACAAATACCATCTTTTAATCACACGAATTTCACCCAAATGCCAACTAAACACATAATTTTTTTACTGGCTTGGTTCAGAGTACTATTTAATGATCACCAAATGTCGTTTAGATTATTTTGTCAATATGAAGAACTAGTTACGTAGGGGTTAATTAAACGCGCACGGAACACTGCTAGTAGTAAAATTAATGTGATTAAAAAAGGGAATTAATTAAAGAAGATAAAAAGGCTTTAATTTCTTTACAAATCCAGTCGTACACACTCATCCTTTCACAGTGAACTTCTGTTAGGAGACAAAATAAAATAAAAAAGAGTAACGATAAAGAAAAGCAAGCCCCGGGATTTTTTAGGGAAAACCTATCTGTGGTGATTTAGGGCACTCCAACCTTTGTCTAATGACCCCACTTTATTGAAACGGAGAAAAGTCTTATTTATATCGAAAATAACACTCGATTTTATTTCAATTTCGTAGCGTTTTTTTTTTGGTCTGCGAAAAAAAAAGTTTAATTGAAACACTTAAAAACAAAAGACAAATTGCTTTAAGATCTGCTTTAATATTTTTTTATTTTCAGTATATCTACGATATAAAGGCTCAGGTGCTGTGGCTGATTCGAAGCGGCTCTCGGATCCGCACTCCCGCAGTCGATGCAGTGACACGGCGTGCCTGTGATTGATCACCTCTATTTAGCCAAATCCTATTGCCATATCAGCTTGAATCTCATTATTATGTCAAGCCAAGATGCTACTTGAGTTAATGCATGAACAATAGGCATTCTGGCTTCGTTCGCCTGTTGCTATAATTTATTAATAGCCCTACAAAAGTTCGACTTTGTCGACTCTTGGCGTACCCTTTCCAAGCCCCTTACCTTTTTATGAAACAGTTAAGACGTACCTCAGAATTTAGTGAATTAGAACTGAATCGAATATTTCAAGTGGTCTTAATCGTGCTTAAAATGTTGTCCAATTTGAAACTCAAGCGTCAATTAAATAATTTAAAGTTCGACTATGAACTACTTGCGTTGTTTTTCAATGCCTAGGGACTAATGTAGTGCAAAAGGTAATAAAGATTCAATGGTTCTTTTGTATGTCCCCCAGCTTTTCGATTTCTAAAGGGAACAGGGCTTAACCCACATTCGAACTACTGAAAATGATGCTTAACAAAGACTAGGACTTTCTTTCCGACCACTTGAGCATAGCTAGTTTTACTAGAAAGAGAACCCTATGCTGAATACATATTACTCCTTTTTAGGAAGTTACAGTTAATTCCTTATTCATCGAATACTCAGCTTAAATTTTTCTTTTTGAACCCTTTCAGAGATTATACTTTGCAGAAGTGAAATTGACAAACAATATTTGTAACCGGAAATATGCATCCTTCTACATATTAACAATGAATAAAACTTCCCACACAATAGTCAAGCGGCAAAACTTGTAGTAGCCAAAACTTGTTAAAGGATAATTACCCTTTCTGCTTTAGTTAGGAGGGATCAACATAGTTTAAGTGGTTTAACGGTTGAATAGTTTTTATATAGCTTCCAGAGACTGTTCGTCTCTATCGATGTTTGCAATTAACTCTTATGCAAGAGCCTTAATCGTTTCAAATAAAATATGGAAACTTTTATTGTATGAGTACTGACTTTATTTGTGAGATATTAGTTGTGTGTGCAATTTCTGCGACCACTACCGATTTTTTAAAAAAGAAAGGGAGTGCTGTAAGAAGTTGAGAAAACTGGATTCTAAACAAAAAGTTCGGCCTCGCATTGTGATTTAAAGTTTGCACCTTCATCACTTCAGTTTTATGAAAAAGACAGATAGTTTTTAGCGCCGAGACAGAAGTAATAATTACACTGCAATCTGTTAAATACCTACTGTGTTTCAGTTGGCAAGACATCAAATTTCTGCATTATACGTCTGTTAACAACTATCGTTTTACATTTTTTACTCTGACAGTTTGTTTTTACGTTCATTTAACATTTTGTTATTGACTTTCAAACCAAACTATAATTAGCTTGGATCATTGTTAATAAGTTCATGATGTTTTTAGGATTTTCATAAGTTCATCAATGTTATTATATGTATATAAACATTTAACATTTTCAGAATTATCCACGTGTAATCTTTGAAACTTCTTTGTATGAGAAAATTTCCTTTGACTTACCTAACTATGTTGTGTTTGCATTTCAAGAAAGTGTTTTCAGCAAAGTATCCAAAAGGCACACAGACTTGCTGCATATAAATTACTGAAGCCTTGAAGATTTTTCGTTACACAGCGAAAACACTCTTCAGTAGATAATAAAATATAAATTAATGACTAAAATTAATTTTTCTCTTAAATTTTTCATTTCAAAGAGCCTCATTTTTGACTTCAAACGTTTGTCCATTTTGTAGGTTTCTTTAACTTACAGGAATTGAATTATAATCCTCATTACTCACTTTACTTAACGTTCGTCTTTTGGTCACTTTTATCAAATTTGAGAGCTATTTTTTACTTATAAAGTGGCTTTTAATTTATTCCGCCACTGTTCTCCATTTTTTGTCATATTAAATTC
The DNA here is from genome assembly GCA_013372445.1 of Hypothenemus hampei. Taxonomy (NCBI): domain Eukaryota; kingdom Metazoa; phylum Arthropoda; class Insecta; order Coleoptera; family Curculionidae; genus Hypothenemus; species Hypothenemus hampei. The sequence continues at coordinate 216,812 of JABRWK010000084.1, read as the reverse complement.
CATTTCCAGTCAGTTACCCATCTTATGCATCTAACAGGATCAGGCTTAATGAAATAAGATTTAATTAAAAACTGTTAAGATCTCGAATCCAGTCTATAATTGCTTTAAGAATAATTTATTTAAAGTGCAAAGAAAAGATGAATATTTTGTACTGCAACAGATTATTATTAAAACAAACGTTTCATATACACGTAGGCCAACATTGTCGAAGCCCTATTAAAGCTAGATTCACATTCTCTTTTGTAACAAAGTTTATATGATATTATACATACACTTCAAAAAGGTATTGTGCTCGGTAGGTCTACTTTGGAAACTGACCAAATGTTATCGCAAAAGTTTATTTTTAGTACCCAAAATTTCAATAGAATTGTCTATAAGCTATGGATGCAAAAACACGTTTTCTACATGTGAACAATTTGCTTTTTAAATCCTCTACATAGTTGGAAAATGTTCAATATTTACTAGATAGCATTATTAACAGTTTGAGCTTGAAGAGTTTGTCGTTTAAAAATTTAGATACATTAATTATGGATATTAATTAAGTCAAGCTGTGCATCTTAGAAAATTTCAAACAATTTGGCAACTTTAAAAAATCATTATTAAATTCTTGAACAGTGCAGCAGCATAATCAACATTGTTTAGAATTTCTTCTAAAGTTTAAAATCATCACTATAACTGTTAATTGCAGATTTTCATAAATGTTGGCAAAGATACATGTTCATCTACGCAAGTAATTGATTATAGTAGACAGGAAATGACGGGGGCTTGTAGGTGATACATCACTAGCATATGTGTGTGGTCAGTGCATACATATTCATGTGGCATGGACAGTAACCGACTTTTGAACGAGGGACAGTCCCTGGACGCGATAGGGCATATACGCGATTTTTTTTATAAATTTTATATATTCCATCCGAGTTTTGTAAATATTTTTTTTTAATCCGACACCACTCACCTGTACTATTTTATTTAGTGACATACGAGAAATTGCAATAAAAGTTCCTCTTGCATTCTTGAACTCAATTATTTCATCAAAAACTCTTTAAACTTCAAAGCGACTTTGTGGAAATGTAGATCTCTTTCTCTTAACTCTTTATATTTATTTTATAACATTAAATTCAATGCTGTTGTAAGTTGTCAGGAAGTAAGGGCCTTTTTAATCTTGAACCTATATACTGTCAAAAGCACGTTGTGGCACTTAAAATGTCAACTTCGAGGAGGCGCAAATGAGGATATACTTAACCCAATCAGAAACTTTAATCGAATACAAACCAAGATGGAGGTTGACTTTTATTTCGAGAATCAAGAGAAATGATGCTCCATTTATTCTTCTTGCTCTATTTCTAAAATTCGGGCCAAGAAACTGCTTTCAGATAGCGCATTCAAGCAGTAAGTTAGCGATTTTTTCCTTGTCAACGGACTAGAAGTGTTAGAAGAGTTTACTTGTATAGCACGAATGGGTGGCAATAAAAAGCGTTAATCAGTTCATTTACTTCGTGTTAATCTTTTTCAAGTAGGTTAACACTATGGTTAAAAAGATAGGGGCATGTTTAAGTCGCAGCCATTGGTTTAAAACAATGGATGTTTAAAAGTTTGAATTAATCGACTCTAAAATAGAGGTGAATATGCTCCAGCCATTGAAAATATAGAATTTAAACCGTTGCAATGTAAAAATTAGTTTTTAATAGGCAGATTTGAACTGTTGCTCTTCAACAATATATGAAATATAAAAAATAATAACTTCTCATTTCTGTACAAATTTACTGCCAAACATCCAACACTCCAAAATAATTAGATATACTATATATATAGCTCAGACCAATGAAATTGAGCCGCACTATTCGCTTAGAAATTTAAGAGCTGTGCAAAAGACTGATTGAGAATCGTCTCAATCGCAAAACAGGTACTTTTCGATTTCGATTCATACGTCTGTACGCGATTTAATGCAACAGAACATCGTGATATAATGCCGTTGCGAATCACATGTGGACCATACGATGCACCAACATAATATAATAACATCACAACCTCTCATCGATTGTCGTCGGTGTCTTTCCTCGTCACATCAAGCCGATGTTACACGACACTATTAAGTTACGATATTTTGAACCTTTTTAAGGCGCGAATTTACATGCATCTGAACATCATGACGACATTGGGTTACGATGTTCTGTTGTATGTCTGGAGGCAACATAAGAATTACAAAGTAATTTAAAGTTAATTTGGCTGTCAAAACGTTTTGAAATGAATAATCCACAGGCAACGCTCTATTATAACAAAAACGAAGAGGAAAAAGGTATAGGTATATGAATGATTAGGAGCAAAATAACTAACCTAACCTAACTTAATGATGTGAAGTGACGAAAATAGATTTTAAGTTCGTGCTGATAATAGTTAAAGCTGAAGAAGTTTATGGTACTTACAAGTTAACTGAGCCAAGATTATGCTTTATTTCAAAGACAAACTGAGGTATAAAACGGTTTATTTTATGTGACTCTGAGTTGAGTTGTCCAATTAATAAAATAGTTGTTTTTCTTGGGCTCAATAAACCTGGTCTTTTAAATTTTAATATAAAGAGGAAATTCCACAGTTAAATCGAAACTGTTTGTTTTCAGTAGTCTAAGAACGAACAGGATCTGTCAATTAGAAGACGGATTGTTTGTTTCAAGCTTGGAAAAATAGAGATGACTAAACTAATTACAATCGTTGGAGAGCAAAAAGAATTTTACGCTGTAGAATGGACCCGTAGAGAATTTCAATCCAATTTATATCGTTTAGAGTAGTTCAAGGATGCTTTCTGATAGAGCATCCATGCAGTAAGTTGGCAATTTTTTCTTTGCCAATGAACACGAGGACGTGGAAAAAAAGATATTGTAATTAAAGCGGTTCTGAAACTTTTGCAGCATGTTTCTTATGAATATTTATTCAAAATTCTATGGCGGGGGAATAAACTTGCACCAGTTTTAAATTAAAATGTATTCCATCTCCGCCGCTATTGGATATTTGCGGCGAGAGGTACACCATTCTCGTTTTAAAGAAAATATTTATTGTTCACTAATTGCAGATTAATAATGGATATAATTTATTACTTAATTTAAATTTTAATCTTCGTTCTTGAAGTTGGCTTTCTTATTATGTTTGAACAAGAAAAAGTCTATCTTTTATTTTGAAAAAAAAATCTTAATTAATGTAGTTTGAAATCGTTAAATGACATTTTCACAACAAAATGCATAATGTATAATAAATTTAAGTACACCTGCGTTCCAACTTTAATCATATTTCGTATCTTGGTTTTTGCTTTCTAAAGGAACCTCTTGAAGTACATTAAATTTCCTTAACCAAATTGACTTTGACATAATGGGCGGATACCTATACAACTAATAACCTCATGTCTTTCTTGTGAGAAGCATTTTCTCTCTGTACCAAGCTTTTAACCTCATCTCTAATTATCATTTTCCTTTTATCGTAAAATTCGGGAAGAAACAATAACGAAATGACTCTTATTAGCATATTGGAAGATCGATTTTCACGGGCAATGGACCATGATTTAATTAGTTTATTAGGTATCAGAAAAAACCTTTCTTCTAAATATTATTTAAATTTCATAATATCTTTTTATCTGATTTAATTAAGAACTTCAGGAAGTAAATTTAAATATTTTTCTTATTCGTCCTCCTCAGTTTATATAAATGAAAACAATTCTTTTATTGATTTTACGCAATCAAGAAAATTCAGTTTAATTAATAATTTCATTTTATTTATTTAAGCACCATCAACAAACTTTTATTTATTAATTGAAAAACCGCCTTTAACATATTTTAATTGCACGCATCTCGTCCGTTATAATTAAACTAAAACTTTAAACAGCTCTTTGTTCTTCGAGTATCTTTTTCAATTTAACGTTAAAACTTTATCGATTACTTTAAACTAAAATTTAAGTACAGTGGCAAATTTTCCATACACCAATGAAAAAAGATTCAACTACATGAAATTCTTAATGTCCAAAATAAATCATTTATATTAAATTAAAAATTACAAATTCTACTGATTTTCTATATTTTTCTCGTAAAATCACAACGTTATCCACTTTTATGAACTCTTATTTCATAATACCAGGGATTTTTATCCGAATTAACATAATTTCGTCAATCTTCTGGCTCTTGCTGCAGTTTTCTGAGGAGATTCACATAGAATTATGTTCATCTCTTTATTAACCACTCACAAAATTAACGTGAATGAATCTTGTTTTTTTGTTCAATTTATAGACAGATAGTGCAATTACAGTCACGAACAGTTCTTCTTCATGATGATATCGGAATGAATGACCGAAAGTTTGAGTAGTGTAACCGCAGGATTTGTCTCGGTCTTGTTGGTTAATCTTTTCAGATTATGTTAGTGATGACAAAACATTATATGTAGAAAGGGCTTTAATTTTAGTCTCAACTCATAACTGTATACCTCAGAGCCCGCCTATTTGGTTATACAATTCCTACTTAAAACTTATACTTTTTTAATAAAAGGCTTAAAACTTTTTCCCGGAGAAATGATTTCAAATGTATTCAAAATTTTACTTTTGTAGATAAAAAACGACAATATACTGCAAATTTGAAGTTGTTTACACCATCAGATCTTTTATAAATATAAGGAAATGCTAATATTTGTGAGAAACAGCCCTGGATGTAATGACTTCAAGGACGTTTGACACTTTTTTGCTTTATTCATGATCTATATTGTTGTGCCAGACAAAATGTTAAATATAAAATCACTTGTTTGACGATATTTATTGTAGGGGTTTTTCAATTAAATTTGAAATAAAACAATCAGCGTTTCGTTGCTTGTTTGTCAGAGTTCTCCCCATATACGTATTTCAATACTTCTACCTATATTCTTAGCCACAACGAGTTTTTTTCCGCCAAATTTACGCTGCAGACATATTACATATTTCTGTCTCACAGCGGGATTGAATTTGCTCAATACTACGCATGCTCGTCAAATCATAGAGGGTTTAGTAACGGGTGATTATTTTGACGTTAGCCACATTGTTGTGTTTTTCTAGAATAAAATGGAGAATTTTCTAACAATTGAATTAGATTAAAGTTAACTAAAGTGAAATTGTGGAGATAATGCCAAATGAATAGTGCACTGATTAAAATGGGATAAGTGTTGTTGGAGCGGACGAATCTTGTCCATAGAAGAAATTAAATGATAACCTAAGTTTTATCGCGCTTATTCGCAGACATGCGCATTGCCGTTATAATTTTCAGTAAAATTAGAAAAATAATGTACGCAAATGTAGTATTGATGGAAAAACTATTGCAAAGTACAAGATAATAGAAATATAGTTGATTTGTTTTAATAGAAATTCTTAACCAATCAGCGCCATGCTCAGAATTGGTTAGAAACAGTTTGCAAAGTGTCACATGATCATTTCAACGAAATCTTATTGAATCGGATTGGTTGGTAATTTCTATAGGAACAGACCTATTATTAAATAAATGAATGTCACGGCCCACGTGCAATCTAGGTAAGCGGGCATGCGTTCCTCTACCGGTAATTAAAAGAAATATCCTGTCATTTTTAGAGAATAGTGTCAAGTATGTCATTACGTTTTCTACATTAAATTTAAAGATTGTTATTCTATTATCCGTTAAGTTGTATAACAATTCAATAAGGGTAATCAGTAAAAACCCTAAATTTATTTTCCAGTCCTTTTTATACTATATCACTCTGCGATGCTATAAACGTAAATGGAAGAGAAAGACGGTCAGTTACTATTTATATTGTAGGTGTCCAACTCAGGCTTGGGAAATTGCAGCGAATCGAATATATAAAACAGTTGGTTTTATTTCCTAACAAGGTAAGTTCTGGAATGGGTAAAGTCATTTGGTTTCGATTTGGATTTATAACATTTCCTTGATTTTTCCTCGTCTGGATATTTGCCGAGTAATTTTTTAACTTGATAAATTAATTTTCATTTCCAAACCTGACAATAGCATACCTGTTTAATGGATCGTACCTGAGCTTAAATACAATTTCGTAAGGTCGATTCAGAATTGAATGGACATAGGCTACCAGGGCATGTAGAGTACTTCGCCATGGTTTAAGACCATAACACATGTCATACATAATGGGAAAACTCACAAATGTAGTTTGAAATACTTTTTACATTTTAAAAACGAGTAAGATTTTCAAAAACGAATATACGGGGTGTTCTAATTTAAATAGAATTTGGTCAAGATTTATACTTCTAGGTAGGACTCTTAATTTTTTTTAGATTTTTGTTCGTTCTGTTTTGTATGATATGACAAAAGTATCTTCAAAATTTAAATTACTTATATCAGGTAGGTCAAAAGTTGCCACTATAAATTTATTGGACAAGAAAACGTGAAACGCCCTATCTCGGCTCTGAATAGAAATTGACCCAGCATATATCGGTGATAACGAACCATAGCAAAGTACTCTATCCCCTGGTAGCGTATATACATTTAACTCTGAATCACTCTGCATATTACTTTTAAAGTGCCTCTGTAGAACAGAACTTTCGAATAACATTGACATACTTCATCAGACAAGGAAAAAGACGAAATTTAGGAAAGTTAGTCTATTTTCCTTAAAGATTAGAAAGTTGAAAAGTTTGTCAGACAGAATTTATCTTTCTTACTAAAGAAGTGATTTCGCTCAAATTAAGGTCACGAAATCTAAAAATTAACTTCTGCAACTTTTTACTTTCTGCTAATGTTGATTGCTTTCTTCAATGAATGAATTAATTTTTTCGTAATATGGAATTATAAAACTCGTAATAATTTTCGCCTAATGCAGTGTAGTCATTATTTTTAGAATTTACGATAATCTTGCTATGTAGCTTTAAAAAGTTGAATGTATGTTTTCAAAGGGATTACAAAGGACCATTATAAAGGGTATTTTGCAGACGACCTAATTAAAAAAAGAAATTTTGTGCAAAATTTCAAAATAATAAAGTAAATACATCTAAATTACCTTATATTTAAGGGGGGTATTGTAAAAATTGTAGGACGTTATAAGTTTAAATTATAGAGTCTCGTAATTTTGATTTAACCAAGCGTATATGCCATATATATATATATATATATATTTCATAATCGAGACATTTTTTGAAATACGTAGTATATATTATGTCATGTAAAAAGCTCTCGCGCGTTACAATTTTGTGTTATGCAACAATTAAATGTCTGTAATTAAATTTACAGTCTACGTATAAAACATAATGGTTCTAAATTATTTTTAAAAGTTGAAAATTCAGTGGATAAAATACAATCCCTCGAAAGTTTTCCATTTTTCATAGTCTATTTACACGTGTAACGGTTTAATTTTTCGTATTGAATTTTAAAAAGCGTTTTTAATAATGGTTTCAAACCGATTAACCATCCGATATGTGGAAAAACTGTGAAACGACAAATGTTATTTTTGGTAAAAGCAAATGCCACAAATGCAAACTCGTATTCAAATCATTTAAAGAGTTTTCGCAAAAATACCACAAGACGTTTTGAAAAGTTACGTTTAATGGTCATTTTAACAGTTACTAATCGAAGCATTATAAAGCTTTCTCCGGGAATTAATGGGAAAATATTTTGTCTAAAAACTCAATTAACGGTGGATGGTACTTTTAATGGAGTAATTAAGTTCGCTGAATTAATATGTAGCCTAGTTATCGGATCCGGTCAATTATCTTCGGCCATTTGTTATTTAGCCAATTGTCTTACAGCCCTTTTGCGAAGGTTGAGAGATTAAGTGTGACCGCTGTTTCGAAGGGCCTTGTCAAAGTTCAAATTGGAATTTAATTTCAAGCTTTAATGCCAATGTACCACTTTTAGATCGATTGTCCACAAACAATTAAAATGGAAAAATTAATTTCGTAGCAATTAAACATGTAAATAAACGTTTCAGATTAAAGTTAAACTTTCAATATTATCATTCAAATGCATAACAAATTGTGAATCGTAGGACATTAAATTATGAAAATTACTACCACTACCTTACATTTGAAAATTCACATGGAGAAGTTTCATTTAAACACGCGCGCAAACTTTGAATGAATTTAACTATTTTGCTATACAAGTACGGCGTGTGCCCATTGCATTAATTCAATACACGCTCCTCTTATGTTTTATAATGTTGCGATGCAGTTTTATTTCGATTTCGAAGTTTTCTTTCAAACTTAGACAAAAGCGAAACTTTTCGAAACTTTAGAAAACACCATAGATCCACTTGAAAAGCTTTTAAAAAAGAACAAGAGACTTACCGGCCACTTTTCAAGCAGAATTTTCCGACACCCACAAACCGAAAAGTTAACCAACAAAAATATGTTGCCGATACGACAGCCGGAATGAGAGTTTCCGTCGAAAGCTCTACGGAAGTTTGCTCTTCGCGAACTTGCTTGAAAATGTGGCTCTAACGGCTTAACCCGTCGCACAGTCGCGTGCGAATGTTGGCAAGCGTGCGCTTTCAATGACCCCTAACGACTTTTCAAATCCTGTTGCTTCTTTCACTTAAGTGTTCATCCAAAATCTTTCCCATATTCAAAAGTATTTCCAATAGACTCAATAATTAATTGTCTTTAATTATCTGTTTTTTTGTTTTATTCTTCTAGGTAGCATTGAAATTTTCAATTAACAATGAAATACAAAGGGAAACATAGCGAATAAACTTATTTTACTAGTTTTATTAGGTTACGACGATATCTACTCAAGCTGGAATCAAAGGATGATCCGTTCTGCAATATATTTTTATTTTGAAATATTTTATTTAGAATCTATGAAATTACAGAAGATAAATTGTCAAGGATAATGCATGACATGAATTTAAATTTCTACATTAAGAGACCTTGTAAATAGTTAACTTACAACAAATAAATAAAATCAATAAAAATCTAATTACTTATCAAGTTAAGGACTAAATCCTGAATAGGAGAACAATCGTTGTTTTAGACTCAGCAGATGAACTCTTTTCAGTCTTCTAGTAGTCTTTTAGTTAAAAGGTTCTTGGCTAGGTCGTAAGGATGGACTTTAAATCTGTTTTGGTAGGCTTCAGATAAGCGATTAATTTCTTCCTGTTTAGTAGGGATTTTAAAGTTATTCTGTATAATACTGTTGTTAAAGTACCATGGTACGTGGACCCGCATGCAGAGTGTTTTTACAGGTTGATCCTCAGAGCTGTATACCCTGTACAAATGAGTTTTAGAATTATATTATAAATTAATATTTTATTTTCTATTTAAAGTTGTAATCGAATACAAGCAGCTTTTCTGTTAAGTTCTGTTCTTTTAACCTAGAGATGGTTTTGCTATATCGAAAGCGGTCTAAAATTAGGTATTTAAGATGGCTGGTCTGAGGAAACACTTAATTGTTAATCTTATAGCTAGACAATTCTTCTTTTTCAATGTGTATCTAACTTGTGTAGTTTTACATTCGCTTACCTACTTGAATTAAGTAAAAACCGCAGCTTTTACTTTAGTTCTTTTAGAATTAAAGAGAAAATTTATTATTTTTGAGACAGTTGATATCATTACGTACTTCAGTTGGGAAGTGCTTAATTGTCTTCGTCATTGACAGTGGGCAATACGGAAATTTGTGAATACTTGCCAAAATAGTACATTTCGTGAACATCTGTACATCTTCTTCACGAAATGTAGTATTTCGCCATATTTATTTAGTTTATTTGGCACTTAAGTTCCCTAGCGTGCGTACAGCTAATGGAGATACGATTTGTGTCATCTTCAAAGCAGGACATCAAATTGTTTAATATGAATGAAAAGGCATGTTATGCACCTTAGGATGCATAACATGAGTCTCCGAGATGCAAATACCTATATGTATGCATTTGTGTCTCGGAGAGTCATGTATACTTGGGTTAAATACTCTGTCAGGAATTAGCGAATGCACATTGGTCCTTTATCAATAAACAAATTAAAATTTTAGGTTTTGGAACTTAAGCTTCCTAGCTTTTCCATCCCCTTAAGTCATGATCGAAATTATGCATATCTGGTTTTTAATAATAATAGTGGCGTCATCAAGTCTAATGCCATTCGAATGCTTCGTGTTGTATATTTAACAGCCTTGTGCAGTTGCATTAAAAAAAAAGCGTACACTGATTAGAGTGAGATATAATTATTTAAATTTAAGTAAAACCATTTCTTTAAATTGTAATTCAATAGAGGTTCAAAGAGGTTAGTTAAGATATAGGTTGCCAAAAATGCTAAGTATTGTCGGAAACGAACTAAATAAATAATTATTCAAATGAATATATTACTAGGTATACTCTGTATAAAACTATTTTTTTTTAATGAATTTCTTGTTTTTTTCTAAATTTAAGCTACAAAATTAAAATGATTTTTTTTCATCAAATGAATCGGCTCTTCTAAGAACCATCAACTTTGAAAAGAAATTCAATTAAAAAAACAATAATAACAGAAAATTGAAAACATTTGTTTTCCATAGAGTATACTTGGGAATATATTTATTTGAATAATTACTTATTTACTTCGTTTCTAACAATACTTTGCATTTTTGACGACCTATGACATCTGCTAATCTCTATTGAATTACCATTTCAATAGTCATACGCAAATTTAAGCAAACCATATCTCAGTTTAATCGGTATATGTTTTTTTTAAATATAACTTTACATTGAAGTAACTTTTATCAGTAAAAAGCGATTTTTTGAAACTAAAGGAATATCTTTAATTTTTATGTTAAAAAAATATCTCAACCTCATGGCCGTGTTCTCATTCCAAACACTAATGTAGAAAATATTATGAATTGACATTTTAATTTCATTTTGTAAGAAGAACAGTTAGTAGGTTGATTAAACTAGAAAAAAAAATGTCTGATTACGTCCTGGATGGTGTTGTTAAAATGGGGTCACCTGTGATTGAGTGTTTTCGTTTTTCCCCACCACAATTTACGGAAAAATTCGGTTTCGAAACGTAGAACGAGGTTGAGGTTGAATCTGCAGACTCGATGCTGAGGGGAAGCTTTGATCGATAAATTCACTTGATAATTCGTGTCTGAAAAAGTTGTTTATGCTAAAAAATTGTACTTTTCGGTTTTGGAGTTCTTTATATACTTTGCATCCTTTGTAACTCACGTTCGCGTTCTCTCTCACAAAGCATATTTAGCCGGAAGATCTCCGATTTTGACACATTTTGTAGTCTCTTGATCCTTTGCGAATTTTACGCATCGCGGGGATCTACAGTACTAGCTTCTTGTATGTTCTAATAATTGAAATTTTTTACATTGCATAATTTCTCTCTTCCTCTTTTGGTTATTTTAGTTTCTAATAGTTCGGTAAGACTGTAGATTTGAAGGTTGTTATCTTTTAGATCCATAAATAAAAAGGCAGATTTCTTAGGTTGGTCCTATGACTAAAGTTTCAAATTTTATATACGTTTTCTAGTTCCATTTTTATTTTCAACAACGAGATAAACGGATGAAGATTTTTAACAACCACACGAAAGAGGCTCGGTTTTGGTTCTGAGAATTCCATATTTTGTTACATGTATTTAAAGTTGTTAGGAGATAAATCGTTTTTCTTGTTGCGTACAGAATGGCTATTGTTTTGCTTTTTCTGTTAGACTATCTGATGGTCTTGCTTATTTTTCAGGCCAGCTAATTGTTTCACACTCGTTTAAATTGCTATTGAGATGTCTTTTTATATTTATTGGGAAGATTAGATGTATATTACTCACAATGCAATTTTTTGATGGCATACGTGGACTTGTCTTTATTTAGGTTACAATTGGCTCTGTTCTATACAATTTCTTTACTGACTACAATATCCGAAACAGTAGTTGTATTTACTTATTTGCATTACGTCAACGTGTATTACTTCTTGATTACCGATCCTTAGACCGAATCAGAAAGGAGCAGAGTTCTCAGATTTGGCCAACCATTTGCCTGAGATAAAAATCAAGAAACAAGCTAACACTATTAAAAAATTACCTTAGAACTGGACGGATTCACCGACGACAAACAAAGTAAAGAAAAGAAAAATTAGGCAAAATAAGCTAATGGCCGCCACATGGAACTTGATGTCTTGGATGGAGAAGAAGCATGAATTCCTACAAGAGCCGACGGAACACAAAGTAGATATCAGCACATTGAATGAAACAAGAAAAAAGGGAAAGGAAAAACTAAGAGTTAGAAGATACATAATGATCTACAGCAGAGCACCAATGAAGATAAAGGAACGTTGGGGTGTGGGAGTCTTGAAACATGAGAACTTTGAAAAAATGTATTGAAAGAAGATTACATTAGAACTAGAAGTAAGTGCAGGCCAGAGAATTTTCATATAATAAGTGTATATGCACTGGATATATCGAAAAGTAGAGAGAAAAGAGAAAAATTCTATAACAACCTTCAAATAGCAATTAACAAAATACCAACAAATGAAAGAGCTCCTGCTTAGAGATTTTAACGTAATCTAGGATAAGATGTAATTCCAGAAGTAATAAAAACGTAAGAAAGCGGTTGAAAATAATAACAGAGATTTGCTTTTACTTTCTACACAGCCAAAAATCAATAACACAGTCTTCGAATATGATACGAGATAAGAGTGCCTTGGATATCATCCATTGACTTTATAATAACCTAGATCTCTCCATCCAAGACAAATAGTTGATGTCAAAACATCGAATTCAGCTAACATTGACAGCCATCATAAATTATTACTAAAGAAAATTACACTCAAGAAATCAATAGCAAAAAAAATCGGTGCCATTTATTACAGAAAACATAAATATTGAATCACTAGAAAATGAAAACACAAAACTGCTCCACACTCAAACACAGATTAAACAATTACCTATAAACGAAAGGGATAAAATTTAATGACATAAAAACTGCAGCGAAAGAATCATTGCAACTCAGAAGAATTAGAGATAATAAGACATCAAAGACACCATGGTTCTTACTAGAAATTCAAGAAATAGCAAAACGAAAGAAGTACGCCTATGTGTAATGCATGAAAGCAAAAACCTTAGAGAATTGGCAAAATTACATTTTAGAAAGAAATATAGCCAGTGCAGAGGTCAGAGAAATTAAAAGAGATTACTGGGATCGCTTCTCTAAGGAGATGGAAAACGACATGTATGACGGACAGAAATGCATATGGAAATGGATGGAATATGGAAATCGATCAGAAGAAACAAACAGGAAATCAAGGATACAGTACAGATATCCCACATATCACCGGATAGATGGAAAACGTGCTTTAAGAGATTATATAAACATCAAGAAAAACTGCCCAAGAGAATACTTCAGCAGAGTGCATAGAGCAAAAAACAGATAAAATTAGAGAAATGATAATTGAAAATATAATAAGGACTTAAAGAATAGGAAAGCAGAACCTGCCAAAATTCCGAATGAGCTCCTGAAATATCGCGGGAACCCTTCTTTCAAAAATATAATTGCAACGGGAAAAATATCGGAAGAGTGGCAACATAATATAACTACACCGTTATTTAATAAGGGAGAGAAAACCGAACCGAAAATTACAGAGGTGTAAAACTCTTGAATAGCTCACTAAAAGTTTTTACTCAGACTATTTTAGAAAATATCAGCTTCATAACAAGAAGAAGGGAAGAATAGCAAGGTGTTAGATAAAATAGATCTAAAATGGGTACGATATTCATCACTTGCCAAATCGTTGAGACAGTCTTACAATTCAACACATCTGCTTTCATTTTTTGGATATCAGGAAATTGTTAGGGAAAGTAAGACCAATAGACATATTAAACCTGTTAAAAGAACAAGAAGAAGGCAACCAACTATGGAACCTGGTAAAAAATCTTAATACCCAATGTAAAACTCAAGTAAAAACGGGATAAGAACTATTGTGAAAAATGGCCATAAGTACTAGATTAAAATAGGGAAAATTACTCAATCAGTATTGGACACACTATCAGGACAAAATTATCTAAATATCTAGAAAACCAAATGGAAAACACTTACTTTAACATTGTGTACTACGCTGGGCATGCCGTATTGATTATAAAGAAAGAAGACAACTTCCAAAAATTATGTTTATTATGTGTTTTCAATCAAACGGCTAAGAATTGTAATAAAATCATGATTATTGATAAGTACAGATGCAGGAGCATTGCAAAGGAACTTATTAAATGTAAACTTCAAATACCGGGAAAAATATAATAATGGAAGAGGTAACAACATCCAAATACCTTAACGCCGAAATAACCAGCGACGGAAACATATGCAAAAAGGTAAAAGCACAAATAACAAAAGCAACGCAAATAGCAGGATTTTTAAAAGATGCAATATGGAGCAATAAGCATATGAGTGTGGAATGCAAGACGAGAATATGTAAAATAGAGATAAGGCATATAATGACATATGCTGCAAAGATAAGGGTTTACACAAACAAATCATTGATTGTGAGACTGATGAGAACAATGGAAATAAGAACTATAAGAGTCATACAAGATATAACACTGATAGATAGTGAGGGGAGCGCGCTAAGAGTGAGAATCAACGTACAAATCATAGGCAAATATGTAAGAAATAAAAAAAGGTTCTGCGACATGTATATATGTATGTATAGAAGATATGTCCAATGACAGATTGGCGAAGAAAGCAAATCGCAATATTTCATGCACTAAAAGAACAAGGGAAAGACCGTCGAATAATGTAGAAAAGGCTTGAAATGATCAGAACAGGAATTACGCCTATCCAAGTGACAAAGGAAGAAGAAGAAATTATGTCAAATTGTATTACTTTAAATTTATTATTTATATATTACCACAGTTATTTTCTCAAGGAAATTTATAAGAAAGGAAAGGAATGTTAGCAAAAAAACTGCTTGAATGGTTCGCAAACAACGTCTTAGCGCTTCTACTGTCCATACCGGAATATCCTGCAAAATATGAAGGTAAATTAATTTTGAACGCGTTAATGGTAAATTCCTAATAACTCCATTAATAATTACTTAGCATTTAATATTTCACAGGACGAGAGGTCGATTTTTGCCGAAATAAATTGAATAAATCGATGGGCTAGTTTGACATCAGGTTCTATAGCCGCTGTTGGAAGTTGTCAACACAAGGGGAATACAGTTTGTAATAAACTGGAAAACTTACTGTTCTAAATCAAATACCAGACGTAAACCGAGACAAAGCTAGGTTGCATTTGGCCTGTAGCATTTAACAAAATCAAACAGAAACTATCGTTCTTCGGGCGAAGAGGATTTGAATTTAAGAGACATCAATATAAAATTAACTCAACAAACGTACAAGACAAGACTGAGAGGAAATTAAGATGCCGAAACGAAAGTGTGAAAGAGCTTAATTTACTACAAACAGAGAGTAAATTTAAATTACGTTATTCGATTACGTTGCGGACAAAAACCAGTTCAATTTGCCTTAATCTAAATTGCTTAACATTCTCTTAAGACAATCGATTCATTTTACCCGTAAATCTTTCAAATGTCGTCTCGAATTCTTGCTATTCTAAAAACTATTTAAGGTAAAAGCTATATTTCCTAGCAATTTTCGACACTCGGTATTAAGGTTAGATGTTACGCGATTTTTATAACCAATTTCAACTTAACTCTGGTATGTAAGTGCAGACATTTCTGGATAATATCACAGGAAACCATCTAAATTCGTATAAAATGGAAATATTTTCCAGTTTATGCAAGAAGGTGTGAGACATTAAAAAAAACCTTTTCCGAAAACGTCATTATCAATTTTATTAAGCTATAATGCCAGCCGTGATGACTTTTTGATACAAAGTCGGTCGTCAAAATAAGCTATTTCCAAAAACAGCAATCGATATTCGTTTATTGAAGAACTCAGCTACCATTTTTTTCGTATTCAAAGAGTTTCCCTGGTAGCATATCAATTTATGATTATTATTTGGTCATTTAACATCTAAAATCATAAAATTTACGTTTTTGTTTAAAAAATTAAAAGAAAACGCTAACGCGTGTATCTTCGCAGAAATTTCAGTTAAAATTGAATTTTAAGTTTTTTATTTTTCTTTTTATTAAATCAAATACATTTAATGAACTTTATTTGAAATGAATATATAAATTTTCATTCTTTCTGTCTCGTTCTGTGAAATATCTATAATCGTTGAATTTATCGAGCACAACACCGATCAGATTTTTCTCTTTTAAAGCTCGAAATGGATTTCTTTTAATTCATTTCTGATTGCCCCAATTTCGTTACTAAAAGGGGCTCTTACAAATTTCCTATGTAGATAAATGAAACAAGTATAATACAAAATGTAACGTGATGTTTACAGCTCACTTGTCCTTTAACAGGTCCTCCTTGAATAAGGGCTGTTTTTTGAAGTTCTTCGAGAAAACATTTCAAAACAACCGTTTGGGAAACCTTACTATCCATTTTAAGAAAATTTTAATAAATTGCAATACTCGAATTCACAAATGACATTTGACAAAACAACTTTTCTTTTACAGGAACGAATAATTATGGTAACGTAAAGAAATGGGTGAAAATTATTTTTCAATGGTAACGTTAATATTTTAGAGCTTTTACATAGAAAGAGTCATAGAAGTTTCATTGATATTTCCTGGTAAACTCAATATAAGTCTTGTAGAAGTAATTACGTAAGGATTTTATTCTTATACTTTAAAAGCTATTGTTAAACGTAACTTTCTTGTACAGAATTCGGAGTTCTTTGAGGGAATTTACCTTGTGGGAAGCAATATATATACTACTTAGGTCTTTTTTCCATATGGTTCTTTTAGGTTCAATTTTTACTTCAAATTGCGTAGAAAAATGGCTAGTGAGAATCGATCAGTTGAATTTATTAAAACTATTATGCCTGTAGTTTTTACTAGGGTGCCAGGTGCAGATTTTTAACCGCAGAAAATAAATTTTATTTATTTGTATTCTACTTTCCCTACGGTCCGCAAATGTTTTTGTTAATTTTTCCTTTTCGAATTAGATGTTGGATGTTTTCTAACGAATTAGAAGGTTCACATCTTACGTGCTTTTGTACTTTTAATCAAGTCAAAAATTGGTTCTCCATTTGCTTTTTTCGTGTTGTTAAAATTAACTAAGCCACGTGGAAAATCTCATACTTTTATACGGCTACTGTTGTTTTACAATTCCTCTTACAATTAGTTAATTTGAAATTTTTCAAAGCTACATTTGTTCCTGCACTTAGCTAGATGTTCAGTTGGGCCTTTATTTTTTCAATAATCGAAGCAATCAGAATCTTCCTGAATTTTTTTCCTCAAAGGAAATTCCCCTAGATGTGCAAGAGTTTAAAATTCGCAAAAAAAAAAGAAAGCGGCTTTAAAAATTCAAACAATGGTTTAAAGCTTCGAATACTGGTGCAGGAGAAAAAAAATGTGGAAAATAAACAAAATTAATCTAAGTAAATAAACATTTTATTGACTTATGAGCATACTAAGTCAAACAATATGAAAATTTTTAGTAATTCAAGAAGGAGTCAAACAGGTTGATGGATGTTTGAGCTAACAGAACTGGACCTCGTTTTCCAACATTAGGCGACAAAAGTAAATATGCATATGGCCCTGCAAAACATGCAGCTTAGTTTAGTAACCCATATTCAGGGTCTTATACTAAAATATGTTCATAGATAAGCGATATTCCATGAGCTTCTAGCCACGTTGTAAAATGTAACTGAAGGGAGCTATAAAAGAACTTTACAGAGTTTTTACATATTACATTTCTCTACTATTAACAATCATAATTTCACTATACTGCAAATCTCAGTTAAATTTAATAAAGCTTTTGTGGTAAAGTGCCTGTTGAGTGCTTATTTTCTGTAGAGTATCTAAACTGTTGGCCAGCAGGGCACACAGTGCCAAGTCTACATTTACTGACTTCATCAATCACTTACTGTAGCCCCGAAGTTGTCTATTAAGTACGGGAAGCTCATTACTTGGGAAACAACACTTTGGCCTTTAACCAATATAAATTTGCTGATATCTTTTATCCTAAAAAAGAAAGCCTTTTAATTAACTATATATACGAGGTAGAATCAAATAAAACATAAAAAAACCCTGTTAAAAAGAAAGTTATTTACAATGTACAAAACATGTATCATTTTATGTGAATATTGGCTTTGATGAATACCAATGGATTTAACTCATTCATTGAATAATAAGACACTGTTGTTCAATAGGTTCTGTTAAACCGTCACTGTATTAATACGTTAAAGTGTTTTTACAAGAAATCAATAGCAAAACCTTCTACATCACAGGAATAATATTTCTTTCAAATTTTCTTATTTCTTGACTCTGCCTCGTAGTTCTTACAATTAGTTTAATCTAGACAGAATAAATTAGTTGAGAATTTTACGGTAAAAAGGGCTTTTTTCTAAAAGTTTTACATAGAAATATTTGAAGTTTACGCAGTTACAATATATAAATTTAAAACTGAAATTCTATTCTTTGCAAAGTTTATGTTTTTGTCATTTGCAAGATTTTATAAAATGTTTTTTATTTTCTTTTTTTATTTATTCTGAAACATAATCGTCATGGCTTGAATAATCTCTTTCAGCTCAGACACAATCATTCTTTGTTCGTTACGATCTATTATTCACATCAGGTCCTACAAATTTTACCCCGCCAAATTAATAGACTGAGCAAAGGCCTCATCTGTAAACAGCTCCACAGAATTATCCCATGTTTTCTTTATTTATTGTCAAGGAAAATTTCAAATTTCTAATTAAATTAAGCAAACGAATAACGAAAAATATTGATTCCCATTTAGAAAATCTAAATTTCCTCAAGAAATAAGTTAATTTAAATTGTGGTAGTGTGGAGTTCTTGATCAATGACCCGCTTGAAAATTTTAGGGGAGAATATAACCCCGTTGCCCTTCTGTGAATCCGTTCTTGTTAGAATCTGAGCGGCTTAAGATGGAGAGCCTATGGGGAGAATTCCATTATTTTCATTACAGCCCACACAATCGAGATATCCATATGTGACTTTTTTTTGTCATGTCTTCGTTACTCAAATGGGAAATTAAATGTAGAAGGAATGCAGCAGCCGAAAGTCATTCCTATTGTTCAATGAAGTGGTCTAATCATTTTATTATACGGCAGTAGCATTTGTAGGACTGCGGGATTTTACGTCTAGCGTAAGGATCAGAGGACGCCATTGGCGCGGACATAGGGATACGCCTGGATTAAGGACCTTAAGGGATCTGAAATGGATTGTTTGTCCTTTGCAGGGGTCGAATGTTAGACATAAAGAGTGCGACCTGATTTAATCCTTTAACAAAGAAAATTTTGCTAAACCAACTCTCCGAAAACATTTATATAACGTAATAGCCAAAAGTCGTAATTATAAAAAAAAATCCAAGACTTTAGCTCACAAAACTCCAAGCCTGATGTGTCATCGCGCTCAGCCATGGTAATGATTTCTTGCACATTTACAAGACAATGTTTGCCGTGAATTATGAAAGCTGTAGTTACACCTCTGATTTTACGATCCTCAAAAGGACTTGATTGAAAACTCGCCGTAGCGAACAAATTCGACTAAAGTAGGATTTCCAGTTTCTGAGTCTTCTCTGGTGCATTTAACCAACACCTCTTTATTCAACAGACAACTTTCTGGTTCCTATAATACCATGTTGAAACTCATAACGATATAAAACAATTTTCTAAAAGTTATACGAAAGAAACAACAGAACAAATCGATTAGCCGATTAGTACTCTAACTTCGATTTCAATTCAAATGCAACTCTGACAGCTACAATTAGTTAAACCTCAGGGCAAGATGTTTTTCTCGATATTTCAGCGGCTTTCAAAGCCGTTCTTTCTTGAAAAACTGTTTTAATCTGTTTACATGCACATAAAATATATTAAACTGAAAGGTTTTTAAAGCTTTACGTTGCACTACTTGTCACTTATCTGTCGTTTCGAATTTTCTGGTAAGGTATTTTCTATTTTCAAAGTTAATACATAATATGAAACCCGATGGCAAGATAGTCTACATTCATTAAAACCGTCGAAAAGAAGTGAAAGATTTTAAAATATAAATATTTTATATTAAATATCAGACAGTCGAGTAAAACGCCCTTAAGAACGTCAGTTTATTCCAGATTGACTTGCTCCAAAAGGCTTTAAAACTCGATTGAGTTTAATTTAGAGCCATAACTTCTGCGACAGATGCGAATTAGAACATTTTGAAAAGAGAATTAATCAGTTATAATTGTACAATAAAACTGGAACGAAATTTTTCACAAATTTCTTAAATTGTAGCTTTGACGCCCATGCAGGTATGCATTTTGCCTTCATATAAGGTTTAGTCTTAGAAATATTATGGTGAGAATGTTAAACCAACGTAAGAGTAGATCCTGGCTAGAAGAGAGGAAGCCTTTAGCGTCGAATTCTATTATGACATTCCCCAGAGAGCGCGGCATTCAAAAACTATGTCTTAAGTTCAGATGAAAGACATTCCTTTGAAACCATTCGATAGATAAATTGTCGTATTTTTTTCCAGATGTAAATAAAACACACTTTTGTGATTTGAGATCCGATGAAGCACGTTTCGAATAAAGAAATCGGTATCAGAGGTGCAATTTCATTTTACCCTTATTTATTTCTCATTTTAGTGTAGATGTAAAAAACAAATTAACCTTGTCATATTGAATTTCCCTTTTATTCCTGAGGAAATAAACATAATAATGAGTTACAAAGTTTAGAAAGTTGCATATAGACTTGTACTTTGACTGGTAAGATAATACATACGAACTTACTTTAATTAGTAATGAGTTTGTATGTTGTCTACAGAGTAAGTAACACTTAAATAAGTTTCGGAAAATTATCTTGATGGCAAAGTTTTAGGAACTCCAGTTTAGTTCCACCTAAGAGATTTAATGAAACTACACGGACTTGGTGGCGTACAGCCCTTGAAACAACAATTTCAGTCGAGGTATATTGCCTGGAAAACATTGATGTTGTCCCTCTTATCTAAGATAATACGTTTCAATTATGGCTACCACTCCAAGTGATTTCTCTGTTGTCACTCGAACAATCCGATTAATAGGTATTTTGGTTCATTAATCATTTTTTTACTCTATTTTGCATTAAGCTGCTCTAATCAAAAATATTTGTTGAATTTCAAGTTCTTGACGTCATCAAAAAGAGTCTTTGCTCCCGAAAATCGTCCATGGAATAAGGTAAAACGTGTTTGCTGATACATCAATCAAATGTATAACACAACAAATCAATTGGCCTATAAGGAACAGGCTAGGAGAAATTGCCTGTCAATAATCATTCAACTGTGACGGATCGAAGCTTTGATTTAAATTTGCTCTTGGATTTTTTTTTACACCAACCAATCATATTTTTTATCATGTTATTCTAATACAAAGTAAAGTAATAATAAACCGATACATTTTCAGTTACAACGACATCTATTTTCAACGCTCTATAAATGCCCTTCTAGTTCCCTCTACAGGGTAAAACGTAATAAGCCCAAAACAGGAAACTCTATCTATAGTTCTTATTAACGATTAATTTTTCTATTATTTTTAGTTTATTAGACCTGTTAAAATGCCAAGTATCCATCAATGTACTTCACTAGATTGAAAAAATTCAGAATTTTGAAAACATTTTCATCTCTGTAGTAGACCAGCGCAATATTTTGTTGCCATAGTCAAGATTAACTATACATCAATTTCTTCTCGTATATAGAGCAGTTTTTTATTCAATTCGTTCTGTTTCCATTTCAAGTTGAGTTAACTTGACTGAAGCCGAACAAGTTGATTAAACCTGATTCTTGATGCTTCAGTCATTACTTTTTTGTTTTTGAAAAACTGGTATGTAGATGGAATTGATAACTGGACCGCATAAGAAGCCCTTTAAGAACCTATAAACGTTATGACGGCCACCAATTATAATATCCATGGCATTCAAAATGTGTTTATAAACAAGAAAATTAGGTTACTATAAATATTGTGTCCCAAATTCTTAGATGCATTCTGCAATTAATGGCTAAGTTTACTTCGCAAACAGTGACTTTTAGAAAAAAAAAAATGGTCACGGTTTACGTATATCTTCAAGGAATCTAAAAATTAATATTATTCGAATTTCGAATATGACGTTGACAAAACAATTATTTTATAAAAGTTTGTATGTATGAATTAACAGTTAAATATTAGGAGTAAACGTAGCAAACACAATTCAAATGTTATAAAACAAAATTGCTTAATATTCGTCAAAATATTTTATGCACATCATTTTTAGACAAGCTCAGGGTTTTGCTTATTAAATACGAAAAAGTTCCTGCTGACCTAGGTGTGGAATTTGGTTAAAAATCTTACAGTTCAATTAACGCTGGTTGAATTAGAACTATGATATTCCAAAAACTCTTAGTGTTCGAGATTTCGGTCACAACGGGACATTAGTCTTTATCAACGACGTTTGATTCAAATGTTTTATTTAAAAAAGTGTTATTTTTTTACAAAAAGTGACAAAGTGATTAAGTTTGTTTTTGTGATCTACCATGAAGCTTTCCGTAAGCTAGTTATTCAATATTTATAAATTTTATTAAAAAAGGATTATTAGCTTTAAGAGATCTACAAATTTCAGTCACCATTAAATCAAGATATTTTCACCCAACTTGCTAATTACATAATACTATTTGAGATAAAGTTAAATTTGTTATTTTACAAAAGAGGATCTATTTCAAGTATCCCATAAATAATATAAAACAAAAATCATGATTATATAACATAAAATACAATATTTTTGTCAAAACAATAGCCACATTAACATATAATATATGTATATACTATATGTATCTATGTATTTGTCCTTAGAGGAGAATACTTGAATTATACGGTTATCTCTGCATATTTTAACGATTCAATATCAATTGAAGCATTTCAAACGGCTTATTTTAATTGAGAAGAAAGATCTTTCGCATTTTTCATGATTTAAGGAACGGATTCGCTCGATATCGAATTCCGCCACGATAGCAATATCCAGTAGAAAAATTCTTTTATATCGGCCATTCATAAATTGATTTTTTAATTTCAGCTGAATTTTGGAATCTTCTTCTTGTTGTTAAACGTCTTACTGTTAAATGCGGAAAAGGTTCCTCAAAGGAGAATTTCCGTTTGTAGCCTTGAAGACATTAAAGTTCGTTTACGAGATTCTTGTAGAGAACTAAAGTTACCTCCCAAAGATTTTCTGAATAGAAGTAAGTGTTCAAAAGGGCTTTATGTAAAAGTGCGTTTATTTCCTGTATTTTTTTAGGGAAAAGAAGTTTTCCGGAAAATCGCATGGCTATTGCCGAACCGAGGTATTACTTTAGAGTTAAAAGAGATGATGAATTAAATGTAATATGCTGTACACCGCGATTAATTAAAGAATATGGCCATAATTGCATAGATTATTTCAGTTGTTAGTTTATTTTTGTAAATACTTTCACTCAGCACTTTAGTACTCAATATCAGATTATTCAGTTATGTTTATAGTTATTGCAATTCTTGATATCTTTGTATTTGGCTTAATATAAGGCATTATCGGCACATTTATAGGATTGTTCACTGTTCGAAATTTCAAACGAGTCGATTGTGCTTGAAAGTAAAGTCAGTAAGTAAAATCTACCGGCATTTGAAAAATGTTTATGTAATGTTTCCTTTAAAGGATATTTTAAAGAAGTATGGACCCAAGCGATGCGCATAAGTGCAATGAAGAAGTCGAAAAGACTCTTAAAAAAGAAAATGAACATAAACAAGTGGTTAATAGGAATACAGGGTCTGCATTTCCAAAAGCTTTCGAATATAAAGTTCAAAATGACAAAAGTAAAAAAGACGTCACGAAAAGCTAGTTATTCTAGCCATTCTTAAAAATTGTATTATTCAACTCTCAATATATTGTAATATTACTTTCTTAACAAATCGTTTTTCATTTATAGATTTTTTTTCTCTCTAAATACGTGCACAAAAATGTTATAATAAATATTTCAGCCGCCTGTTCTTGACAATATCCAGAATGCAGCACGCCAAAAAGTCTGCATTAACCCCCAGGGGGTGCCTGCAATATTTAATTCAGGGCTAGCGTTCCTCCTTAACCCATTACAATAAGGAAAAAACCAACCGCTATAAACCAAATGAAAGCACTAAATAAAAAATTCAGGAACTAGAAAATATGACAAATAATGAAAAAAATATGGTATGTAAGACCCCCGAGATGGAATATTTGAGGGTAAGTAAGTAAGTATAGTTTATTATGGTATAAAGGGTATGAAACTGGGGATGGACTTTGTTAAGTGAGGGGCATTATTATATAGAGATGTTCCAGTAACTTTGCGAACCGTAGATGTCTTGAACAATATTTAATAGAAGAGCAAAATTGACGAATTTAGAATACAGTTTCTCACGTGGAATATCTTCGTTTATGCCTTCAAAGTGATAATAGGTTCATTCGTATACACGGCGCCTCTAAAATTATGCACAAATTCGATTAAAAATCAGGGATGTGTTTGTTGGAAAACGTTCATATACATCAAGCACGCAAATGAGAAGCGCATTTTCCGACATACACTTGACGTACACACGGTGGACTAAAAATACGGTTGATTCTTTAAATAGAACTCCATTTTTTTCGTATTCTATTTAAAATTCTATATGACTTTTATTGAACATGTTGTGTAAATTTTTTTGAAAAAAAGTGACGTCTGAAGTTAACAAATAATTTTCTGTACGACCTTTATTTTCGATTTACTTTAATGAGGATTTATATTGTTTATAAAGAACTTTTCTTCAATTTCAAGACTTTTTTAAGCTTATTGTTAGTTTAAAAAGTTTCTTCTACAGACGTAGACAATATTGAATTAAAAATACACAGAAGAATATAACAAAAATACAGAAAACATAGTTTTTATTTAAAAAAATCGACCTTCGAATCAAAACTTTTTGTTGTGCCAACTATACGTGGGGTATGTGACAAAAAATGTGCTTTTATCTGCGTGCTTGATGTGTATAAGCGTTTTTTCAACAAACACACCCCTGATTTTTAATCGAATTTGTGCAAGACTTTAGGGACGAAGCGTATAAATTAACATGTGGAAAACAGTGTATTTGCATATTTGTACCTAATCTAGAATATAAGATAAAATCCAGTTTTCTGGTTCGTAATATTTTCCCTTCTGTTAATTAATATACTATATTTATGACAATACTATTTCAAGGCCAAAGGTTTATTTTTACTTAATTAATACTACGGGAAGTGTAAATGTTTGAAATTATTTATACATTTGCAATGCAAGAGATGGTGATTTGTTTATCAACTGGTTATGTTTGAAAACAATGTGGCCCCTATTGTATATTTCTATTTAAGGTTGCAATATTGTTTTATAATATTATTCACCTCGCATTATTCTGTAAGTTTTTTGGATTTTCCTATGCATTCCTATTCCACATTAGTAGTACTCCACTTTAGGAACCTAAATTGTAACTGATTAAAAAATTTATATTGTCCATAGATGTAAAGAAACACTGTAGCAGATAGTGTGTCTAACGAAAACAATAGTTGAATAGCAAAGGTAACAAAGGGGCTACGTACCAATTTATGGAAAACTGATATTTTACTGTTCAAAGGTTCTATATGTTACTAACTACATCTTATCAAACGACCACAATTCTCAGATAAATATTTAAAGTTGAAAAATAAGGTTGAAATTTAATTGTCAGTACTTACTTCACCTTGGAAATATAAAGCTATTTGTTAATATCTCGATTCTGTATTTTTGGCACTTACCTTTTTGTTACCTCCACTACTCAATTGTAAAATACTTGAATTAAGTTTTTCATAATTAAAATAAAACAATATTTCACATTTAATGACTTTATTCTACCTATTTCTTCACAAACTCCCATCTATCCAGATTCATACATTTGACTCAATAGAACGGAAATGCAGAAAATAATGGTTTTTAGTTAATAGTGGCCTAAAAATGGTTTCAAAACTATAATTTATATCATGCTTCAGAAAAAAATCTTTTTAGATTAATATTAAAATTTTCTGGATAGAATGGTGGAGGTATTTTTTAGAAATTTGACAACGATTTCTTAAATATAGAAATACATAGTTTTGCCAAATAACTTATCTCTTTTATTGTCTATTTTACGAGGAAGCTCTGCTTGTCCCTAACCGAAAGAACTGAAAATGACATTTATATATCATTCAGCTTCTGGACAAATCCATTAGGATTCACAACAATGCTCAGTGGAGCTGTTCACTTTCAATTCTGAAAATACGTCGGAAGCAAAACGTTCTCTAAATCAAAAATTATATTTCTGTCAACTTGCCGACAAAGTTCGGCTACCTGCATATTTAGAGCTCTGTGCTCATTGAGTCTATAAATCTCAAATATATTTAAAAAATTGTTATCAAGAAAACGTCCTAGATAAGATATTAAGATAGAGTGCGCGCAAAGCCGGAAACGTGCACACCCACATTCGTATACATTTCCAGACTTTCGATTTATTATATGCCCAGAAAAATGAGATTTTACGTGAAAGTTTCTCATTTCTTAAAAAATTGTCCCGAAATGGGGCGCCACAATTACAATAAAACCTTTTCGTCCCTCGAATCCGTTCTCATTGTTGCTCTGTTAGAGCCATGTGAACGAGAGTGTGAAAGTATTTATAAACGAAAGACAACCAGTAAAAACTGTTAAGCATATAACGGCGAGAGGGTGCAAACCATTTTTTATTTAACACTCTTCATCATTAATATATCATAATACACTAGGAATATAAAGAGTTTTTGCAGCCAATCAAATTATCTTTAGGGATAAATTGAATAAAATATCATTATGATTATTATATTTTCAGGGCTTCATATAAAATGTACGAGACCATTAAGTAGTAGTTCACTGGGAATGGTAAAATACCTAATATTTTTAATAGCAGGTGTGCATTGACGGGTTTTGTTCGTATGAAGAGGTACTTTAAATGGTCGAATTGATCATTTTATAATGAAATGTCATATGAGAGAATTACATTTTTAAAATGCATTATTTTTTTTACTACAATGGTAAAATTCAATGAATTTTAAACTGTGTATATGAGGGAATATTGACATATACTTGATATATTGCAATGGAAACGGGACGAATCAATATCTTTTTGTAGATAACAGAAATAAAGTTGTGGAAGTAACAAAGAGGTAAAGAAAATTGCAAATTTCTGACCCTCACTAATTAAACTATGAAAAAAAAATGCTCAAAGTACCATCGTAAAATGTCTAATTTATAGTTTTATTAGAGATTTTAACGCTGCATATTTTGCAAGTAGTTGCGTGGTCTCTTTAAAATTTACTTATCTCTCTCGTAAATCACGGTATAATGGGTTAATTTCGTATAATAGTCATGCCTTTTACATATAAATATTTTAATTTAACTCTTCTTACTCCGTTAGTATACAGAGTTCGCAATGAATAAAACAGATATTTTTAGGATTCAAAAATACCTTTTCTTTTTAGTTTCCACATCTCATCTTTATTTCTACGAGGACTAAAAGGGAAACCCTCATATATGAGCATCAATCATAAGAAAAAAATTCCCTAGTGTATGTAACACAAACCATTTTGATATTGAAATACTAAAGTGCAGTGACTTGCATCGAGGGGTTCGCTATTTAACAGATAAATTTGGAAAAAAATGTAGAGCTTTTAAATAGAATGAAATTGGCAATATTTAACGAAAGATCAAAAGAGATGTCTTCATTATTGTTACAAAGAATCCCTAAATTGCATTAAGTTGGCGAAAGTAAAATGATAAAAAGAAGTTGCTTTGGGGATGCAATTCAAAATCTGATTGTCGTTTGAGACGAGGGTGACCTAACTGAAAAATCTATTCCAAAGGGATTTGTAAAATGGATGCTAATTAAGTTGTCATTTTAGTGGATGCTAATTATTCATTTCTCATGTCAAACTTAATACATCAAGCCTAAGGCTTAATTAAAATGAACATTTGTAAAACAAGGAAGAAAACGATCATTGACATCATTTTTCCATTTACAGGGTGTTTAGGAGAAAATTTCCAATATTACAAAGATGCTGATTTGTAGAAACTTTGGAGGCTCATTACACCAAGTGTGGAAACTATAGAAAAAAAAAAAAAATGATTTAAATATTTCATTTCTATAGCAGACTAAAAATATATCAAAACCTTCTCTAATTAAAACTTATATTTCTAAAACAAAGAAAAAATATACTAAAAAACGAACAAAACAGTTCTTTCAATATTTTTATTATCTTTTTACGAACACGGAAAATGTTCACCCCTTTTTTTAAGGGTTATTTCCCAAGGCGAGATAACATGGAAAATATTTTTATAGACTTCAAAGTGCTTATTGCAACTTTTACGCTAAAGTTTATTTTCCGGCAGTCACTTAGGTACATTTTACATGATTTATTGTGGAAAATATAAAATTTCCATTATAACAGAAAACTAAGCTTTGAAGCATCGGTTTATTATACAAAGTAATGAATCAAATTGTGAATTTAGATAAAGGAAGTGCCTTTTTTGCATTTCGGCATTATTTAATACCAGTTTTATAGCCAGAAAATATCGTTCTGAGTGTAGCTCAATGAAACAAGGTTGTTTCTGGTCGGAGTGGCATCTAACGCTCCGAAAATAATCTGAAACGTGGAGTTCGATGCGGAGACTTCAAACAAACTCTAAAAAGGTCTACAGTAATAGGCCACGGACAGTTTATTACTTACAGCTCACATGAACTTGCCAGTTTTTTTATTCAATGAAAAATTTCGAGATTTATTTGTTTAATGAACTGAAAATAATGAGAAAATAGAAAGATTGTTAAGAAAACAAGAAATCTCGTCCAATAAATTAGAAAGTTTTTCCCTTATCTTAGTAAAATTAGTAATTAACACGGAACATTTACACCTCGCATCGAATTCCGATGCCGTAGCTCGGCCGTAAAAAACCAAATTAATTCGATTAAATTTAAGCTTTGGATATTCGAAACACCCTGTGACCGATGTTTTCAAGTACGGCTAATGTTTCTCTGATACGAGACACCTCTCTTAGAGTTTTGTCCCTAATTTCAAACACCCAAAATCTAGAATGAATCATCGGACCTCGTCTTTTTTTGGGGTCGCAAATTTTGTCTCTTACCCTTATAATACGTCAAACCGAATGCACGTACTGTTGGTGACACGTGATTCATAATAAATATGCTGATGGGCTTCTATGCTTTTTTTGCTTAGCGTTGAATCATGAAGTGGAAAGGGCATTGGAATACTAACTACCTACATCTCATTACATTTTTTCCCCTCTTTCGCCAAAAAAGAAAAGAATCATTATTTTCAACGCTGATGTGTTAAAGTTTCCTTCGAACATGAACTGGTCTTTTTTTTTTAGTTAAGTTATCCTCTTGAGTAACATGACCATTGCAAGGCCTAAGAGCCTCGTATTCCGTAAAACTCCGACACGAATACATTTTTAATTGAATTGAATTTACAGTGAGCTCTGTAGGTGTAGTCCAATATTTATCGTAGCCGCATTAAGCATTCGAGTATAAAGGATTCCACTTAATTAAGGTATATTTTCAAAACAAATTCCGTATTATGTGTTTCCCATCGGTGTAACGACTCTATAATTTCTTTTTTTTTTTATTTTTTGCGTAAACTAAAACGTTTTAAGCTCGGATTTTCAAGCCATTAAGAGCTTTATTTTCACATAATATCTGAAATGCAGAACTTTAAAATTATTTTAAAGCGTTCAGATAAAAATATGTTTACTTTTGACGTGGACGGTATCGTATTTACTGTTTGCGTGTTCTTTTCTAGAACCTACTTATAATTCACTATTCGTTTTTAGAAAAAAAGACATTCTTCAACTAGATTAAAATTTTTTATCAAAGTTTTATGAATCACTTTTACAGTATCGGATTTCATTAGATTCTATTGTGAATAATAACAATAACTGTTTGAGCAGCAGAATACATTATATATATACATATATCTATTAATAAAATGAATGAAGCAATTTTGTTTGGATATTTCTATAGAAAAGTATACTGTCTCTAAGCACAATGTAGGATAAAACTATGTTAAATTGCATTCGATTCAGCCACGGTAAGCAAATTTTCTTATAAAGGGTGTTTTTTTAGTAACTTTCGATACGCAACAATGGACAAACCAGCTGTCATCTGTCATAGTACGATAGCCACTTTTACTTAATAATTTATACTTAATCATTTTACCATGCAAAAACTTACGTTTGAACAATGCTTCTAAATTATTCGAATTTACTTCGAAAATCGGTCGTCAATTCACGAAACGTATATCAAAACTACGACAATTTTATGATAGACATCATCGTCAAATTGCTGCCACTGCCGTCGAATCGATAAATTTTGATCTTCATCAATATTTTCACTTACAGAAACTATAATTTCTTCATTACGCACATTTCTTCGACGGCTTAATGGCTTGACATCATGTCATTCGAAATTTATCCACAATAGACTGGGGAGTAAGCATAGATGGAAGATAATATCTATCATGAAATTGAGACGTTGTTTAAGTATAAGTTTTTACATGATAAAATGACAAAATATACTAAGCTAAAATGACTACTATACTTTATCAGACGACAGTTGATTGGCCAGATAAGCGTATCGAAAGTTGTATACTTCCTAAAACAACATTACATAGAGTAAAAACGAATTTCTCTAGTTCTATTATACAGGGTGATTCATTGAAAATGGGACATGATGAAAGTGGTGATAGGGGACACGAAAATAGGACGATGGACCCAAACATACCTGGTACCAATGTTGCGTGTTTCGGAATTATAAGGTGTTGAAAGTTAAAATTTTATTTTGAAATTCCTTAATAACTTTCTATCTTTGTATACGATCAACGCTAAAATTACTACATTTAGGTTTTTTAGGGTGTCAAATAAAAATTTTCTACTAATTTTTGCGTAACTTCTAGAGGATCCTAGGAATAGCCTACCGCTTCCGCTTATAAGTTTAAATTTTTTTATCACTAGAGATAAGGTCAAATTTTATTAAATATAATGAAAGAGCCATCCATTTTTATTCAAAAATGGTATTCTTGTTTAATTTCGACATCTCCGCTTTCGAGATTTTCAGCCTTGAATCAATTCCTATCAATTCAAATCCCAAAAAAAAAGAAGTTAGCTATATTTCATTCAAAAATTAACAAAAAACAAATTACTGAATGTTATTACAGTTAAAAAAAAGTAATAACTTAATATTTGCAGAAAAATGGCCAACTACGTTTCTGTAGATTTGAATTGATACGAATTGATATGAGACTGAAGTCGTTTATGGATAAAAATATCAAAAACCGATAGAGATATCGAGATTAAACAGGAATACCATTTTCGAGTAAAAATGGTATTCTTATTTAATATCGATATGATCTCGGATGCTTTTCCATTATATTGAATAGAATTTGACTTTACCTACACTGATAAAAATATATGAGCCTATATACCGAA
This sequence comes from Hypothenemus hampei, assembly GCA_013372445.1. Classification (NCBI taxonomy): domain Eukaryota; kingdom Metazoa; phylum Arthropoda; class Insecta; order Coleoptera; family Curculionidae; genus Hypothenemus; species Hypothenemus hampei. The sequence continues at coordinate 185,303 of JABRWK010000084.1, read as the reverse complement.
GCAGTGGGTTATTAATAGCACCGTCTAGAAGTTACACAAAAATTAGTAGAAAATTCTTATTTTTTATCCAAAAAAGTTTAAGTGTACCAATTTTAGCATTGATGATATAAGAAGAGACAAAAAGTTATTAAGAGATTTCAAAATAAAATTTCAACTTTCAACACTTTATAATTATGAAACACGCAACATTGGTATAAGGCATGTTGAGTTCAATCGTCATATTTTAATCTCCCCTATCACAGGTTTTGCCATGTCTCATTCCCAATGAATCATTCTGTAGAACATGCACTTCTCATTCAATAACTGACCAAGAAAAAGTCATTGAATAAGGGACATTTTAAATAGAATTTTAATGTTCACCATTATTCCATCAACAGCAATCTCCATAGTGTGAAGCTTTTATAACACGTATCAAAATGAGGAAAATCACTTTTCGAATTACAGCAGCAAACCCCAAATGGATGTTTACATAACATACAATTGAATATGAAGTTTGTAAACTTATATTAAAAAATCTCATATCCGTTTGTACGTTTGAAGTGAAATTTTGGGGAGGGCATATTGCGCTTTTCACGAAATCTGTTCGTTCGGAAATGGCAGGTGTCTAGGAAAACTTGGCACTGAAAATTTTCCCTTTGACGACTGAACTCGTAGTTTTATTGTTTAAAAATATTGTGTATTGAAGCTTTATTTTCTTCGCAAACCACTTCTGCGTGTGACAGATTAATTATTTGTCAAATATCAGATGAATTTTTAAATAACCTTCCAGCTCATTGAGATTCTAAAAAGGTTTTTACAACTAATAGAATGACAAACTTGTGTAAAACATTTCCTATCGAATGGCATTTTTAGAAACTTTTTCAAATATTTTTCAGGACAATTTAATATTTGAGTAGCCGGTATTAAGGAAGTCGTGTATGGCACTCACATTTATCCTAATAATAAAATAACCGCTGCCTCGTACCAGAGATATTTTTCTTCTAGGAAAACTCTTGAAGCTACCGAACGACGAAAAAGTCTGAAAAATTCTTTCGTGGTTTAAGAATTTATGGCACCATGTAAGGGAAGAGCGTTCACTTGAAAATATCTAATTAACCTTTAAATTTTAAAGCTGGCTTTTAGGTTTAAAGTGTTATATAGTTTGGAGTTAAACTAAACTACCGTTAAAATACGCGACGGCCCTTTTAGGATAAACTTTCAGGTGTGCCTTTAATAAGAGGTAAATAAATAAAAGTCTATCACAATTCACGGAGACATAAAAGTTGATTGATTTGAAGCTCGAAGGAGAGAAGGGTTGGAATGCCATTAAACAAGTGGCAAAGAAAGAAAACGAAAAGTTATTATATAACTCCGGGAAACTTAAATCCTATCTGATTCGTAGCGTGGCAACTTGGAACTATTAGGTTCAAAGCCGCTCACCTAAATAACTTTCAAAGTGTTACTCAGGCACAAACGTATGAGGATCTTGGTAAATTAGATAGAAAATCGTTTAATCCACCGGATTTCAATGGAGAATAATCCAACAAATTAAAAGGCGTGTAAGTGAGAATACTCAGTAAAACAGTTTGCTTTTGTACCAACTGATTAACACTATATATGATAATTTACCTCAAATAAAATCGATCTAAATTCAAATTGTCCTATTACAGATTTCGCATAATGCCATTAAGTTCCCAAATCCATTGTGGCATGTAAATGTCCATAAATTGTCTAGCGGTCGTGTGTTATTGTTATATGTGTTTACCACGTATTCAATCTACTTGGTTTTTTTTATTTATTAGAGAAAAATGTTTCTAATACGTCCTCTGAAAAGGGCAAACTAGTATGAAACAAAATTAAACTTCACTGCTTACCTGTTAATATCGTTATAAAGTTTTACATCGACTATAATACTGCTGAAACTTTCAAAATGAACCCTTTCCAGACGCCCTCGTTTTTTCCTCAAACTTGTCAAGAAGATTCTGATAAGATTTGCCCTATTACAGTGGCGTACTCACACACACACACACACAGACAAAGTTTTTTGCTCTAAACTTAGTCGTGTTGCTCTGGACAATTTCGACCAGGGGTAGAACACTTCATTATCTCATATTGTTGACGATTGCTTTGAATTAGACTTTTTAGAAATAACTAGCGGAACCGATGTCATGGAGAAGAACAAGTTCCTTATGTCCAGACGCACGCAAATAAAACATTGTCTTTTTTCCTATTCAATTTTGTTTTGAATCACGTAATTGCCCAATTAGCTACGTCAGCATGTTCAAATTAGAATATGTTTTCTTAAAAAAAAAATGAATGAAAAAATTACTTTTCGGGGGTTTCAGATGTCACATCTAGGTCAAGAAAAAAATCGAGGGAAAAAACTCGTTCTAAACAAACTGAAATGGGAAGGAACTCGTTCATAAAGGATTTTCCATTATAACGTTACAATGTTCCTAAGGAAATAACGGCAAAAGGAAAATATGTCAACATGTCGGGCAAATGCAAAGTAAAGCGTATGAGTACCTTTAGATGCATACCGTTGTTTCGCGAGATAGCAACCCAAATGACTCAATGAAATGTGCCTTTAAAATGCATAGAACTATTTAAACGAAGAAATATGTGCATCTGCTTTTATCCAAAGAACCAAGACCAAAGATAAATATCTTCTTGTTACACTTGCCCTAGAAATTAGTGTAGTTTTATTAATTTACTTATGCACTTTACCGTATAAAAAATGACGAGAAGATATTGATATTCAGGTAGCCGTAACTATTTAGAAGACAACATCCATAACAACAAACTTAATACATACTTGGGATTTGGAGGCTGTTACGATAAAAGGAGATCCTCTTAGTGCCGGTCATGTTCATATTCCATTATCAAAAATTGAGATGCTTCTTTTAAAAGAGGACAATTCTCCATTCTAATTCACCAGAGTCTCCACAGTCTTAGTTTACTTCTTAGAGAAGTCAGCTCCTCTCTTACTTCAAAAGGATTAAGAGATAAGCCGACCAGGGCTGTTGGCACTGCAATTTAACAACAGATGATGCTCAGCATACAATTTTTGAGTATGTCCAATTGGGGGGAAAAAATAAATAGGAAACGGCCTGTCAATTAAACTGCATCTAGAATTTGGTGGATACTATACTGGACAACGAAAGTAATTGAGAAGAAATGGGAAGTTTAATAACCGACAAGAATGGTGGCTAAAGAGACAAAGAAACAAAATCTGGTATTGTGAGAAAAAGCTTTGTAAAGAATGAGAAAAATGAAATATTCCTCACCGCTACCCCGAATTAATGCTACATCACTGATCCCAGAGGAAGAATGAATTTTTTTTGTGATTATAGCATAAGTACATGCAAGTCCTCGTCGGTCACTGAAGGTCGATTTACTATAGACCATCAGTGACCTCCGAATAAGTGCACAAAAACATTTGTATTCTCTGAGAGAAAAAGTCGGAATTTCAAAAGATTTTAATAAACATAACGAATTTCATGTTTAACTTTTTAAAACTGTAAAAGAGTAATGCTTACAACGAAATAAATTTCAACAAGACACAGCTAGATTATAATTTCGTTGCTCTTTAGGACTCGGATTTAACTATAATGAGTAGTGACTCAAGATGAAATTACTGCAGACAATAGGGGTCTTGATTATATTAGACTTTTATCAGAAGAAAGTATGCCTTTATATGAAACGTCTTTATTATGGAATTATAATAAATAATTTCATAATACCGCCAAGTCATTAACTAAATTTTAATGTTTCTCTAGAATCTTCTATGAAATGACATAAAAAAACTTGTTTATTTTTTTCTTGGACGGCAAAAGAAAAAAGGAAAAATGAAATAAAAATATGCAAGGAAAATTTAATCCATAGAACATTATATCAAAATCCCATCAAGCGTTTCAAAATCCTGACATATCTCACTCTGGGGATTCAGATCTTTCATCTAACAAAGGTTGTTTTCGAGTTCCGAGTTATAAAAGATGTTCCAGAGGTGAAAAATGCGTTGCGATTATCGAATCTAAGAATAAAATTGTTTTGGCAAGCCACTTCCTCTGAAGCGTGTAAAAATATTTTCATGCAACCTGGAAAAGAATTCTCAAACTTGTCCCTTAACACTGGTAGTTCATAACCTTGCTTGTCCTATCATTGAAGAAATTGTCATATTAGATTTTAACAGGAAACCGGTAAAAACTATAAGTTTGTCATCTTTCAAATAAATATCTATTTATAATCACACCAACTTCAAAAGATGATGGATTGATTGTTCATTATTTATAGCGGATGCTTGTTGACGAGGTATTTTAAGGATAAAAGTAAATACTGAGATTTTGTCGCTTTGCCTGGGTGCAAAATCGAATTCATAGGGTTGTTATTGATTTTTACTGAAACATTCGTAAACTGGCTTTACTGATTAGAGACTCCAAGTGTCAATATTTAAGTTAGAGCACGCTGCTGATTTGATAAACTGCTCACATATCTCTTGTTTACAGAAGATTGGTTAATATCGATCTCGTTGGTAGTATGTAAATTTAAAGAAATTCATAAAACATCTGGTTGTGTAATAAAATCAAAAACATGAAAACAAATTGTAAACTATAATCAGCGTAGGAGCTTTACATTTTAGAATAAATAGTTTCAAGTTTCACCAGGAAATCACCATTTATTACATTTTTCAATTTGGAAAAATGCCCATGTTAGTCCATTGTAACTGATAAGTGGATTGTGTAAATAACACAGGGGTTCAACCCGTAACGATCCTTAGGAAAAAATGTTAGTTTTAACTGGACCACGCTATATTTCGTTTATTTTCCAGCTCAAATAAATGGCATTTAAAAGGAAATAAATCGAGCACAACATATGTCGTAAATGTATTCGTTTTAGTATGTTCTCGTTCAACTTTTTCGACTTTAATAAAATAGTTGATATCTTTTTAAATGCCTGTGGAAGTGAAGGAATAAAAAAATACAGTGAGAGGCAAGTTTAGCATATAAATTTCAGATTTTTATTTTTTAAAAATATTTTTTATTGGACTATCTTACTCGAAATCAAGTTAGTACCTGTTCCAAAGTGTCATATACGGTGCGTCCTTAAAGTAACGGATAAATTAATTATTTTTGAAAATACCAACTGTTTCAAAAATTATCTGTAACTGGTCGATTTTGTTTTAAATAAAGATTTTTGGTGAGATATTGTTTATAACTTTGATGTCATCGTTCGAAATAAGATGTCAACGACAATTTTTTCTAATGGCAACTTCGGTTTTGATCACGGAATTTGAAAGATTGACGCTATTTTACTTTTGATTGTGAAACATTGTCAGTATGTTACACACACATTACAATTATGAAAAATAAAGTATGAAATGTAATAATTCATTATATTAATTTTTTGGAGTTTATCAAACGCTTGTGTTTTCAAAAATAATGGATTTATGCTTCAAAAATAATGCGTCCCTTTACAGAGACACCGTGTACTAAAGAACAATTATTGAAACATTGTAAAAAATGTAATTTAAAAATTGATTAAATTATTATTTAAAATATGGAAATAGAGCAAAATGTAAATTTACAAAAAAAATACATTTTTGGTATCGTTACTTAGAACTCTATAAAGTAATAGGAATCTTAAACCTAAAATTAGTAAAGTTTTGGACCTAATTAATTTGAAGCTTGATTAACACTTAGAGTTTGAAACCTCGAAGATTTGGATAAAAGTGCATGAAAACACCTCTTGAAAAGTAGTTTCGAAGTTTTGAACGTTAGGTCTTCCTTCCTGATAGTTCAACGGCATATAGTGTAAATGGGATTTGACGAAATAATGACTTCATGGGGGCAGAGAACAATATCTGTTGGGTAACCAGAAACACTCAGGCGACTCATTAATATTGCTGTCTGATAATACTGATAACAAGTCCACGATTAATGAACAAAGTTGCAAACAAAATGTAGAAAAATGCTCTAGATCTGAGGGTGTATAAATATGTATAAAGGTTGGAATTAATTAATAATCAAAGAAAAATAATTTAAACGAATGACAAAGCTGAGATTTAAGTTACGCTTGGATTATAGGATATCTGTAGCTTAATAGGACCATTGTGAATACTCTTATTCAGATCCTGCACTTCGAGGCGAGATATTAACTAAGTAATCGTAACAGTCTTGCAAATTGGATTCTTGAGTTTCAATTAAATCCATTTCTTAGAGTGGTGTATTCGGTAAACCGTTCACATCAGTATGAAAATGCCATGGTGCGAAAGTGCAGCTATCGACGTTCAAAATTCACTTACTGAAAATACCCGTGCAACATTATCGAGATATTTGTTTGGAAATTATCCTATTTCACAAAGAGTATAAAAGGTTTAGTGACAATGCTCCGAGCATTATTTTTATCGCGGAGAGGATCAGTTTTCGATTCCAGCTATCGGAAGATCACAATTTCAGTGGAGCTTTTCCTTAAAATTCCCTGATTTTCCAGAGTTACTCCGTGGAGTAAAAATAATATAAAATTATTACCCCTATGTATAATAAAATAGAAAAAGATATACGTGTAAGCAGCTAGATGCTGGATATAAACTTCTGAAGTATTTTTCCAGAAAATATCCAACTGGTACATCAAAGGAAATGTCTAAATATTGTGATTTATTGCTTATTTATAAATTTGAGTCATTATAGATGATTTTCCATAGTAATTTTATGGACTTTTATTTATTATCCGACATAAATATTGAGAATCACTACCTACATGATAATGTAAACGATAATGATCACAACGAGAAAAATAATTCAAATTAATAAAGCAAACTGTTTGATCAGAAAGGTCGGCAATGAAATCCACTGTGCGCCAAGTTAAATATTATGAAAGCCCCATCTCTCACCACTTGCAAATATTTAAGATTAAGCGATCGCTACTGACCTCTTTTTTCTTCAAAAAATGTCTACAGGGTCGTACCTAAGATTACCACTACACTGAACAAAGTTCCTTAATTATTATTCATTTTCGAGTAGCTTAACGGCGTTCCCCTAAGCTTTGATAGAGTAAAAGTACAAAGTACTTTTTGTTCTTTTAACCTTTAGTTTTGCATTCTATAAGCGATGCTGAAAGGGATTCTCTTGTAATTGCTTTGCACGATACTTTCAACTTACCACGGGACGTACATTAGACTCGGAGTTGTCGAAAGAAGATGTCAATGACAAAGACTTTATTCAAACAGATATTCTACTGCTACCGTTGCATGGGAATTCTCTTCTTTCCGAGTTCTAATATTCTATTAAATACTTAAAATTCAATACTAGCTCAATTCTGTTTTACTTAATATGAAACATTTTTCATATCTGAAAATCTCTATTTTATTCTACTTTTGTTATCCAGAGAGTTGCGAAGTTTTGGTATTTAAATTAAACAGACCTTGTTGATGCGCTGTTAGTTTCGAAAACATCGGTAACAAATTTCGATTAAACAAAATACGTTAAATCAAAGTTTTCTAGAGATTGATTGGAAATAAACTAAACACATTCAACAAACTGTTATTATGTCTCGATCCAGAAAATTGCGAAATATATTTTTAAAAATCTCAGAACAGGTACTTAATTACAATGAAGCAATTACGCGTACACATGTCAAATACAGAGCAAATTTTATGGGAAAAAAACTTAAAATGGAAAATAACTATACAAGAAAGAGGTTAAATTTCAAATTTTCTTAAAAATTCTGTTGACGTATATTTGCTATATTTTTATATTTGAGTTTTATGTTAATTTATGTGTTTTACAAGAGTTTGCAAAGATTCTACATCAAATGTAGTTAAGCGCTCATAGGTCAAATGCAGTTATCTGGTAAAATGGCAGTAGTTTTATAGAAATTACTTGAAGACGTGCAATAATGTTGAAAATGTTTCTTCTTAAATGAGATCTGAGAAAATAAACAAAAAAAATACCTACCTGATTTATGCGACGTAACTATAGTGACATCTGCTTCCTCCAATCTATTAAAAATTTAATGTTTTTGAAAATCTTTTTTAAACTAAACAAAAAATCTAGTAAACTGGAACAAATTGTAGAGATCTTATTAAAAATCGACTACAATTTTCAAAGGCTTATTTTCTGAAAATATGTTTTTTTTGGCTTTCAATAGACATTTATAAGTTTGAAAATGACGTGACATAAGTTCCGAGTTTAATAATCATAGTTCTTGTAATATACAGGCACATGATGTTCGAATGCGTCCTACTAAAGCTAAACTTTGCCTTGTCAGTTCAGACCTAAAGACTACTCAGTCTTGCTGTGACCGCCGAAGAGCGATAGTTCAGCAGCCGTTTCGGAAGCTCGATTTCGCGTTGCGGCGCGGAAAGTTCTGAATCAAAAACCAAAGTTTTGTTAACATTTTTGTGAACGAATTTTAATTGAATACAGATAGACGATTTTCTTATTTGAAATTTATACATGGATTTTATTATTCTCAAGGTAAGTGGCTAATTATTTTATAAAAATTTTTCTTTTTTAGTTTAAATTTTAAACATTTTAGAGAATTTTTGCTGTCGTTTATATGTTAAGCCAATCTTAAAAAAAATAAAAATAAGAAAAATTCTTCACTGCTTGATACATCTTTTAAACACACGGGACAAATGCAGTCAGTGTTTTAACTGAAACCTGGTTTGTGTATGTTGTATTTTATTTATTTTGGTAGCAAGCATGTTCAGTATTCACCAAAAAGACATTTTCGATTTGTTTAACCTACGAGTTAGACGAAAAGTGGAAGAATGTTTCTACGAATGCTGCTTTCAGAAGATGTGAGTAAAGTTTTATTTAGCACTCACATAAACGCCCTTATTGGATTCCAATAATTTTTGACAGCAATTAGGCGTAGTTTGATTGATCATTTGTGAAACGTGACAAGTGGGAAAAGGGTGGAAAAGAATAATTGGGCCCAAAGGCCTAGAATTTCCTTTGAAAAATAAATGCCTAGTTCGGTATGCAATATGTTATTCTGTTTCTAACCATAAACTACCTGGATGCTCGTAAACATCGAGTACCTTCCACGAATGTTCAGCAATAGGCTTTGCTTGATTGCCCTAAATGAGACGTTTGCCCAGTAGTAAAATAAAAAGAAAGTTTCTGTGAGGAGGTGCTTGGTTTCGTACTTTTTTTTTTAAATTTTATATGGGAAACAAAAGACTCTTCTATTTTATGCATTCTTTGAAATAAATTAACATTTATGTTTGCTCTTCGTCTCGTCTAGTGAAGCGAGTAGATCAACTACTGGAATTAACATAATTGAATAATACATTTTAACTTTTTTCCTCTCCACGAATCGGCCATTCATCTGTTCGCTGATGAATCTTGAAAATTCTCCATTGAGCACGAGAAATTTTATCGATAAATTCGCACCTCTTTGCATTTCCTCGGTCCATTATTACAAAACTCGAAAACAAAGTCGTAAATCCAAACTGCAAAAAAAAAACTTAAAAATGCATCAAAAATGCGACACAAGAAATTGCTCCTGCGATTTATGGTTTCCTGCACGCCTTTTGAATTTTTTATGTGCACAATTTTTTTAATTGTTCAACGGTGTTCGAAATTTTCACCTTTTTTACGTCTAGATTTAATTTATTGCTTATTTTTGGTTTAACATTAAATTTATTTCATGCAACCTTCGGCTATAATGGTCGATATAACTTTGTGTATTACAAAAAAAACATATAATAAATAAATGAATTTTAAGCTGTCCGCAATTTTTGAAGCCAACGTAGCGTTATATCACGGTACATAAAGGAAATTAAGTTAAAAACTTTATTAGATCCTGTAACTTTTTATGGATGCGATTTAAGTAGCTAACAGCTCTTGGAACGACTTAAAAATTATTCCGCTACAGCAGCAATTGTCTTTAATTTACAAAATAATTAGCGTCTATTGCAGGACGCTGCAGGACAATTTTTTCGTAATCTTTAATTTTACTGCGGAATTATCAAACAGTTTTGCAAAACAACACTTTACATTTAAGATGAACTATGACCTAAATTTTGTTTCATCGGACGCGCATTTGATTGACCTTATGGTTTTGACGCTTTGTTAACATAATTATTAACAATGCCGATCCATAATAAATAAGCTTTTCGGCGTTTTTGTATTTACATGCCGACTTCATTAAAAGGCTATAACTCACGTTAATGATATGTTTGTCTGAAACCATTTAACCTGTTCATTTAAAGGGAATGATTAAGTGAAAATCTTAAAATTAATTAATTTGGTACAGAGAAGAATGGGATACTATATGAAGTTTTTGTTTTTGAATTACTAGAAAGCTGGTATAAGAAAAAAATTATTCATATTTTAACTTTTTCTTTTTTTTAATTGTACAGAGTATTTATTTGCATTTACAGGATTTTAGAAGGAATAGAAGACGATACTGTATTACTGTTATGTAAAACTTACATTGTTTCAAGCATATTTTCATTAACATTTTAAGTTTTTGAGATACAGAAAATACAAATACCCCTCGTGATATTAATTCCGGTAAGTTGATTTCCTTTTAAGGTATTGTGTTTTAAGGAACTTCAAATTTTTACCGGAGACCTTTTAGTGTCTGTGAAAAATTCGCTAAATTTCTCAGTGTTGTTCCCATAATATCTTACACGTGTTCTATGACCGGGAGCTCGAGAGATGTAGATTGTAATGACAAGAGAGTGACGCGGACTTCTTCGAACCGCTTGAAAAAGTATTCGTTCAATTAAAACGGGCATTATCCTGATGAAAAAGTTGATATTCGAATTGCTGGAGATATGAAACTACTATGACTAAGCTAAGCTTTCATATTGATTCCATTGAACCTCATGCAGCCATCACGTACTTTTGAATATAATCGGGATTCATCACTGAAACCCAGCCTATGCCATTCCAGATTCCAATGCCATTGTAACCTCACCACTTCATCTTGGCTGTCAATATTGAACCGTAAGTGGTAACACAACTTATAGTCTCCAGGATTGAAAACCGAAAGCCCTGATTTGACCGTAAACTGTTCGAAGTGTTACATGACCTAAAATTTAATCAGCCACAGATCTAGTACTGAGAAAACCGTCTTTTAGTGTCATTAGACGAAGGTGCCTGTTTTGTACCTCATTCGATCCCTGGACCCTTTGTTGCGATATTGTATGCCAGATTGGTTCCAGTTAAGGTGATTCAGCTAATCATTCCACTTAGTTTTTAAAAAATATGGAGAACGTAACAGATTAAATTATCTATGGTAGTTTTTACCTTTTCGATAAATTCTAAAATTTCTGAAATACAAGGGTAGTTTTATAATAAGAAATTCTTGATAATGACCCTGTAATTATAAAAAAAGAGTGCTAAGGAACATCTGCTTGTAACATCTTTATTTTTATAAAAATGTAGCAGAGTATCAAGGAATCGACACTTTTCTATTTTTAATTATAAGCAAGAAACTCCGTCATTAGCATGAAAATGGGACATCTTCTACTGGGCTTAGCTAGGCTACTGTTACGTCGTGTAACAGTAAGGAGAAATATATTCTTAATCTTTTTACAATGTTGTCAGATATTACAAAATACTGAAAATGTAATATTTACCATTAAAACTGCTACAACTATGTATTTATGAATATTGATCTATTTTAATACTACTAAAAATCACGTACAAATATTTTTTCCATATTTTGCTTTTTTAAAAGAGTGGCAATGATAGACGAAACATAATATTAAAAAATAAACGTCAATGTAATAACTTAGTTCTTGGTATTTTGGTATGAAGTTTGTCATATTTTAAGATTCAATTAATTTACAATAAAGTTCATGTATAATGGATAATTCCATAAAAAAGTACATTGTAACATCCTGTAAAAATAGCAATGTCTATATGACATTTTTCAAGCGTCTTACAAGGTCGGCTTTGTGAAGATCACTTTGACCAAAGTATATTTATGGTATTCCTTAAAAAAAAAATTATTGCATATTTATTTTTATACTGGTTTTTTGTTCAAGGAACTTTTAGAATTTGCTTATTATATCATCGTCTTGTGCATTGTCGGTAAACTTTTTGACTGTTCATTTATGGCCATCTAAACAACAACAAATCAAAACAAAGTGTAATACTCCATTGCCTATTTTACGTTGTTTGTACAAGAGAAAGTAATGACTTGTTAGACGCTCCTTTAAACCAAATTTGGCGAAATGACAATTAGGGTTGGGTTATAAATTGTTAAACTCGATCTGGTACAATCAAAAATAACAAACACAACCCTAATTCTAATAATACGGTATCTGGGTATCTGCAGTGGGTTAATGTAAAATAACAGATGTCAGTTTCATTTTTAAACAAAAATTATCCTGTCCTAGAAAAACATTTTGCCACATATACATACACATTAGCTTGGCTCGGTTTTTTACTTTAGAGATTGTAATCTCCGAGGATATTATGCTTCCCTGCATCTCTTTATGTTAGCTATCTGTCTCAGTGGTACTTGATGACACCTTCCGTGAATAGATAACGTATTGCATTTAACTTCCGCGAGCGAAGCTCGAAAATTTGAATTTTCCTGTTCCCTTTTTCCTCGTTAAAATTGAATTTTGTTTAATGTCGCATATAATGCCATTGGTAAATAGAAAATTTCATAAATGTAGAAATTAGAAATTAATGTCTATGGAAGAATATACACATGAAAAGTTTTGGATGTCTTCTTTATTGTACGAGAAATAAAGTTTTCGAATTGAAATTTCCTATTGATCTGCAAATCACCTTTCCACAGCCTCGGTTATTTTCTCGTTGGAAAAAGTGTTCGATCTTTTATTATACTTTCCTTCAATTTAGATAAGAGATAATAATCTAACGGTGCTAAATCAGGTGAAAGAACGGGGTGTTCCACCAATTCGAACCCCAAATCAGGAAGTTTATTTATGGTAATGCTCGCTTCGGATCTGCGTTCACGCATTTAAGAATTTATATCGCAATTTTTTCACACACAAATCCATATGAAATATCTAAAGTTTCGCTTATGCATTTTAGTTCAATTCGACGGTCTGTTGATATCAAATCAGTATCACAAGTGTTGGCACTGAAATAGATTTTCTCCCGTAATCTTATTATTATCTTATTATTTTAAAGAAAGCAACCCAATTTTTGACAGTGTAATACGAAATGCAATCTCTGTGAAGGGTACTTAGCATATCTTCGTAAATCTCCTTTATTTCGAAGTCCTGTTAAATACACATGCCTAATGATGGCTCGATATTCAATTCGTTAGATTTTACCACTTGCAACCGACATGTTTGTTTTTTGATTCTTTTATGGACGCATCTAAACTTTTTGACATAAAATTCTGCAATGATACTTCTAATATACAGGGTGTTCCCAAAAAGTATTTACAATACTAACACACATGTTTTTGGGTCAAAAATTGCTTATTGTTATTTCAGGCAGTAAAGAGTTCGAAAGTTTCATCTTTCCAATTGCTTTTTTGTTATAAATTTAAAACCGCTTGTGCAGTGTTAATAAAATTGGCTACGTCAACATAGTTTCATCGTCCAAAAAAACTAATAGTCCAATTACTATTGACGGTATTCCAAAGATGTAAAATTTGAGCTTTTTTGTGCCCCTGGATAAAATGGGTTGTAAGTGTAACATTTTATGTAGAAAACTTATCCACTGCAAAAAGTATTGTTACTAAAACTGGATTACTGTCATGGTGTCTTTGTAATTTAGCTTTTAACGTTTGGCGGTGGTCTTAAATGTTAAATTTCGAAAAAATTATTTTAAAATTTTGAAACAAACATTGAGATTATTTTAATTACTTGTTTTCTTTGATCTCTAATGTGCTTGGCATGATTTTTGTCGCTATGGTATTTTTGTAAACTTAAAATAAACAAATTATTAATAAATTACAGTTAATTTAAATTCGTCTTTTAGAAGTATAGGTATTATTTAGTAGTTTAACAAATCTTAAATATTTCTTGTTGTTTGTCATGGTCATAAATTACAACAACATTAAATGAATTGATATGTTATTGGTTTTTTATTATTCTCAAGGAAATGGTTGAGGGTGTGTCAGAATATTCTGTGAAAGGTTCCCAAATTGTAGATTACTAAGTCACCCAACGTGTGCTCTTGTAGAGATATCTATTAGGAAAACTTTTCCTTTGCTCCTGAAACTGCTCATTACCGAAGAGTGCGCCACGAAAGGATCCGAAAAAGTGAAAAAAATATTTTAGAACTTGTTGAAGAAGATCCGAAATTAAGCACCACTCGAATATATATACTATATATATAGAGAATGGGTAGTTTCAAAAATGTTCAAGATTGTTATAAGCCAAAAAGAAACAGATTTAAATTTTAACAAGAATATTTTGTTTACTGATGAAGCTTGTTTCACAAGAAGAGGAGTCATTAATTTCTACAATTAACATTTTTAAAGATGAAAATCCATTTAGAGTCAAAATTCAAAATTTTCAAAATTAATTGGCAATTTTATTATGGGTCTTGTCACCCTTCTGCAAAAATGATAGGAGAAATTTATCTAGAACCTCTACATAATGAGTTGTCAGATTTGTTAGAGGATTTACCTTTAGAACTTTTTACCTCTTTTAATTAAATGTTTGAAACTACGTAAATCGGCAGTACCCAAACAAATGAATATGTGGAGGCAATGCAGTTCCCGTAAATTAGCTACTACATTCACCAGACTTAAATGCCTCGGATTATTTTTTATGAGGACATCTTAAGTCCGTGGTTTACATGACACCTGTAAATAATGGCGATGTGTCCAAGTTGCCACAAATCATCTTAGAGGCGATAAAGAAGTTATTTAAAAAAATACATTTTAATTTCTTTCATTTTATAAATTTATATGTTCTTGTAAAAGGTGGATCTTTGGAACAATTACTTTGATCAGCTTTATTTATTTGTACAGGATTGCCAAATATTAAAAGACAAATTACGAAGAAACTGTAAACGTAATAGAGTTTTCTTAACAATACCTATATTGTAACAAAATAAAGTTTCTAATTGAAATGTCATACTCACAATCATTTTTATCCAGGAACATGGAAATTTGGAATGTTTCAAATTAAAAAATTCCAAATTTCAAAATTCTATACGT
>JABRWK010000084.1:10196-167389 GCA_013372445.1 Hypothenemus hampei | reverse complement strand
ATCGAACATCTTTAGAGCTTGAAACAAAATGCATGTTCTCCTCGAATGTATTTATGTGTTGAAAATAAAGTTTTTCTACGGTTCTGTCACTACAAATGTGACTTTATGTTTTGGGGATGTTTCTGAGTTTTACTCTTAATCAATTAATTTTTATTTTCAATTTCTGGAGAATCATTTTCGTCATTTAACAAGAAATGTTTGTCAGTCAGAAGAACATTTCTTTTTTAGTTATTTTGTTCAATATCTCATTGTGAGAACACTTTCACTAGAAGAATGGCTCTTTAATATTACGTGCACTTAAAAGTGAAAAATCCTTTCGATTATGACCACCTGTTCTAGTCATTTTGCATAAGTTTAATTCGTTAAATAGCTTTTTCGTTGGGGGGGCTTCTCGAGTTTATTGCGTTCGTTATTACGAGAGTTCTTTTCCCGGAAAATGGACCTTAGATCCACGTTTCAAGGAAAATAATGTGACGTTTTTGTAGATTGCCTAATTTCTCCTTGTAAAAATTAGAAAATAGAGGTGGCGCAAAGAAATGTCCTTCAACGTAGAAAATCCTTTAGTACTCCCAACTCGAGAGTCAGCCAACGGATTCGAATTGAGCTGGATCGTAAACCGACTTTAAAAGATTTTAGATAGTGTTCTGTATGCGGGAAAGAAAGTTCTTGCGTTTCGAATTGAAATTTTGTAAATATTTGAAATAGTTCTCCAGACCATTAGGATTATATTCCGTCCGCAATTGATCAAAAGTTAAATTTTGACATTCGCATATATTAATTATTCATGAGAGTAGAGGCTGAAACGCTTTTTTTACGATCGGTAAGCGTATGAACGTCGAGCTAAAATAACCTTAACAATGTTTATGTCGGTGTTACGTCCTTTAAGTATCGATTTATCAATTTATTTCTCAGACTCAAGATTAATAAAAATGCAGTTTGACTAGCAGCAACCAATGTAATAACATAAATTTACTTTGTTACAGTTTAATTAGGTCAGCTACAGGAAAGTTAATTTCCGAACAACGGAGCTGTGACCCATTATCTACGTTCAAAATAGTTTTATTAGAAAATATAACTATCGATTTGTTAGTTCACAGCGGGGTATACCGATCTAAAGCCCAACGAAGTGATAAATAAAGTCAACAAAACTTTCATTGAATTTATAAAAGCTTCACCTGTTTGATAAGCTTACTAAGTAGCTCGCTGACATTATCAACTCAAACGATAACATTTGCAGCAAAGACGCCGATTCAGATGTAATCGATACGGCACATTTATCATTATTGTTTTGAATTACATCTCATGTATACGATTTTCATGAAAATCCATAAAAACTCAAAAATACCTATCAACAAGCGGTTCAGTCTTTGAAATCGCACCATGCCGTTTTGACACCTTTTGATTGATTATTAGCTCGAGCTTTACGAATTTGCCTTTATACCAGCCGCTTCGGGATGTTTAAACGTTGTTTAAATGATATCGTAAATATTTTTTTATCATCAAATCACATTGCAAGATGTTGCCAAACTATAAGTAGCAAACTTTGTGTGCGTGCACCTTTGATGGGCTTGTGGCACGAACAAAATATGAATTAATTAAAATCAT
This sequence comes from Hypothenemus hampei, assembly GCA_013372445.1. Classification (NCBI taxonomy): domain Eukaryota; kingdom Metazoa; phylum Arthropoda; class Insecta; order Coleoptera; family Curculionidae; genus Hypothenemus; species Hypothenemus hampei. The sequence continues at coordinate 165,784 of JABRWK010000084.1, read as the reverse complement.
TGTAAATCTTATAGTTTATTACGAACGGTGGGTGTAATACTGACAATTTAATTTGAATTTTTCTTCAATGTTATGTTTTATTTTTTTTATATATAGTATATATAAAATCTGTATTGAGATAGAATAAGTCATGTAAACTCCCACTATTCAGAGAGTAACACTATTGCAGAACGGAACTCTTATCTGTACATTGCAAATCTTCATTCCTATTTTTCCTTTAGAATTACGTACATTGTTGTCGGTTCACCTAATTGGAAAAAGCACATAACCATTGAACTTCAATGTCTAATCTAAGGGTACCTTTATGTACATAAGATAGTGCCTTTTTATTAGGTTTTAATTAAAACTGGAAGGTGCAAACGTTTCTGCACTAATCACTTACGTAAACGCTGCAAAACCCATTTGTCATTTTACCTATTAACCCTTCAAGCTTCTAAATGTGTACATTACTCAGATTGCTTGGCTTCAACTCCAGACTTGTTTTAAATTTCATTCACGAAAGCTGGTTGTAATAACTTGAAAAGATCTTAAAGAAATATGTGAGGAAAAAAGAAGAGAACGGTTTATTCATTTCGGTAATAATATCATTTTAATAAGGATTTCAGCGTTAGATTAGGTGTGAATATTTAATAACGTGAAATACAGCTGAAACTTTATAAGTGTCATTGTTATGGTATGCAGATGTTCTGAAATGAAAATTTAAGAATAGTTTTAAAATGCTGAATGGAAGCTATAAAGTCGTAAGTAGAAAAATAGCTTAAGAACGTGAGATGAAATGGAAAATGATGAGAGTTTCAAGTAAAAAGAACAGAAGTAATTCTAATTTACACCTTTCCCGAAACATGAACGCTGTACCATGTGTACCGTCTGTATCTGCTTTCAAATACATTAACTCCGTAATCTAAACAATACTGGGTCAAACAGAAAATCTATTTTTGGCGTTCACTTTTATTAGGAGTAGCTTAGAATAACAACTCCATTTCCGTATTACGCATTTACGTGTAGCTTTGTGAGAACACCATCACATTTCATTCACAATTAAATTATTTATTGAACGTTCTTTGGAAAGAAAGCCCTCTCTGAAGGGTCAAAGCCCTCCGAGCTGCACCTTCGACTCATCGTCAGACATATTTGCCTTCTTGTCTTTGAGATATATTGCGATTTTCAGATAATTGTTTGCAGACAATCCTTAACTATCCGGTGTTCGTCGCTTTGGAACTTCGATTCTCCCTTTTTCCACGAAGCAGCCATTGCCAGGAAATTGAAGTTCTGCTCTTGGAATTAAAGGAAGAACTTTCTTTTTATTATTTCTGACGGTTATTGGAACTTAGTGGCTGGTTAATAAACACTATTCAAGCTTAAAGCTAAAATGCAACTTTAATTAAATGGCCATGTCAAGGGATAAATCTACATATTCATATTGGACATCATGTTACATAGTAATGACACAAATTTAGGTTGATACTGATACGCATTTCAGATAATGTTATTAACTACTATGCGCATTTCTGTTGTAGAGTTAAATTCACCATGAATGTGAAAAGATGAAGGAGGGTTTTTCAGTTGGAATATTTGTCATGAAGGTGATAAAATTGAGTTCAAATTGAATATGTTGAAGTTTCAGAAGGAATTATTTCTGGTTTAATTATCAAAATGCGTATATAAATTTAAATCCAAGGGTGTTAAGTCAAATAAACATGCCAAATTGGAAAAGTTGGGGCGTGTCAAATTTATGGGACGACCTAAAATAAATCTTAATGCAAATTTTCTACCTGCACTGGCGTTTTTGGGATGGGCACATCTGCTTGATCGAATGACACCTAATATTTGTAATTTATTTTTAGTTCACCGATACGGAAGAATTTTTACCAGCTGCAATTTTATCCCTCGGAGACCGCTAACCGTTCTTGGATAAACCAATTTTCTTAGCGATTCGAGTACCTAAACCCCTTCGTTTCCAATTTTCCATTTTCTTTATCTAAACTTTAAACAAAACATCTAATTTAATCGGGCGCCTCATTCAATTAAACAAACCCAACTTAATTTATGTTTCAACCATCTCAATTCTGGATTTATCGTTTTATGGCAACCTATCTGACGTTCTTGCCACATATGTAGGAAAGAATTCGGGTTATCGGACTGGTTGATGAGTGAATTGACCGAGGGAGACGTTTTATCTTCCACTTTGCCGAAAAGAGGTGTCATAAAGTTTTCACAAAGCACCGACTCTCCGAGATTTATACAACAGTTTTTTAAGGAAATTCTCTCAAATCCGAATTTTTAAGGTTTTATTTTTTTTAATTTTTACGAGCTCCAAGATTTATCGTTATGGCTACCTCGTATTGCCGTTAAATTAATCTGGCAAATTGCAAAAATGTTTTTCTTATCGCATCGTGTCCAACAAATCTGATATGTTTAAATGTTTGTTTCACACTGGGCTTTCAACAATGAAAACCGTCTATGAATATTTCGTTTTCGAAAAATGTGTAACTTTTTATAAATATATACATATTTTTTTGTCTTCCAAATCAAAGAACTTATCTCTTGCGTAGGCAAATAATAAGTGAAAAATAAAAATTTTAACCACCTTCTCAAGGCATTTGATATATTTTTTCAATTTATTTGTAAATTTCTCACTAGACTCAGCTCTCTGCAACGCCCTTTTATACGTTTGAATTCAATCCCTTGGGTTTAAATTTAAATAAATATGTGACCTAGACTATAAATGACGTTGTGGCTTTGTGGCGACAAACCATTCTTCATTTTCACCTTTTAGACTCATTTGTTTGTTTGATAAATTTAAATTATATTTAGTACACCTCGGATATGCTTCTATGCCATTTGAACCTTTTTTGTTCAAACGGCGTAGTCGTTACGGTTAATTCACAACACATTGTTTGAATTCTTTATTTCTGTTTTGTCCTATCAACAATAGTTACCGCCCATTGTGCACAAACCAAATATTTATGGGATTATATGAAATTGTTGGCGTTCTCTAAAAGGTTCAAGTAGTTTGAATATAATTTATTATAATAATATGTAACCTGTCCTTAAAAATACAGAAGCGGTAAGTGGTTTTGAAGAAATTCGAAAATATCTATTTCACATGGATTATATTTTAGGACTTTATTTATTTATTTGTGTGATAAAACAGCGCCTATAGACACGCGTTTATTAATGGAAAAAATGATAGGACGCATGCTTTACAGTTCATTTAAATTTAAAACCATTGAGATTGACAAGTTTAATAAATACTCTAATAATTGAAATATAATAATAATGCGCTATCTCCAGAAAATATTTAACCGACAATTAATAATGGTTCTGTCAAATGAACGACTTTCAAGAACCATTAAAACCAATTAAGTATCGTTATCTCCTTGAAAGAATATGTTTTTCAGAAACCTAAATGCCGTACGAGGGAGGTGTTGATACATATATTCGTAGCTTACTGTAGACGAAATTCGGCTTTTCGGATTACAGAGTTTCCCTTTATCTCAAGACAATTTGTACAGCGGGTCTGCAATGCATTTAATCCTGCCAAAAACAAAATTTTTCTTAATTTGTGGACCACATTTTAACAGCTTCAGTCACGTTCTCGTTAGATATCTTAAATTTTTCTTCGGTTAAGGAAAGAGACAATCTGAAAGGTCAAAAACAGGTGAATAAGTTACCTGTTCTATCAACTCGAACTTCAAATCATGAAGTTTTCTTTATTCATGGCAATGCTCGACTTTTGTGAAAGTGGTATGCTCTCGCTAGCATATTTATTGGGAAGAACATCCTATTGTTTTGTCCTCCACTTATATTAGCAAGAATAGCAATAAGGCTTTGTACTTCACTCGCCTCCTTTTCCCTGGTTACATCAAGAATTTTATCTATCATCGGGATGTGGGCCATAGCACTTCTGGCTGCATTAATCCATTTTTCTCCAGAGTTTTCGTCACTTCCGATATGCAATAGAAACGATGTCCGACATACTATGGCAGTATTTCTCTTATTATCCGTTTCTTAAAGTAAAATACCATGATATCCGTTTACTTCATATTTCTTTCTGGCACGTTGTCTTGAAAAAAGAAAATTCCTATGAAGACCGCATCTGACTTTTCTTCCTCTATTCATTTTTTGGAAAACTCTGTAATATAGGACGACTATTTGAACAATTTTGTTCCAGTTATAATTCATATATCTATTTGCTTTTTGTACACCACGAGCCGTAAGCTATTAAAACGGTCCTCTGCGTCTATATCGCCTCTAAAAGTTGTCGTTTCGAAAAACATAACATTATACAGAAACGAAATGGCTTCAAGCATTTATTGATTACACAAAGGCCTCTGACACTATCAAAGTATAGACTGTGTCAACATAATTTTCGAACTTTGGTATATTAAGCTACCCTAGTTTTCAATTTTTTTTTCCTTTTTTTTTTGAATGGCCTACCTTTCTGTTTTACCTAATAAAATATTGAAATTCTATTCAAAATATTTCAAATAAAAGCCAAACGTATGCAAATGGCAAAAAATACTTTTATATGAACCTTTTTCCTTTCGGTCAATAGAATACTTCTGATCCGAAACGCCGAATATAAAAAATAGCCCTTCTTGGGGTTCACAATATTTGCTGAGTCCATTTTGATCAACATTTATGATATTAGTTTCAAACAATAAGGCTAGTGTTAATTCGATTATCTGTAATGTGAATCTAATGTACCAATATGTTTATTTCGTTTTATAAAGCGAACCGAAAATGTTTGAAAAAGTACACTGTGGGCTTTGAGCCAAAGTTATCGAAGCAGATTTCAGGCGAGTGCATTCTGCAGGTCTATAAAATCTCGGGATTCTCTTGATACTGAGGAACATAAAATTATTATCGGAATTTTATGGGCACAATAAGGAAAGTGGTAAGATTTTTATTAAATTTAAAAAAAATTGACCCCTAAAGCAAAAGTGAAGCGGTTTCAATTCCTTCTGCTATTTTGCAATGCAAAGTGCCATTTAGCCAGCAGTTGCACCACCAAATTAAACGTAACTAGAAATTATATATTTATCAGTACTGGAACAGTAACAGAACAGTTTTCCTTCTTGTTAAAGCAGAATAATAAATGAACGAGGAAAATTAGCAACGTTTTCATTTTGGACGGAATTTCATACCATCATCAATGAATTTTAACCCGAGTGGTTTTATTAATTTTTGAATCACCCTTAAAAATACCCTCCGTCACTTGATCGTCGTTCTAACACCCCTATTAAATTCAATTCAATAAAACCGACCCTTTGGACACCAGGTTGACGTACAATAAGCCCATAAATTAAAACGACAACATTTAAAAGAAGGAATGTTTATATTTTTCTGACATGAACTTTATGTCTGACTAAAATCACCTAAATTGCAATAGTTTTTCTCTCGTTTGTTACTAAATTAAGCTATTCAACCTGGAAAACGAGGTCTGTTCGCTGTTGAAATTTTCAATTCAACAAATTTTATTAGAAGAGCAAAAATGTGGTTCTTATTTCCATAATGCTTCAAAACTTTATATTAGGGTAGTTTTTCATTTGCAGCTGAAGTTCATTAGAGGAAGGATGTATTTTTTTTTGAATTCGTTTCCTTATTAAAGGAACTTTTTTTTACAACGAACTTTATTTTATACAGGGAAAGACACTGCCAGAAATATGACATATTAGAAATGGATGTAAGTTTTATTATTAAATAAATTTTATTTTAAATGCAAGCAGGAATTTAGTGATAAAGCCAAAACGCACAAAAACTGCAATAGTATGCAGTCTTGTAACATAATTTTCAATTGCCAGACATTTGTTCTGGAGTAGGAATAAATGGCTTTGAATTTATAGTCCAGACAGGGGCGCCGGAAATATACCTACTACTAAAAACTATTTTTAGTTGTGGCTCTACTGGTTTTCATAATTTCATAATAAATGCTAATTAATATTCATCATAAATTATGAGATTTCCTATACCATTGTTAAACTGTTGTGATTCAAATGAGGCAATTTATAAACGAAACGGTTTTGACAATTTTCATACATACAAGGAACCAAAAAAGAATCGTTTTGTCTAGATATAAGTGACATGTGATGTCAATTCCCAACAACTCTTGCTTGAAAATTTAAAGTTTTAAATGGATTCCCCCAAAGCATTCTGTTCGAGAAAGTGTCTTTTTAACCTACAATCTTTGTGCATCTCGGGGTGGACAAAGAATTAAACTTGAGCAAAGTTTTTTTTAACAATGCTTTTGGGACGAGTCAATTTGCATCTTTATTAAAAGGTTTTTTTTTGTTTGTTTGTCTTAAAATTTCAGTATTTTGAAAACTCCAGAGACAAAACAAATTGTTTAAATATTTTGCGCAAAGTGAAACTAAAAAGTTTTTATAAACGAAATTAGTTTTCTACGAAACTAGTTCGTTACAATGCCAGGGCTATTTATTATTCTGAGGTTTATGGTGTAAGTTTCTGTAATTAAGGATGTTTTTGAGATAGTCAGGAACAAACCCCGAGACTTTTTATCATAATTTAATTAAGTTTCGGTTGGCAGATATACATACATTTTGCGTCACATGAGAGAATAAAGATGTTTCAGTTTTTTTTTTAAACTGTAGAAAAAATTAACGCATCGCAAAAAATCATTTATTTTGTGATTTTACGGTTTTATGTTTGGCACTTTATATGGAAGGTAAAGATTTAATCAGGTTTAATATACAATCCAAAGTAGGAAATAAGAAAATTACAGGATTAAAGGTCGCGGGAGTAATAGAACTACTTTACACGTACATCTTTCTTTCGGAAAGCCTGTTAATTTATGGTGTCTTTAATGGTTAGTTTACTACAGAAATAAATAACAACTGCTGATTATTATCAATTCACAAATAAAATATTATATTATTTACCCAAAAATAATAAATACCACTCAAGAGAAATGGAGAAGTCAGATAATAAAAGGACCATCACGCATTATAAACATCATAATTACTTGAGCCCCGAATTCTAACAGGGTAAACGAATTTAATTAAATTTGATTGCACACTGTACAATGCATGCCTTCGTTTGGGTCAGTCTCCAAATGTTACGTAAAACACATGTGTTGTACTCGGATACTACGAACTCGTTCTTTTGCATACAGAATACGAATGTCCAAATTTTAAGTATGTTTTATTGATATAATTTATTCAATTTTTAAATTTGGACAAGTAATTTAATAAATTTATTCTTTAAGAGTCTCTTGTACATCAAGATGGTCTATCATATGAGGAAGTACTAATAAGTAGTTACAAGACCTCTTGGAAGTTAAAAAAGTATTTCAAGAATAGCCAAATATGAAAAATCTGTTTGTAAAGTTTCCAGTCTGGATAAAATGTTCTAACGTGTTTACGATTTTTGTAACAACCAGCAACAATGAGTGACTGAAAGTTCCTCAATGTTATTTCAATATGGACATACTATAACAATATGTCAATAGCGCGTCGTATTTCCACTGAACAATCCTTGTATTATTGAGATGTAGCTGAAATCGAACGTCATAGAAATATTGTGAAATGGTTTGAACATTTTTTCTTTCATTTATACCGAATTGGTGTAAAGCCTGCCTTAGCCAGAATCTGGTTCGGGGCTTTGCACTCAATTATTTTTTATTTCTTCTTTCTAAGTCCATCGTTATTTTAAATTAGATCGTTTATTTGAAATTACCTCGTGATTTTATTTTAACAAAAATTTTAAAATATTATAGTCCCACTATAATTATTTCATTCTTCACTTACAATGTCGCCGCTATAGGTTTTACTGAGCAACCTAAAGTATAAAATCGATATCTATAAGCTCTCTTTCGTGATATCATCAGAATAGAAATCCCGGGCGCCATATATTCACTTTTATAATCGAAATGAGATTTATCTCTCTCCCCTTCTTACACACAATTAGATATTCGAAATCGGAAGAATCCTTAAAAACCATTCGATTTAAATGAACCGACTTTTTGTAAAAGGCATTTCGGATGCAGTGAAACGCCAAAATAGAATCTTGCCGCTAAACACAGTGATTTTTATCTTTTTATTTAATAAATTTTCCATCTGAAACATAAGAGATATTATGAATTCGTGGAATACGTAAATAATTCAAATTCTCTACTGAGCTTAAGAGTTTTGCGGTCTTTGCAGGGCGTATTGTTATATCACTGGCATCTCAATGAGGTAAACAAGATTTAAATGGATTTCTGGGAGGTAGCTAAAGAGCTATATTATTTTACGAAATTGGATTGAGCACTAACTCCAAAGATTAGTTTAATTTCTTTTCGAAATCCGAGAGGAAAGTTCCGAAAATACTTTATAATCCTCGTCGATTGAAGTGTCATGTAAAATGTGTAACGAAAATCTTATTTTTTTTCCTTGAATCAAATGTTTGGCATAAGGATTCCTTAAAGATACTTTCGAAAATTTATTGAGTTGATCCGATTACCCCTGTAAAAAGCCTATTGGAAGTAAATGGGATTCCATAATATAAAAGAACTGTTTTACTTGAGGGCTAATATTACATAAAATTAGCATTAAAAAGAAATAACCTTTACATGTCTCAATAAGGAATTATATGTCGTAATAGGGGAGTGATAAATTAAGAATTTCTACCCTTACCTTGTGGTGTAACTTATCTACCCCTTCTACATAATTCATATTATTATATTGGGCATTAAATCACGCTTTAATTGCCTTAAGTGCCCATGAAGTGTTAACTAAGAGCTTTCCTTATTTACCATAAAGAAAGTAATAATGGGTAATGCAAAAGCAAGGAACGTAAATCAAAATTTGGTACTGTAATCATCGGGCGTATAATTTTGTAGATGAACGAGGGAATTACTAATCCATCGATTAATAATCTAAGCTTCGGTAAAATTAATTTATTGTGGGGAAGTTTAACTCTTGCTTAATTCCTGCAACAGTGCCTCGAAATTGCTTTGTCCTCGCCGAGCTTTATCATTGGCAAAGAAATTTCGGAAAATAGGCCTTCAGACAATGGGTAATATTGGGCATGAAAGCGGAAAAAAACCTAAGCTGATGACTTTCGCTTCCCTTAATAACTTCATTCGTTGTCGTCGAAAGTAGAATTCTGAATCAGGGCAAAACTTATGCCCCAAAAATTTTAAATTAAAATGCCAGCTTTACTACATTCCCATTATTTGACGCCTTCGGCTTTTCTTTTTTTTATTGAGAATTTTTTTCTAAATTACCTTTCTTTTTGTTGAACAAACAAAAGGTACACATCCGTAAAATTGTTATTTTTAGTTTCGGGAATTCTCCGATTATTTTGACACAATTCTTTTCAACAGATTTATTTTCTTCCACTTTGGCGATTCTAATTTCACCTGTATTTATTGGAGTGTAGCTGCAATGCGAACATGAAAATTAATATCTTTGAAGACAGTAGCGCGACCGAGTTTAATATACCACTAAAAATAGAGTAGTTAGTCACAATAATGTTGCAATTTATGAGCAATAACATTGCCCACGAAACTCTCCTTTTAATTTATAGTATATACGAAATTTCCTTTTTCATCTTAACCTTTTATTATATACTTTTTTCCCTCAAGGTCTCAATTAATCAATTTTGTTAGCCTCTTCTGCATGTTGCAGTTGCATATCGTCGGCAAAATGACAAAGGGACGTATCTGCAAATTTAAATTACAAAAAGAAAAATAAATTTATTATTTTTATTTAAATTACTAAGTACGGGCCAAGAAGAAGCAACTGCAGTAGAAAGAGCAGATATTCGGTTGAAAATTTACAACAGGTGATTTTTTGGGCACCTGGGAATTTTTAATCGTTGATATCTCAAAACAAGGATTTTGCCGATACGTCCCTCTGTCATTTGGCCGACCATGTATTCAAGTAATTTTTTATAATAAACTTTAAAATTCTATTAAGTCGTTGCTCAATCTTTTTTTTAAGAGTTGTGAGATTTTGACTACAAAACGATTTTAATTTAAAAATTTTCATAATTCTTGAAAATACCATAAATGAATATCTTGAAGCGTTTAGATCTAAAAAAAAAGCCTAATGCAGCAATGTCTGGACAGTATGTTAGAGGATCTGCCATTCGAGCTTTTGCTCTTTCGGTTTTCTTCTTTTTTATCCAACAGTTTACTAATACCCAAACAAATAATGAAGTCATTGAACACGCCTTGTATTTAGAGTATCTAAAACTCGAATTAAACCACCAAATATTCGACCAGCTGCGTAACAACAAGAAATTCTACTTAATTCCTTATGTCAAACTTAAATACCCTCGTCTAATTTCGAGTTATTTATATTAGGTCCTAGGAGAGTTTCAGTAAAACTATTCATAAATTGGGTAACATAACGTTGAAATACACATACATACAGGCATATGTGAATATCTCTCTTGGTAGTTTGCAATCGGATCTGTAGATTTCCTAAAAAAGAAGTCGAATAAAAAGCGGGGTGCATGCAAAGCGGTCAAGTCAAAACAAAAAACCGAGGACAATTTTACACCCACCATATTCGAATCATCCTACTCAGATACTTATCAGTGTTTTAATTCTCCATTTTGCCTCGAATACAAGACACCTTTTTTTGTGTTATTCGCAGTTTGCAGACGATGTTAAGAAACTGCACAATGGCAAATATTGAAAATGGTGCAATGGCGCTTCGTATTTTGTATTTAGGGTGGTCCATTTTTACATTTAATGGGTTTGATTATTAAAGAAAAAAAATTTAAGAGCTTTAGTATCACGTAGTGTAGCTAAAAAGTCGTCAGGCGCTGACATTAAGACACACCTTAAATGGTTAAAACATGTTTTTAATCTGTTCTTCTTTAAACCTTCGATAACGTTTTATCTTCCTATTCCGCGAAACACTTTCTGTTCCTTTATTAAGCTATAACTGCATATTTAAAACATTTTTGAACAATCTGTGGAAACGATAACTGAATACAATCTAGAAAGGAGTAATTCCATCAAATGTCTACAAGAAGCCCTTTGAGAACGATTGTTTGAATGTTGGCTCTATAAATTCCGGTTGCGTTCTAGGGTCAAAAGGGCAGTTGACGTGAATTGAAATGAATTCATTTTGTCTTTGTGGTCGATTCTGCGGAAGGCTTTAATAGCGTTATGAGCTACGACAAAAACCATTAGGATATCAAAGATGTATAATTTTAAACGGTTGTAATTTTAACCATCCATCATGTTGTTTATTAAATTTGGTTAAAGGAACTATTAACGGACGTAGAGAGTTAAATATTTCCGCATCCTCAATTAAATTAATTTGACAATCGAATAAAATCTTGCAATTAAAACGTTGGTACGTGCCAACAAGTGGATACTCTTCGTAAATAATAATGTTGAAAGGATTTGTATATTATTGTTATACATGTTGAGGACAAATAAGCAAATCAGAGAAGAATTCGATCTGTAACTTCTCATGTCTTTTTATATACATATATTTGTTAAGAGGCTCTAATTAAATGCGATAAAAATCGTACCGATGTTCCATGTATTTACTCTCACTGATTGACGTTTATAAATACATGTATATATGTATGTGTGGTTTGATGAGCTTCAACAACTAGGTAAACAAATAATGCCAGCTTAAGCTATGGCATGTTGCCAATCGAAGCAGACGATATATATATATCGCATGCCGAAGCAAGTTTCAGAGATTAAAAAAGTGATAAAAAAGTGAGGTTTATTGTTAGAGTCTCATTGAAGACTGTAATGTTAATGATGTAATAACTCTATACAGTTGCCCAGTCATAGTGAACACAAATTAAATATTACTTCGATTTTTATGTATATTTCAGCAAATCTGAAAACAGGTGGTGAAATATTCATACTTCTTTCTCCTCAAGTTTATATTTTACAATCAACACTTTATTTTTCTCGTTTATTCATGTTTATTGTTTTCTTGGTCACATGCGGCGAACAAAGTTACTGACTCTTCATCTGAAGAAACCATTGCAACTACTCTGTTCCCCACGTTTCTATTATTTCCAGTAAAGGCCACATTTATTCCCTGCACCGGACTCTTAATTTTCGTGTTTGTGTTATAGAATAGTCTTGTAGACCTGATAGGCCCATGACTTGATTAATTAATTTCTTGAACTAAAACTTCTCCTACTATTTCCACACACCCTCCACTTACTTTTTTCTCCCTTCTATGCTTCTCAACAGTATCATTTTCGATATTTAATACTTTCAACATTTTATTAATACTTTCCCTTTCCATTAATTTAGCCTTTTTCGGAATCCACATTTCACATGCAAAAGTTACCACTGGCCTAATTACTGTTTTGCATAGATATAGAGATGTCAGCCTTAAAAAAAAACATTTTTTTCCCTTAGATTGCGTATAGGCATTTGTTTTCTTTATTAAATTGTAATTATCTCGCTTAAAGTTGGCCTATTTATAAATGTTGTATCAAATCTTTTGACTCATTATATCTGAGTATTTTGTCTTCTTTAGTCGCAACGTCTAAGTTTCTTTCCTTTACGAAGTCTCGGTCACTCCACACCATGTATTTTGTTTTCTTTTCATTTATGGTCAGCTCCATTTTCTTTGTCCTTGTGAACGCAGAACCTCTTGTTTCATTCTGATCAAAATTACAAGCCCATCAATGAACGGCAAATACAAGTGCCTTCTGTGATATAGTCTATCCCACTTTATCGCAAAGTTGAAAAACCTAAAGATAGGAGATTTTTCTGTCTCAGTTATACCCCTATGCTGAGCTTTTCTGATTTTCTCTATATTGTCCCGTTAAGGTTAAAGGTGCAAGTGAAGAATCAATGATTTCTATTTTACCTACAATTTTTAAATATAAGAAAAAAAATATGTAAAAATCAAAAATATGTAGTTCGAGGTTTTGAATCATAACATTTTTGAAGTGAACGATACGACCATTACAATTTGCTGTTGGTACTGTTATTTAGAAAAATAATTATTGGCACTTCTTGTTTTTAAATTTAATCCGTATAAAACGGCATTAAATGACATATTTTTTGGTGTGAAAATCAATTTTGCGCATCTGCGACAATAAAAATACCTCCACACATACACGTATCCATTAGTAAACAAAAATATTTTCCATGATAATTTCGTTGCATATTTCACTCAAATGATTTGTTTTATTTTTGTTACCTGACAAGCTGAATTTATGAATATATATAGCGTGTGGCGTGAATATCGGCGTTCATCTGTTAATTGAAAACTATAATTACAAAAATTTATAAAATTATCAATTATGGTAATCATGATATTAAAGGAAAAAGCATAAATAACAGGCCTAGAGAACCCTAATAGACATCCATATAGAATGACATTAAGAATAAATATGTATATATATGCATAGAAAAACATTAATTGTTTTGTTTAAAATAAATGACTTCTTGCTTTCAAAATTGTTTAAATTTCAGATTTTTGTTTTTTTTTTGGACAACTAGTATAATATTCATTAAAATTATTTCAATCATTTTAATTTATTATCTTTGGTTAACCCTTTAACAAAGTTTCGTAAGGTTGACTTTGCATACAGCGGAGAATTTCATATTTAACAAAGTTGTTTGGGCAAGAATTTTTCAAAGAAATATCTATTTGATCAGCTTGTCTGGAATCTAAAGAATCTAAAAATGTAAAAATATATAGGGTTTTCTATTTAAAATAAGCGAGTTGACATCTACTGCTGATATAATAGCTTATGGCACCGTCTTGAAAATATTTTTAATCGATAGAGAATTTTCTAGATTCTTGTGCTTATAGTTTTTAATATATGGATAGGCTAGCATATTCGTGGGACTCCTTGTATGTACCTTACCCATACATGTATATATATGTACAGGGTGTCTCAAACTCGAAACACCTCTATCTATTCCGTGGAAACGGTAAATAATATGAAAAATTTAAAGTAGGAATCTTAAATAGAGATGAAAATGGAGGTTGACCTCCATTTCTACCTCATGAAATTCATTTTTAAAATGTCGGAGTAATGAGTTATGACGTCATCAATAATAATTTGTCCTGAAACATATCCAAACTTTGACAAAATTAAATTGACCCTATTCTAGTACGTAATTTTTGTTAAAGAAACTTATTTTTATGCGATATCGTTTAAAAATTATAAGCAAAAGCAGAAAGTTTTTCTTTTTCAACTTTGAGACACCCTGTACATATGCAGATATTCCAGTTTAACTTTAGATTATCGCTTCAATTTAAATACACTTTATTATATTTTCTTTAAACTACGTAGGCAAAAGTAAATTACAATATATAATTGCGCATGACATTTGAAGAATTTTTTTTTTTTAATTCATCGTGAAACCCTATCATATCAATTCGCAATAAATCAAGCGAACAACAAGCACTTGCATTGGCATTAATTAAATGTGTTCACCAGTCAACTTTTTCTGATATATGTAGGTACTATGATTTATGGCTCCCTTCAGTGATCGTTTGGAAATTGAACATGATAGACGTAGTTTTTAATTAAAAAAAAGTAAAATTTGACATCTATTTGAGTAGACTATCACAGATTTGCAAATGGATCTATGAATCGGAACCGATTTTCGATTTTGTGTTCATGATTACGTAGTTCATTGGACATATGCACAAAAGAAGACAGTGTCATCGAGCAAAACAGTGTATACGTGACTAAAATAGAGTATATAAGAAATACTTTTTATTGGTGGATTTTAAGATTAGTTAAGTACGAATATATGTAGATGGTATATTGAGATTCGAAAAATCCTATGGGTTTTAAACTAAAACGTATTTTCTCATGTCATTTTAGTTTAATGGACGTCTACCTAAAAACCCATTAAAGGAAAAGCTCCGAATATCCTGATAAAAAGTTTTCAAGAATCCATATAGCGATATGCTTGCAATGTAAGTGGATAAAATATACGTAGCGAATAACATCGCATTCTCTTCGACAGTTTTCGCAAAAACCTCCGTACGAGAGAATCTATGTCCCATCGGAAATGTCACTATGTTTACATGAAAACCTGAGTTGTATGTGAGAAAGTTTCATACAAATTAGAATGCATTTATCTTCCTTAAAGTAAATTTGCTGACTTTTATGCATGGGAAACTTGAAATGACCTCCACTACGTTAGGTCTTCTCCAGGAAAGTGTCAACGATGCCATAAAAGTACTTCAATTCTTTATTAGTTTTGAAACTTTCTAAATTCTTCTAACCGGTCTAAAGTTCGTTTTTTTCATAAATTTTTTAATACTTTATAAAAGGCAAGTATTCAAAATAATATTCTTTGCTCTTTTCAACTCCGTTGGCCTATTAAAATTGTAATCGAAACGCAATAAAACTTAAACTGTGTGCAATTAACACGATTTCTCAAATGAAGAATCTTGGCAATTTCCAACTTCATAATTATTTTAAAATTGAAAAAGTTAATTATCCTTTTTATTTCTACTTTTTATTGCAGCTGAATTAATTTTTATGAAATCGCATAATAACGCTCATTGCTATTGTGTGCTTCTATCTCAAAGTTTCAATTCTATTATCTTCAGATATATAGTAGTTCTATTGTTACATCGGTGTTTCATTTTAGTTTATTAGGTTCTGCCTCTATGCTACATAATTTTTAATAATTATGATATATGTAGCATACGATTTCTATACATATACATACAACAGAAAGTTAACGTTTATTTCTTAATGGTTACACAACAAGATTAGAAATTAATTCGATTGTCAGTGGATTTTTCAACCAATTTAAGTATCTCTTGAACTGATTAAAACTGACACTCTACATGCAATTGAAGTACTTTTTTTGATGTGAAAACCTTCAAATAAAAGAGATAATTTTCCGTAAATCCGTAATTTCAAATACGTTCAATTTTTCATATGGGATACATAAAAGGACGAGGTGAAACCATTCAATAAATCAAAGTCGAGTTAACACCTTTTGTCGACGAAATGGAGTCCAATATCCTGTTCCGAAAAATCAACGAGCATGTCGGAAATGCTTTGATATCTGTCTACCCTGCGAGACTTAAGTCGTCGAGTAATTTTTATGGTTCATAAGATTTTTTGAAAATGTTTTATTGAAAAATACTATAAATTAAAGCAAGTTTCAGAAAATAAATCTGACAAATTTGATCATATCAAGAATGACTAATCAGGCTGCACCAAACAGGGTGACAGAACGACAAGAAAACGCAAATAAAAGTGGATGGATGATCGTTTGGAAAAACAGAAAAATCCAAGAAGCTCGAAGGAATTCCGACGTTTAACCCTAAAAACGAGTAAAATAAATCAGCGGCTTGTCGCCAATGAACATTTGTGGCATTCTTTAAAACATCTCTTGGCTATTTTCGGCACTGGTAACAACAGTTCCATTTGAATGAAATCTCGAAGATAAACGAAGTAAATTCAGCTCGCAGGCATTTTATTTACTAAACTTTTAGTGAGTCCTCTCTGTAAAATTAAACACAAGCGACACGATCAGGATCTACTTAAATAAGNGTGTGTGTGTGTGTGTGTGTGTGTGTGTGTGTGTGTGTGTGTGTGTGTGTGTGTGTGTGTGTGTGTGTGTGTGTGTGTGTGTGTGTGTGTGTGTGTGTGTGTGTGTGTGTGTGTGTGTGTGTGTGTGTGTGTGTGTGTGTGTGTGTGTGTGTGTGTGTGTGTGTGTGTGTGTGTGTGTGTGTGTGTGTGTGTGTGTGTGTGTGTGTGTGTGTGTGTGTGTGTGTGTGTGTGTGTGTGTGTGTGTGTGTGTGTGTGTGTGTGTGTGTGTGTGTGTGTGTGTGTGTGTGTGTGTGTGTGTGTGTGTGTGTGTGTGTGTGTGTGTGTGTGTGTGTGTGTGTGTGTGTGTGTGTGTGTGTGTGTGTGTGTGTGTGTGTGTGTGTGTGTGTGTGTGTGTGTGTGTGTGTGTGTGTGTGTGTGTGTGTGTGTGTGTGTGTGTGTGTGTGTGTGTGTGTGTGTGTGTGTGTGTGTGTGTGTGTGTGTGTGTGTGTGTGTGTGTGTGTGTGTGTGTGTGTGTGTGTGTGTGTGTGTGTGTGTGTGTGTGTGTGTGTGTGTGTGTGTGTGTGTGTGTGTGTGTGTGTGTGTGTGTGTGTGTGTGTGTGTGTGTGTGTGTGTGTGTGTGTGTGTGTGTGTGTGTGTGTGTGTGTGTGTGTGTGTGTGTGTGTGTGTGTGTGTGTGTGTGTGTGTGTGTGTGTGTGTGTCGTGTGTGTGTGTGTGTGTGTGTGTGTGTGTGTGTGTGTGTGTGTGTGTGTGTGTGTGTGTGTCTATGTCTATGTCTATGTCTATGTATGGTACAATGATAGTAACTTTGAACTAATTTCCCACTGCGTACATCATGTAGCTCTCTAAGCAGAAAAAAAAACCAGAATTAATCAACTCAGAATTGTTACATTTATTTGTAAACTAACACCACTCTGTATATAGTGAAAAATCTGTTACAGGATTTTAACGGACAATATTTTGAAAGCTTTTGTCAGAAAACACAGTGAATGCATTAAAAATTTCTCAAAAATAATAAACGAAAAGGAAGCGTTTACTACGTTGTTGAACTCTATAAATGCGTTTAGTATTTTTCTATAGATATTCATGGGTAAGTTCCGATTTTGCGTAAACTGGAAGAGAGCCAAATCGGAATTTATGGTTTGAAAACAAGCAGGCTAAATCCAGCTTTGCACGAGTAAATTAAAGTGTACAACACAACCCTCGTACTGCGGCAAATTTTGAATATTATAACGCAAACTAGTGCCAATAAAATTTATAGTTTCTTAGACCCCCATAAATATTTTATTATGCAAAACAGGGTTTTATTATATGTTATTATGAGTTTGCCCGACAAGTTTACTCACACCAATTTTTCTTTTTGTTCCAGGTTAGTGTTTAATCCATTTTTTTACTTCCTATTGGTAAGTTAAAAACGCTTAACTCTATAATAAAATTGTAAATCAGGAAATCCTGTATATGTGCTTCACTTGATTTAAGCCCAAAGACCAAGCGTTTGCTCGTTTAAGGTGAGAAGAATTTTTCGCATGATGGGACTTTGAATATGTTGGAAATTCTAGATAATTCCCCCAGTTGCGCGTTTTCGACGCCGGTCTGAAACCTAATGAAGCAAAAGCGATGCAATCCTTCATGGCGATGCCATCACACCGTTCTTGTCTGCATTAAACAGGGGAAGCACTACATACCCGTATTCAGGCTATACTGCTAAGGGTCTCAACAAAAAAACAAAACAAAAAGAAGCTCTTTTACCCTTCGTAATTTTTATCCTCTATAAGCCTCTTCCTTTGATATTTTTTTTTATTTTTTATCCTTTAATGCAACATTAAATAACGATAATTCTAAATATTTCTTTTATGAAATCCGCCAAATGGCATCTTGAAAGGTCCCCTAAGTACATTACTGGATGTGAAATAGACGGCATGTTGGCGAGGGTAGGCGGGAAAAATTCTACTTGAAACTTGAGCAAACCGTATATGCCGAATCTATTGAGGGGTGGGTTTTTCTCCCCCTGCAGCACTTTACACCTTTGAAAATCATATGAGTACAAATTTGCAGGGCTGGAAACATAAGCTTTTATTATGCGTCATGCACTTAAAGGGCTCGTCAAAATATAATCTTTTTATTGTCGAACATGTACGAGGTCAGCGTCTAAGAACCGAGGATCGATATTTTGTTTGTAGTCGAGTTTTAAACAAGATAGACGTTAAACATATGCCAATCATGTCTATTGATTATTACCCCCCGTGAATGATGTAACCATCAACGAAATGAAAAGAAATGATTAATATCTATGGCTTCATGGTTTCAAACGGAAATTACTGCTGGGTGAACTCTTCGTGATCGTACTTGGCGTTGTATCTTAAAGCAAATATTGCAATTCCTTTTTGGTTGTTGTGTCAAGTAAAAATGACATCTCTGTTATTACTATTTTTTGAAAAATGTTAAATATGTCTGCTTCGAACAATTGAATTGATGGATACATACACATTGTATGTGAATCAAAAAATCTATTTCATCCGAAGTTTAAATTGCATGTTCTCATTGCAAAGAGAAAATAAATCGCCTGGAATTGCCAAATTATTTATGGCATTGTCGCGATTTTATAAAAATACGGTACGAAACGTCATGGTACTTAAAATTTATGTGGCACCTGTTTGCTTTTTTTCTTTTAAACTGATTTATTTTCTAAAAAACATTAGTTTCTTTGATTTTTCGCAGTTCCAAAGTTTATTTCTACAAATCTACTAGGAATAATGTAATCTACATTAAAGTTTTAGTGATTTAAATAATAAAAACATATATTTAAGTCACATTTATCTTCTAATGATCATTTTTTTTTGTTAAAAAAATTGTCAGAGGTTTTTTTAACTATGGGGCAAACTACATATCATCAAGATAAGCCAGGGATCGCACTATAGGTTTTTCCAGTCAACCTTTAAAATCCCTAGATCAACGGACATCAGAGTTGAATTTTCGAGTATAATAGGTTTCTTTATTCAACTCAGTCAAAATGTAAAAGAAAAAGCTATATACGAGGAGTACTCAAATAATAATATATAAAAATAGGTTTAAATATTTCATTTTGAATATCAATTAGAAATTTGATAATATCACTTGAAACTGAGTTATGTTAATATTTTAATCATTTCCCTAAGCAAGACTTGTTCTGGTGGGATTTCGTATTAACAGGGGCCTGTACCAGCCAACGGGGTAAAGTACATAAGAGGGTTGAAGATCATAACAAAAATAATATGCCTCGTTAAAATCCTGAGCTTCGCTCTCTCGCACTTTATGCATTATTTTAAGTAAATAAAATAAGTCAAACGTGATATTCATTAAAATAGACATTTGTGCCCCGAGGAAGTTCCTGATTCATAGCAAAAGAACTCCTTCTTAATTATTATTTGCGAGAAAAGACGCCCAAACTACCACTTGAAGTGGATTTCGAATTTATTTTAAACATTCCTCTGTTCGGATTAGTGGGTGATGTTTTTCTTCTTGATGTTACAAAAAAAAAGAATTTTTCATTAAAAGCAACCAGAAAAAAATGATATCTTTTTTTTCTGGGGGTGTAAAATAAAACCGAAGCTTTAAGTTGTTTTTGTTGTCCGTTCGAGGTAATTGCCAAAAGTTTTTCGATAAAAATTTCGAAAATTAAGAAAGTTGATCAAGTTATTAAGAAAACTGTATTAAATATGACGACCCAGATATGAACTTTTAATTGACTGCCATAATACAAGTAATAAAAGTTTGTTACTGTTAGATTTTTTTCTCACAAGCCTTTAAATCAACCGTTTCCGGTGATAAAGTTGAAACAATGCGTTTCATTCATTTTCGACAGGTTTTCACGGATTTTAAGTTCTTAACGTCGTTGAACGAGAAATATAGATACTAAAATTTTGCAGCATTCTCAACAAGGAAAAAACACTCAAAATACATTTGGATGGAATTTTAATCCATATGGACTTTAGTTATCGATTCAAAAAATTATAAGGATGCAAACATTAATATATTTTTCGTAGACATGATTTTGTACATGATCTTCATGAAAATTAATAATTTTTACAAGTCCAACTCGAAGAGTGTTTTTTGGGTAATATATACCCTTTTAGGTAATCAGTTTTATCGATTTCCTCAGTCGGATTTTTATGTTAGGAGGTGTGAAACATATGTGAATAAGCCCGGAGTGCCATAAAGCAGCAACGTTAACTTTACATGCAGGAAGGAACACATACATTTGCGTTTATATTTAGAATTGCTTCAAGCATTGTTGTAAGTAGGGTTTACACGCCTCATATTCGTTATTCGTTTCAAATTTTTTGGTGTCATTGAAGAAAGATTAATAAATCTTACGTAATTCGCACAGTCACTCAGAGTTGGTTGAGCCCACAATTGCAAAACTCGCTAACTTATATTACTTGCTAAGTTTTGTTTCCAAGAGAAAACCTACTGCAGCACGTAAAGTAATAAAACATTGCGAAAGGCCCTTTCTCCATTTGTATCTTTACTTTAACTGCTGCTTATTATTTCTGAATGCAGCTGCAAAGTTTTTCGTATGCAGATAATTTATTGCAACAATATTAGATTTTCCCGACTGCCACAATGGGAAACCATTTACAAATGGAGAGATAGACATTTGTTTTCTTGCTTATATGTAATGGAAATATTGGCTGGCGTTGTTTCAGAAAACGAACTCGTTTAAATGTCTTTGGCTGAGAATCTGATGGATTTAAAAAGTTTCGATGATTAGTCATAAACATTAGAGGCTCCAGATGTATGTCAATAAAAATTGATGTGTCTTAAAATTTTGCAATCCTTTCCCAAAAATTAGTTTTTGCAAACGATATCGTAAAACGGATAGGGAAGAATTTCGTTTAGTTAAGCTATAAATTTCGGCAGTTTCCGAACGTTTCTCGAAACTCTACGGGGTCGTTTGATGTATCGACGTTTTTTAGAAAGCAAAACTACGGATTTTCACAATAAAAATTTATCTCCTCCTACTGTTGCATTGAAAACTCAGTTGTTCCCATTTCTATTCGTTTTAAGGGCATTTTAAAGATGAAAGATAAACTCGTTAAGGATCTACGGAGAATAAATATTGACTGAAAGAAAGTTCGTTACGTTCCTACGTCAAGTCTACATGAAATTTCCAAATTTTCTAACGCGCCATTTTCGTAGAATACGGTACAGGTACAACATTGAATTAAATTTTCTTGAAAGCAAATTTCTCTTATATGTATATACTGAGTATCCCAAATTCGGTATTACAGCAAATTTATACGAGCTAGAGAAAACTATGTGTTTATTTTTAACGTTGTATCATAGATAGCGAGCTTTTTGATGGAGATGTCGGTTTTCATACAGAGTGGCCCGAAATGGGTGTTTGTTACAGCAATTTTCGTTTTTCCTCTATATTATTTGGCAATTTCAATCTAAACGTTTAATTTTATTTTAGTATGCGTTACATTTACTTAATATTACACTATTATCACCTCTTTGATAATATAAATTTAATAATAGATATAGCAATTACAAAAAAAAACTTTAGAAAATGATACTGCGATTGCTCAAATTGACATCCATTAGCGCAAATGAATGTTTCGTATCTTGGATTGAGATTCATACAAAATTTTTGATTCATTGTTCCTTGCCCATTTTACACAAAATTATTTTATCAAATAGTTCGCAACAGTATATATAGGATATACCATTAACAATGTATACAGTGAAGTTTTTTTTATCTACCTATAAACATACAATGTTATTACCCTATGTTCAATTTTAAAAAACACACTTCGAAGCATTGGAACGCAAGCAATCAATATTACACAGCGAATGTTTCAAACTACAAATTTTATAAAACATAACGTAAAAATTAACTAATTTATGATTAAAAAGTTGCTCTTTCTATTTCTATGAATGATAAAAACTCAAATTTGAAATGAAAAATTTGACTTTGACGTTTTGTTTTATAAAATTTGAATTTTTAAACATTCACTGTGTAATGTTGGTTGCTTGCATTCCAATACGTTGACGTTTTTTTTTTTAATTGAATTTAGGGTAGTAACATTGTATATTCAGAGATAGAAAAACGTTATTGTATATGCAATTTTTAAGTTCCACCAAAAACTAAAGAAGAGAGATATCCGTTCGAACTATTTTTCTAAATATCAAAAATAAAGAAATTAGATGAAAGATTAATTGTTAATGAAACACCCTGTATATACATATATTTATTTATAAATAGTTAAAAAATTTACAGAGCAACTGTTTGATAAATTTGAACTGTAATATTGTACAATACTATGAGGAAATATTCGAATAAAATTGCAGACTAATGTAGAATGCGGTGGAGAAACCCAAAACTTTTCCCCAGTTGGTTGCAGCAATTTCGGGGATATTATTGATGACAAATGCCACGTGGGGTAGAACAAATTGACGAAACACAAATTGGCGGTATAACAGCACCAGATTTCGTTACAAATTTATACAGTGGCATCAGTAAGCTTTGACATTAATTAATTAATAACGACACAATAAAATTTGTGGCCGAACTAAATTGCAACTGCTCCACAGATCCGATCCTATTACAAACTTTGTCAGAATCGGGTAATGTTTTTGCTCAATAATAAATGAGTTTTAGTGTCAAATGAAATTTATCGTGTAAATTTGAAAGCAATAGCTGTGAAATATTCATAATGCCCTCGAAGTTAAGAAATCTAATATATCACAATGCAAACACGCAATGCTTTCAATTAGATTAATTAAAGAAAAGCGCCGTAGCGTTGGAAGACATAACAAATTAACAGTTGGAAATAAAACTTATGAGTCTCTTGCCTTCAGATCGGATCAGATTAGGCAATACTTCATTTTAAGTTATTGCACACGATGTATGAAACTTCCGCATGCACTTACAATACTTTTTGCAAACAATGCGGGTTCATACATCATTTTTTTTTCTTACATTATTTGCTTGTTTACTGCTAGCAAACTTTCTAATCTTGTTTTT
Source organism: Hypothenemus hampei (assembly GCA_013372445.1). Lineage (NCBI taxonomy): Eukaryota > Metazoa > Arthropoda > Insecta > Coleoptera > Curculionidae > Hypothenemus > Hypothenemus hampei. The sequence continues at coordinate 142,287 of JABRWK010000084.1, read as the reverse complement.
GAATATTTTAATACATAATAGTTTAAAAGTCGTGTATGAATAAAATATTCATTAATAATTCAATACAACTAAACTATTTTCAAACTAGCAGATACATAGGGCCCAGTCTAAATCGATCAGCTTGTGCTTATTTCCAGGCCACCCCATCTGAAGCTTCAGATAAAACAAACACTTTTTTTATCTGTATAGATGTTTAACGAATCGTCCAGAACTCGGAATGAGAGGAAATAAGACAAATGTTTTTTTTTCGTCAATTTAGCAGTCCCCCTTCCGAGCTGAAAGGGATAATTATGTCGTTTTAATTAGTTATTCGGTTTTAATTGTTCAATTTACTTGTTACAACATTAAAACTGATTTATTGTATTCCCAACGATGCCCCAGTGCCTCATTATAACGTATTACAATTTCTCCCATGTATAATAATGCTAGTAATTGTTAATAGTTTTTTTAATCTAAAATCTATAAACGTCATATTAATCAGGCTCGTTTGCAATAGCCGTTTTAGACAATAAAAACAATAAAAACGAAATATCATTTATCAAAACCATCGTGTAACTCACACGCTAACCGTCCAAAAAAGTGCGGAGTCAAGCTAGGGAAATTAGCTTTGACGGCATAATTAATATAATGTTTTAATTAAATGCGGTTTTACCCCATTTGCCACTAACTCTAATTAAAGTAGAAAGTAAAAATTCAACTGGAATAAAAAGGAAAAAAATCCATTTATCGAATGTTTTTTCCTGACAGGTTGTTTACCAACTCGCATGCACTATATGGTAAAAATCATTCACTAAGAAGATTAAAAACAGTGCTGTGAAACGGTTCATTTGGACTGTTATATATAAAAAAACTCCAATCTTATAAACTAAAACAATATTTCACGTTAATGAATTATCGAACGCGACTGTTTTGACTTGGAAGTTAACGATATTCTAAGCCTCTCGATGCGCTGTGGAGTATTTCTACCGAAAAGTTGGCCAAAACTAAAAATAGCATCGTAGAGAGTAATTGACTTACGACTGACTCGTTTTGATGTCCACTAAATATTTCATATGTGGTAGTAAAGAAGAGCGAGAAAAAAATCGTCAAATAAGGAAAAATATATACCCAAAATACTAAAACAACTCAATTGAGCTTAAAATATAGATGAACTAAATTCAAAATTCATTTTCATTGCTTTTTTTAGTTTCATCAGTTTTTCTATAAATTATTCCCTCAAGTTCCATAAAACTTTATTCCTCAGAAGAAGTGAGCAATGGATCACCTGTCAAGAGTAAGTGAATTGCTTTAAGTGAAGGCTTATTTGTCAATAAGAAATCAGACGACATAACAAGTCTGGTCAGCACATTTGAATTATACGTTTCCTTCGAAAACTTTTTAGCAAAGTTTAAAGTAGAATGCTCAAAAATATTTGTTTGTAGGGTCTGCAGTCTCTTCTGACAAGTGGCCAATTGGAAATAATGCATTCGATATTACTTCCGATCCATATTCCAATATTTTATGAAGAGGGAGTGACATTAAGTGCCATAGATAAAGAAAACATAAAGTATAAAGAGTTGTATTAGTTGCCAACCCACAATTCGCAAAACAGCGTCTACTGCTGTTACCTTGATTTATCTTAGTGAATACTATTTGCATTACTTCTCTTTCTTTGGGGTTCTAAATGTAAGATACTCTCTAATTCTGGTCTATAAAATAGAAAGATCAAGGTACAGAGAATCTTGGCCTTTCTAAATCAAAATATGTTTAAATTAGACATCTCGAAAGCATCTATTTGTCAAACTGTCAATTAAAGATTCTATATATGTATGTAGTGAATTTCTTCATGTCTAACCTCGACAAACTCTTGTCCAATTGTATTCTATTATGTCTGCAATATTAAGGTGATGAAAGCATCGGATTTTGCTAAAACCAAAATGATTTTTCATACAAATTATTATCTACAAAGGTACCAACAAATTTTGCAATATGTTGCTGTCGAAATCCGTAGCATTCTCAAATCTGTATTTAAGGTATATTGACCTTGTTGTGAGCCATCCCATCCTCATTTATAAATTAATTCCAATATTTGTTTTTCTTTTCCTAACACTTTCCAAATATATAAATAGTCTTGTGATTATACCGGGTGATTTAAAAAATTAGCAGCGAAAATTATTTTGGCAACGATAGAAAGGTTGTTGGTGTTTTGGTCATTCTTTAGATGACTGCATGAGGAGTTTAGGGAAAAATATCCAGACAAGGTAATCATACTTCAGTACTAATAAATTACATATTATTAATTATAAAATATTAGCTATGACACCTGTCACTGAAAATGTAATCAAATAGATAGCTTTTCTATACAGTATCCGTAATCTAGGTAGGACCAATTTTGAGAAAAGGACGCACAGAGAGAGATGCATCTCCCAATTTGCCATCGATACGATGCATCTCTCTTTCTCTTTCTCTCTCTCTATCTCTTGCTCTCTCTCGCTCTCTCTCGCTGTCTCTCCCCCTCCCTCTCCCTCTCTCCGTCCTCTTCTTGAAATTGGCCCTGTCTAGGCTATGCATACTGTATATCGAATTAATATAAGCCATACGTTTTTATTATTATAGCCAACTCCAAATATATTCCTTTTTTGAACAACTTTTATAATATTATAACAAGGAAGTATTTTTTGTCATTATTTCTAATAATCTGATATTATGATGTAGACTATCCTGCTTCAATATCCATACACCAGCCATTCGTTTTCTCAAAAACACATCCTTATCTTTGTGCTGTGCTGGGTTTTCGCTGAAATCTTTAAGACGTGATGCATCTGCTTGACCTTCAGAATGTAATTTCATTTCAGTAGAGTATGTTTACTTTTGAACTTCCATTGACCGTTAGTATTTTCCGTTTTTGCCTTTTGCTTTTCTTGCTTAAGTCAGCATTTTTCTTTTCGAAGGGCTAATTTTTGTTTTAAAGTGATAATTAAAAAACAATAATTAGTAACTTCCTTTTATAGTATATACGTACATACAATCTACTTACCCCTCCCTATACACCGGAAAAGTAAGGATTTCGTAATAGCAAGCACTATTATTTTTGTGGAATACTAGTATCTTATGTGCTTCTTGCCATTTCAGCTTAAACTGATGTACAGTCGGAACTGGATTAATGGGATCTGATGGTACCATATTTCAATTCCCGCTTATAGAGGTATCCCAGTAACCCGAGATCCTACTTAAGATTCTCTAATATTGAATCTCACTTATAGACATTTTTTTTTTGGAAACTCAACAGGGTAACGAGTGTTCGTAGTGCAAAGTACGATAAAAATATAAAGATACCATTAAAAACTTTTCGAATTTTTATCCCACTTATAAAGGTAATAAACTTATCTCTCCCACTAATAGAGGTATGAGTAAAAACTAATTGTTCCACTAATACAGGTTAAAAAAATACCACTTACAGAGGTTTTTTGATTAAAAAATGTTTGGACTGAATTATACATCCAAGTCATAGAGATTTCCCATTTACTCAGGACTCATTTATCCAGGTTCCACTGAATATGTTTTGCTTGTTCTTGTTCTTTCTCATCATTAGAGTACTTTTTTACAATAAAGTTTCCCATATATTAAATTTTTTCTCAAAAGTCCTATTGTATATTCTTTAATAATTCTATAAATGTTATTTCTAATTATCAATTTAACTCTTAAGGGATTTACATTAAAAAAACCTAGTATAAAGCAATTATTAATACTTTACTTTACAGAATATTTATTACATATTTTTGGAAAACCAGTATAACAAATTCATTTATGGTTTTCCAAAAATATTTTTTTTCATTTTAACTATTGATACTCTTCTTATAAAAATACATTTCAATTTTTAATAATGCCCGAAAATGTAACAAAAACCTTGTACGTTGTAAACATTTTTTCCATAATGGTATATTTTTCAAGGATTGAATTCCACGATGATCATGTTAAAATTAAGCATTATAATATTATGGTAAATTTGAAATTGGATTTTACATAGTTGGTTTTTGACAGTTTCATAGTACTAAGTTAAAATAATAAAAAATGATAAATTGCTTTAAGTAAAAACCAAATATTTATGCAGTTTAAACCTTATACCAAAGGATAATTTTGAACTGATAAAACCGAAGGGTCTGCAACTCAGGTACTCTCAGACGATTTGATATGATTTATTCAACCTTTATCTGTAAACGGCACACATTTTTTGTAAAAGAGGGTACTTTAAAATATTGACTTTTGGTCAGCTTTACGACGCAAAAACGCCACCGTACGATGCCTAAAATGGGGCTGTACGGGGGATGTTTTAAACTTTATTTAATTGTAACCAGTTTGTTTAATCAATTTTTAACAAAATTACAATGTGGTATTGTTGTATCGATAGTTATTCATTTATTCTATTCACAACAGCAACGGTTTTTTCATTAACAGATCTGTTATTCACTGTTGCAATCATCTCGTAATGATATTCTACCGGCTTTAAAACAATCGATTCATCTACAAGCAACATTTTTAAAGTCTGCAGACTTCCCTAATATTGAATGCAAATGTTGAATGAGCTCTTTTTTTACAACAACAATATTGCATAAAATAGCTGCATATTTAACTGGTAGCGTTACAAGGCCTTACATATTTTCCCAATATCTAGAACTTAAAAATCATCTCCCATAAAACCGAGATTGTATGATATTCAAAAAAATGTAAAAAACAACCAATTTTTCGATATCTTAATGGATCGTTTCCTGCAAGTCTCTCGCCTAATAATTACCCAGCCACCCTAATTATGCCCTTTTCCATAACTCGAAGACAAAACCGCTCAAAGTAACATTTACGTAGCGATATAAGCGAAAAATCAATTGTGTTCGTATCGAAAATAACGCCATTTAAATTGAACACGTTCGCCGAAACCTAATAATACCCAAAACAAGTTTAACTCTCAGCTCCCGTCGAATTAAATCGCGGGGTCAAACCCAATTTGAAAATCCCAAATTTGGCAACAGCGAGCACTAAAACTTCCATTTATTGCCGAAGCTGTACAACTCCGTATTGCAAATAGCTACAGGCACGAAGTAACTGACCTGATAAAGACTTTATCCGTGGGGTGTTGCGATCCGTTGCCTTTGAGCTAATGCTTTTGCTTCTTCATATTAGTTTCACTTCCTATCCCTTTCTTTTTTTTTGTTTGTCAACGGAAATTGCAATTTCTCGAGTTGCTGTCTCTGAATCAGATTTTAATTAACATTTTTCACTGCGTACCTTTCAAACTTGAAGATTTTATCGGACGAAATTCCAATTTCCACCCAGGTCTCTCAAAAGGGAGGCATTAAATATGATTAAAGACCTTTAACAAGAGACGTTTTCTTATTTCTGATTACCCAACAAGTTTACCGTACTTGTGTAGTGTATTAAAATAAATGCCATTGAATCACTTGTATTAAACTACCTTGTAATTTTCCTTAGCATTGTCGGAGGCCTCAGAACAATAGAACCAGGCGCTTTCACACAAATTACATCTAAATATACAGAAGTAAGAAATAACGCAATAGTCTGACTTAATTCAAATCTCATACATTTTGAACCCTTATTTATTCTTTGGGACATTCTACTAAAGTATGGCATTAAGAATCTACTTAGTCCACCGACAGCATTAATTAATGGAGAAGTAAGGCGTGGATATTACAGAACGGAAGTTGGGGCACGTTCCCTCGTTTTAGGTAGGTACAAGATTTCCATAGGAGCAAGAATATTTATGTAAATTGGAAGCAGAATTTTGTACGCAGGTGTCTCTATTTGTAATGTCATTTAAAAGCTCGTGTAATGCATCATTTTCAAAATTAAGTTAAACATATATTTTTAACTCAATAAAAAATTTATGTATGTCGATCATCAAAGGCAGCAGGAGTCTCTCTTAAATAGTGTGTTTGTAAAATGAATATTTCAGCAGTGGCAATTTGCTTGTTACGAAATCAGGAAAAATTTCCAGGCTTCCATCGAACATCACAAGTGATTTACAAGTTTTTTTCTGAAGAATAATGAATTTTGCAACATTTTCTACATCTAAATAAGATTCAAATTCATTTATTTCCAATGTTGTATAGGAAAATCCTTAAAAAAAAGAATGAAAAAGAATTTGTATTATTTTATTCAGGACAAATCAAACACTCTAAATTCTTGCATTTGAGTGTAGGAATAACAGATCGAAGAAAGAAGATGCTTGAAAAACACCCGTTATATTAACAAAAGCGTCCGGAAATCCCAGGAATTTATTTTCATTTGTCCTGCTGGCAATATACCTCCTAAGGTGTGAAGAAGTTATTAGAGTAGTTAGGGTGATATATTAGTTGAACACAAATACCCATTTGTTGAGACTTAACACTAAATGAGAGTAAATCCGTAAATTAAGTTTTCGGCGAGAGGTACTATGGCGTTCAACAGAAAAATTACACATTTTGAAATATGTTTGGCGATTTAAAATTTAATTTAAATTTTTCAAATTTCCCTTTATTACAGGAAAAATATGAAACGAGAAATTAAAAACGTGTGCGCACGACAGGGAATTTTTATTCAAATAGGTTTTAGATAATTCCTAAAGGGTATTTATTTGATAACTAAGCCATATAAATAGCTTCGAAGTTCACTACTGTATCGTATTAATATGATTAGGCTTCCTTACATTAAATTACCATAATTTCCTGATTTTAAGCAGCCTAGAACGCGGTAACGGCGCTCTTGAACTTTCTTTAGTAGTATTTTTATGCGAGATACTAATGTATAATGGATTTAAAGAGTGTCATAAATTTTCAAAAATGTATTCTCCAAGTCCGTAAAGGTTAATGTATCTCATTCCTTTTGGAATTTCAGTTGCTGTGAGTACGTTAAAATAAAAACAATGATTATATTTATAGGAGGAGGTCATTAATCAAATGCTTCCATTCCAAGGATTTCACACAATTTAAATTTTACTTAAACCATTTGACACTACGAAGTTACTATAAATATGTCAGCTGCGGTAGTTAGGGTGCAAAGCATATATTTTCGAAGACATAATGTTTATTTACAAACGATTTTTAGATTTGATAGTTTATTGAAAGTTAAATATAAATTAAGCTTAATGGTTTTTGGAAAAATAATCCCTTTGATGGGTGGATGAAAAGAAATCAATTTCAATCAGAATTTTTTCCCACCGAGATCCTTACAAATTGATTAGAACAGTCTTCGTTACGGGTGTTAAAGTTACTTAAAAAAAAAAGAAATAAAAAACCGGGATGACAGAAGGAATTAAACTGTTTCAAACGCCCTAATTCTTTGATCTGTTTACGTAGAGATTTATTTTCAGAATTTCGAATTTAATTGAGTATCATTTCGGCCAATGAATAAATAAATTTTAACGTAAATTGCAACAGACCTTACCAGGAATTTCTTGGATAAAAGCCTTAGATATATCGAAAATAAATTAGAAAATATACGATGCGCCCAACTTTCCATAAAATATTCCGAATTGATTCACATATTTCAAAACTATGGAATTTTCACCGATCGCAAGCAGTATCTTGTTTAAATCAAATTTTAAAATATTCGACTCATATAGTTAAGATAAAACCATATCCGCATACAAGAGGAAACTAATTTTAAATGCAAATTTGCGTTTGGTACTCCTTTTTTCGAAAAAAACCACATTATTTATTTAAATTTCCTAAATTTTTTTCAAAGGAGAATATAGAGAATCATTCTCGTAACCGGAATTTTATTACTGGGGGATCCCAGATAACTAATTAATTTGCGCTGCCCCTCTCTGGAGTACGCATCTGGACTCTTCTCGAGCTTCAAACCGTAATCTCATCATTTTATTTATAGGTCAATATTTATTGATTAACAATAAGCTTGTTGCTAATGAATTTTGATTGAAGTACCTGCATTTTTTCTAAATTATTTACTTCACGTAGCTGTACTTCCTAATTCTAATTTTTTTCAATAGAGAACTTTTAATCAAATATTACTAATTGGCAAGCTCGATACTTAAATAACTTTATGCAATTAGGAAAATTTCAGCAAAGTTTCAAGAGTTCTTTGGAAGGTTATTGCAAAATTACGACTTACTTGATTTAAGGGATAACTTCTCTGTGAGTAACAATGAACTATTTAAAATAATTAGTTGCACAAGTTTCTACTACGAGAAGCTATTGATATATACTTAGCCTGCTTGAGAAGATATGAAGCGTTTGAATTGAAAATATTTTATTATTCTACATAGCCTCCGCTTAAATCAAGACACTTTGTACCGAATTTCTGACAGTGAAATATGAAGAGCAGTAACTATGAAAAGTACTCAGCATATTTTCGTAAATCCTCTTACTTCCTAATCCTTTCAAATGTTTATACTCAAATTCTTAATGATGGTTCGATATTCCATACTCCTTAATACTGATATAATGACTTTTTTTTTAATCCTTATTTCAAAATTTGGCGGTGGCACTTCTAAAATATTATATTTTGTTACCATTGACAACTTAATGGTTTCATTTTCTTCGAAATAATGAAAATCAACGATACACCAATCAATATCCCCTGTTATTTTCTAATTAATTAAGTAAAAAAATATTGTCACATTTAATAACGGACAATACAATGTCGTTCATAGTTGGCTTTGTTAACTTACACGCCGTTCTAAACATCCAATGGCTGGATAGTGAAATTTCCTCTATATTCAGGTTTCCTTTTGACACCATGCAACTGCATTTTTGGGGTTTCCATTCAACAAGTTGATGTTTGAAGCCACAATAACGAATCGCAATTTCATTATTAACAGAAATTGATACTGGATTTTTCGTTCCAAATATTATATTAGAACTTTCATTGTGCTTTACTTTATCAAAAGCTCATCTAAATTTTCTGAATGGATTGCTCTTGGCTTCTAGAACTTATGCAATTAAGTTAAATGATATGCTAAAATGTGTCGGCAAAAATATTCACCATGAATTTTAAAGTCTTCGAAACAAATTTTATGGAAAAGGTGTGCGTTGTAGTGGAAAAAGTGGTAAAAAGGAAACTAGCAAGTTTCTAGAAAGAACGATAATGTTTTCCGGCTACTGTCTTAAGAAAGTTTTTACCTTGAAAGAGCTATTCATTTCTGCACACCGAACTATCCATTTCCCACAACTCTTCAATCTAACTTTCGCAAAAACATCGCTCTTGGATCACTCCCCAACTATTTAGAAAAAATTCTATGCAACGTGACAAATACGTTTACGTCGTTTGCTAGTTATTTTTCTTATTTCGTTTACGACCCGCCTTGCGCAATTTATTTAAAATTAACGAACCGGTAAGTATGAAAACAAATCTCCCACTCCTGAAATGGACTGTTGCAAATTTTTAAATCGAATATTGTAATTTTAAGTCCGTTCGCTTACGATTCTAAACTGCGGCCATTTCTCATTTTAACCCTTTATGTTTTTATTGAACTTCGGCGAAAAATTTATGTCGAGTTTCAGTAAACTTCGACGGACTTCATAATTTTTTAAACCAAATTAACTTGAAGTTGTTGACATTTCTCCATTCAAGCTTCTCCAATTTTTCAAATTTCAATTTTTCTACCTATTTGTAAAGAATACAAGAAAACTTTAAACTAAAGAAAATTGCTTTTTTTTGTTAAAGGCTGCTGACCTGTGATATTATGTAGTACTACATCTCATTTTTCAACGTATAATTTCGTTTGAAGAGTTCCAAATGGATTAAACCATTCGTATAACAAAACTTTACATGAGTGAAAACTTTATTTAGCCTTTCATATTGGTGTGCTGACGTCTTTAGCTCTTAACACATTTGTAGAGAAATCACTTCTCATCTTTCAAGTTCAGATTCATTTATGAGATATAAACAGGAAAGCAGAACATACGTTTTCTTCCTTCGTGCAATTAAATTCGGAAATTGACTCAGTGGTGAAATTTTTCATTGTAAATAGCTGTCGACGAATTACACAGTGACCAATAGTTGAGTTGAGTTTTTTTTACCAGGATATGCACGACATATTATACATAAATAAGGCTCATACTATACGCATAAAGCAAAATATTGCGAATTTGTGCCTTTAGCGATTTCATATTAAGCTAATGTAGGTAATTTAGATAATAGGCTTAATTTATTACATGCAAATACACAGAACTATTAAATTTATGTTAACTGTCACTTAACATAAAAATTGTTTTAGGTTAACGGCACGGATGTAAGCAGTTTTCCACACGAAGATGCTGTCAGAGCGTTCATAGCAGCTCAAGAACCGATTGTAGTTGAGGTAAAAAGACGCATCACGGGATCCCCAGTACAATCCAGAGATGGCTCAAAATTTATCTCAACTGGATGCCAAACGGATATATGTGGAATACAATGGATAGATGAAAATACCATAGATTGTTTAACGCACGATATAGATTTAGAGGTAATAATTTGAGAGCAGTATTTCTAATCCGGAATTTACCCTTCTCCATAAGATTTGAAGTGGTAGTTAAATATGTAAATGAACGAACATTTGTGTACGAAATATTGCCGAAATAGATTTAATATTGCCTCGCAGCATTAATGAAACGTTTACCTAATTTTAATTAATGCCTAACCTGAAGCAGCAACGCGTGCAAGGATTTAATAAAATTCTTATTATGACAGACTGTGAGGGTTGTATAAGCAAGGGGTGTAATTGTTTTGTTTCCTTCCGTTTAACGCAGCCGAAATATTAATTCCTCGGAACGAGTTAGCCATAAATAAGTGAAAAAAAAATAAATACCATAAGCGATTATCCATAAACGCTTTAGACTGCCGTAAATAATATTAAAAAAGCCGAGGCGTTAATATTCCTTTAAAGTTAATCGGGCACACGAGGTATTTTGTTCTTGAAACTAAATTTCTCCCCTTTAAAAAACGCCCCGTTCTTTTTTAATTAACCGCTTCGGATTCAGCTCGGAGCCACGTCACGATATATCTCCTGGTAATTTAGTTTGTCGGGCTTTACAATTGCGAACTATTACGGTAACTACTAACTGCAACATATTTTAAGAAGTTGGAGACATTTATTAAAATTTTCATAAATTCTGAACCCACGCGTTATTCGAGTTTCAAGCCTTTAAGCGACAACTCTGAGAGCGCCAGTCTGTAATCTCTTAAGCTTTTTAGTTTTTTCTTTTTTATAACTCTTCTTTGGCAACCATTAGAATTGTCACTCAACAACTCTATTCTAGTTCTATTATTCATAATTAATATTTTCTGATACTTGACTGAAATACATATAATGAAAAGAGAGGTTTTGTCATCAATCCCCTGTCAAAGTTATTATTTGACTTGCGAACAGATATGCGGAAAATATGTCCGAAAACCCATTTATTTCATGAAGCTCGATATCCTTGGAAATTCGATATTTATAAAACGTTTCTGACATTTGACCACTGATTGGACGTCTAATTTATCTCAGGATCCCTACTCGAAGGGTCTAGAATGCACAAAATTCTCTAAAGGTAGGAAAAACTACATACATGGAACGAATAAAGATCAATTTTCTTCTTCAAAGATATAGTGATAAATTCGATTTGGCTTTCTAGACGATCAAAAGAAAGGAAACCGGTTAGTTTTTGAAAATACTTAAAAAAATCCTTCGAAAGTTTTTCTTTTCATTGGAATTAAGAGATTTATTGACACAAATGTCTTGTTTGAACCTTAGATTTTCAAAGGGGGTTGAATTTAATCGAAAAAGTTTGACTGCCAAAACGACTTGCTATGAAATCAAGTCATTTTCTGTTCTTATTTCTTCAAAGTATAATAACTCGAAAACTTTTCCATTTTCTCTCTCATCACCTCTTCCAAAATCTTCGCATAAGAATCAAACAAATGACATAATAAGTTTAAACTATTTTTATACTGTCGAAATTCGCCATAGCTGAAGTGTTGAGGAATAATGTGGTGAAAATCCAATAAAAACTGGAGACCTCTACTACATATTAATGAACAAAGGTTTCCAGGGACCACTTTTAGGAAATATACTTTGAAAGGACCAAATAAAAATAGAAAAACATGATTTTTTCCAATGTCCTTCCTTTTGGTTATTAAAGTTGAACCACAAAAGGGTCCAACTTACTTAGCTAGAAATTTCGATTATTAATTGGAAAATTGATTGTTTGACCTGCTTTTACCCTCAAGTTGAGTACTTAATAGTAAGTAAATCGATTAATGCCTCAAAGGCGTGCCTGCACAAATCAGAGATATTGAAAACTGAACTTCTTGTTTGCTATAAAGCTCAACCCGGACATTGAAATTCTAATGAGGTGCCATGACAAATCTATGCGTCAAAGATGTTGTGACATTATTTAATGATCCATACTTGGAAAACCATCAAAATATTTTTCAGGTCTTTGTAGAAAGTTTTAAATAAGTAGCTTATATCGACAAGAATTTTTGTCTTTTTATAATGTCAAGTTTTAGGTACCTTGAAAATACCGATTTAATTGCCAAGTGAGTTGAAACCGAAAGAAGCTTAAAATGTAACAAGAGTGTTACAAAAATATACATATAGATATACATTCATTTTTCCATCATCGATGCAGCGTAAAATCTTCTTGGAAAGTTTTCTTTAAAACACTTTTTTTTTTGTAATCAATATATTTGTTTCACGTTCGAACATCCTATTTGCACGGTCGACTTGATTATTAAATTGATTGTAGAAGAATAAAAAAAGGAAAGAGAAGCAGAAGAAGAAGAAGAAGAAGACGACTTCAATTTGGTTTCTTATAAAACGCAGTTTAGCATGATTGAAAAATATAATACTTGTGTTCTAACGGAATTCAAATGACCTAAATGATTGATGTAAAATGACATTTCCTACTGATAATTCAAAAGCATTAGTCTTGTTGTAGTATTGTACTTTGAAAGAGGCTAACGATGCATACACAAATATTATATATATTTCTTTAATCGTTAGTAATAGCAAGTAACAATTGGTTGTTAAGGAGATGTTTTACTTCCGGCAGGTTGATGGGGTACTCTCTTTTTATCTCGCATATGAAGGATAACAATAATTACCTTTCACACTTTATGCTTTAATGGATTAATATTCATGTACATTGCTTTAAAAATTTTCAAATTGCACACCGTTTTCTCTGTAGGTGTTTTATAACGGTGAAGTTATTTAAGAATGCTTTTTTTCCTTTTGTTTTAAAGCGGAAATACTCTATTCAATTTGATTGATTTTTAGCTCGTTAAATCAATCAAATTGAATGGTCTAGTTTTGCCTTTAGTAACTTCGTTTCCATAGTAAAGGGATTTCCATGCTGACATTGTTTGTTTAAATTCAAGTGACAAGTTTTCTAGAGTTTAGTATAATCCTATCTAAATAAACCACCTTGTATTGGAAACTGACTTAATGGTGTATGAGATTAATACTAGCACAGACAAAGCAGAAAAGCATATATCATGCTTCTATCACATTCTGAATTCAATTCAAGCATGAGCTGCAATGAAAGAGGAAATGTTGATAGAGGGAAATAGTTTCAGGACAAATAATTACTTTGAGGAAGTATTAATTAACCATGGCAAAAATTAAATTTTGAGTTGAAAGTGTTTTATTACCCTATATATTCTATTTAGTTCAGGAAATTTACTGTGTACTTGTGTATATTTGCTGATGCAAAGACTATCAGATAAGTTTCTCTAGAGTCTTCAAAATGAATGACGTCAGACTGAAAGGTCTAAAATTCTTTGCTTGGAAATGGCTATCTATTCCAGCCTTTAATATTGCCCCGAATATGTCCAATATGCCCGAGAATATCATTGGCACTCAGTATTTTAGTCAAAGGTCCCAACCAAGAAGTTGTTTCTGAAGTAGAACTTGATAAATTATACAGGCAGGTCAACTATTTTTGAACAATGGCTCTAGCCCATCAATAAAAGATGTTCTCTTGATCTTCAAACCACCTTTTCTCAGCACCAATAGCATCTTCGTTGGAAGAAGATTTCCAACCTTTTACAATTTTCCTCCATGTAAATCCTCTTGATGCAAATTAAATGATTTAAAACAATTTGTCATTTCTTTGTATTTTATTAAAAGAGATGTAATTTATTGTAGGAATTTTAATTAATTAGAACTGTTGCAATATGATTGTCGTCGAAAACAAGAAAAAATCAAAGCCTTCTGACACTCCCAAAATGACTTAATTTAAATAACTGCAAAGTTCGTTGCATTTAATTCTGTTTCACGCTCTTGTCTGTAGTGGAAACGATTATGACAGTGAGAAAGTCCCGCGCCTAGGTCAAAATAAATCACCAAAGGCCACCTAATAGTATTAAATAAATCAAAGTTTAAGCCATCGAATAAATCGGTTTAATGCAATATACTAAAGGCTTGTCATTTATCTTTGGATGTCTCGTGCTTCTCTCAACCGATGACGATAAATTATTAATTAAAGAACTGTTTTAATAGTAGAGGGTGTGTCTTTACTTTTATTTACGATTTCGGTTTCTTTTATTAAACCTCGATTCTTTAGCATTTTCAACAGACCGTCCTCGATTTATATCTCTGCCTGATGATGAAACTTTACGAAAAATGCATGTAGAAACATGTAAGTTTTTGATTTCAACTTCTGAATTCTGCGGGCTTAGGAGATTTATATGGCGATGAAAGATAGCAAAATTTGCATACGAAGTTATTGCGCAGGTTGTTGATGTCTTTTTCATTGTCTTTGTTTCGTTGAAATAAACCGAATAAATCTGGCTGCGCGTAACAATGCATTGTAATTGCAATAAATTGATTATAAATATTTCAAATTTTGAATACTTAATTACGTTAAAATGAAATTTTAGCACTAATAGCGATTTTGCTGTAATTGCCTTGTCATCACCCATTTAACGGTTATAATTTTTATTTAAAAAGCAACTCGATTTACATAACAATGACACCACGGTGTTGCCTGGTTACGTGACATTATATTGCGTTAAATTTTTGGGTAAAAACTTCAATCAACGCTATAGAATTATACCTAGTCCGTACCTGTTGCTGAATTAGCATCATGTTTATATAACCATTAAGGCAAAATTTACTTTTCGTTGCACATTAGTTGACATTTAAAAGACGTAATCCATTAAACGTTTTTGCTGAAAATTCACGGCTAATCCCTGAAGATGGTGGTCGCCGACAAAGCCTACATCTCCTTATTTACACTTGTTTAATTCCCCTTTCGTGCCCAGTGGCCATATTGCTGAAAACGACCAAATAGATTTTTTCGTAACTTATCCCAAAAGGCTCGACAAAAATCTGAAGAAAAAAACTTTTCTTTAGCTTAGCCGTAATATGTTATTTTGATATAAAGGGTCAATAGGAAATCATCCCTTATATGACAGATATATCGGCAAATGGGTCTCCGCATATCCCCATTATCTTTTCTCATTTCTTTATACTTATCGATGTGTTAGGGGAGACCTCAGATTATTTGTTACAGCAATGGGGATTTTGCCAAGTCTTAACATTCGCAAAGACCTTCTGGCTACCTAGGGTTTGATTATTTTCTGTGGTACTTTTCCACTTTTATGGAATAATTTTATTCTTTTTAAAAATTTGTTTAAAATTCCACAGCAGATAATACTGCAATTAATTCGAAAATTTTAAATGAATCTTCTACTTTTCTATTAATTTCATATCTATTAAGTAACTTTTTTTTTCCAGGAAGTAACTTTACGAAAATGTAGCAGTAACGAAAAATTAGGATTAACTGTGTGCTACAGCTCAGGTTCAGAAGTAGACACATGTACTGAAGTATATATTCGAGATATTGCGCCTCAAAGTGTAGCCGATAGAGATGGAAGACTAAGACAGGGCGATCAGATTTTGCAGGTAAAGACTCAAACCGCGTTAGGAATTAACAATATCGGTGTTTTCTGGTTATTTCAACTGCCTGTCACGTTTGAGCAAAACTCGAAGCTCGACGGGCGGTCGCATAGATTCCAGACTTTTTCGAGATAAATAAATAATTCATAATGTGAACTGAACAAGTCTACGTGAGTCTAATTACATAGCTTGTTGTGCTTGGTCCTCAGCTTCGCTTTCAGCTTTGCGTATTTTATTTTTGAGCGTATCGTTGCAGCTGCCGTTCAAATGCCATAGATTTTCGATACGATTCATTGAAAGGGCGTGAGGAAAATATCTATTAGGGGGTTACTCTATCTCGTTGTTTCTATTTCTAACTCAAAGTTTTGATGCACGATCAAATTCAAAAACTTTCGCTATAAAATTATGAACTTCCCTTGGGGTTTTATTATTAAAAAAAATAAATAATAAACTTTGAAATACTTTTTTAACGCCGAAGTTCAAATGAAATCATACAATTGGCAGCCGTATTAGAGCAAAGCTTTTAATCGCTTTTTTTTCATAATAGAAATAAAACGTATTCATTCTATTCAGCAGGAAGATCGCAACACAATACCCAATTTCAAAGTGATACACATGATAAATTCTGCGAAATGCAAAAATCTCCGGGAAATTCCTATGCATTCAAATTGCAAATCCTAGTGTGAAAAATCTTTTATTACAAACTGCAAGCCCTGACAAAGAAAAATATTTTACATGCTTTGCAAAATCGTTTTTTTATTTGGCCCGAGTAAGATCAAAATTCGCACAGAAACTAAATGCCATATCTGTATAAATATTTTTTACAATGGATTCAACACGAAAATTTTATAGATTTATTTCTTAACATTAACGACTAAAGTTTCTAATGAAATTAAATGGTATTAAAAATTTCTGAAGCGAATTAAAGAAAGCCTTTTTGCGCCTTCTTTGAGTACTGGCGTGAAATAAAAGTTTTAAATTCTTTATCTGGTTTTTCAGGTTAACGGAAAAGACGTTGCAAATAAAGAGGAAACAGAGTCCCTTTTTGCCGAAAACAGGAAAGCGGTAACTTTGCTAGTCAGCAGATGTTACAACAGAGTAAGTCTTTAAATTCTTCAGTAATAAGTTTACACATAACGCCATCTTCGTACAATCGTATCGTTTATCTATCGATCAAAATTTGAATCGATATTTCACAAAATTCATTAATTAAATATTATTTTTTGTAGAGCGAAGAATATTTGGACGCCGATCCTACAGATTCGTCACCAAATGGCAAAAGCGCCGCATACCAGAACAATTTAATAGAACAACTGGTGCAACAACAACAAGAAGTTCAACATTCCCCCAAAAATGAAGCCCCAGGTCCTAAAGTTCCTTCACATTTCATTCCAGAGAAGTTGAACTTAACAAATTCCTTGGTACGAACGAAAATTGATTCCATTAACCAGGAGATCTCGCAACTCGATTTTCGGATGCAAAATATATCTTTTAAAAGTGACAAGAGAAGGGCGCCTCAGTTACCCCATATTCCACCACCTGAATCTGATACTGAACATATTTACGAAACTATTCCAGAAGATTCTATTATTGATGGTGAACTTGAGCCTATCTATTCATGTCCCTATGAACCAGGTGATGATAATATGATCGAACAATGGTTGAAAGTGCATCAAGATGAAATCTGGATTGGAACCTCCACTAAAGAAGTTAATGCAAATGGTCATGAAGAGAAAGAGGAAAAAGTCAAAACCAGAAAATCTCCAAAGAGTAATAGCAGCGGGGAAGAACATGAAAATAGCTCCAGTGCCTATAATACTGGAGGTTCTTCAAATAGTAATCCTTTAACTTTTGAACTAGCAGCCACTCAAGATTCTAAGCACAAGAATATTTATCGGTATGTATTATTTATGTGAATTTAATACCTTTAATTCTAAAACAATTTTAGATCAACTTTAATACTGTGTCCGCTAGAAGAAAAAGAAGATGTAAGAGAAAGAGAAGTCAAAGCTACATGTGAGTCATGTAAGCGACAAGCTGCTAAGACGAAAAAATCAAAATCGAGCTCTAAAATCGTAAGCCCATCATCACCTACTAGGAGAGTTGGACTTAGTCCGGCACATATGCTTTCTGACACCATGTATACCAATGTTGCTAACTTACAACAGACCATGATGCTCCAGCAGCAATTATTTAGACAAGCAATGTTCGCACAGAACACTGAAATGGCAAATATGAGGCCTACAACAAGTTTTACATCGCCCAGTCTTAGTCAATACCAATTTGTTAGTGGAGCTCAGGTATTTTAAAAGATTCCTTAACAAATAAGTGTATTTAAATAACATTTAAAACTGCAGACTTACTCAGCTGGTCACCAAGACAAAAATTTAGAAACCAAAATGGAATGGAAAGTGAAAAGAAGACCTGATGGAACCAGATATATTGCTAGAAGACCAGTGAGGAATAGGATACTTAAAAATAGAGAAATTAGAATTTCCGAAGAAAGAGCTGGTTTGACTACCGAAGATGACACTATTTCCGAGATTAAGGTAAGAGTATACATGTATTTATTTCAGAGAATATTCGAATATTGTTGTAGATTGGAAGATATTGGACCAAAGAAGAACGAAAAAAACATTTGGAGAAGTCTCGTGAGCGAAAGCAAAGACAGGAAATTTTAACAGCTTCACGGCATATGGAAGAACTAGCCGAAGAACATGTAAAATCAGCTTCAAAGAAAATAGGCAACAATAATGACACAGCAGCTAAGAAGCATAGAACAACTAAGTCTAGAACTCACAAAGACAAGGATGGGCATGAACCGCAAGATACCATCTCTCATGGACAAAAGATTCCTCAAACCAATGGAAAACTAGTAGGCCTACTGTCAGTCACAACTGTCTAATTTACATCAATGTTTTGAAATGTATATATGGTTCCTTCACTTGGCTGACTAAATTCATTTTGATAGTCAATAGGTGTAATGGTAATCTAAATATTCAGAGTGTCCAGAAACAACCGTCACATACGTAAGTCGGTGATTCTACAGTAAGAATATACATACATAAACTTAAGACTAAAAATGGCTGTTTAAAGAGAACATTCGGAAAACGATTTTTGAATAATTTATCAAAATATAGGTTTCAATTTTGATAGATTTATTTCAATTGGTGCCTTCCAAGTTTCTTCATAACACACATTTTTTTTTTATTTTAGTTTCAGAAATATTAATAACAGAAAATCAGAAATCATCTCTGGCAAGAGTAACTAAAAAATCACAATTCAAAACATTTTTCCATTAAAAGTAACAATTAACTGTAGCTAAATTGAAACCAGTATTTTTAGTAATTCCATAGGAATTGATTAAACGAAATCCTTTTTTCGAATGTCATTTTTAAAAGTTCGGAACTCTCTTATGAAATATTTCCAGGTTTAATGTTATAAATATTTTTCTACTTTTTTTTTGATCCAGAATCACTTTCTTAAGTGTGTCAAAATTGCTTCTGGATACTCTACAAACTATGAATAATTAGGTTTTTAGAAATAAACACTCTATTAATATTTTTTTTAATAAAATTCGAGGTGAGATGGGATTTACTGAACCCGTTTGATTTGACTGGGTGTCAGAATCTAAAATAGGTGATTAGAGAAATGTTGCAGTTATCTAATATATAATTTATATCTACTATAATACGTTGAGTTACAATGTAAAATATTTTTATGCTTCGAAAATTCAGTAATTTACTTGAAAATGTGATGTTCTTTATATTTAGGTGTACATATCAATAAAATATATATACATATAAATATGTATAACTCATTAGATGGACAATTTCTTACTATTACAATACATACATTCATATTATACCTTCGAAAACACATATTATATTCATTTTTTTGTAAAAGACTTGTTTGTTACATAGGTGATTCATATGAAATTTAGAACTATTTATTCGAAAGGTATCACTAATCATCATTAAAATCTACAACAATTAATAAAGTGATACCTTGTTTTAAGACGGACCTATACAGGGCATTTAATCCAATTTCTGACAAGACACCTTTTCGTGTCTAATATGATAAACATAAATGTAATCAAATAAATGTATTACAACTAATAATAATAATAAATAAAGCGCTTCTCACTGTTCTTCAAATCAGTTATAACGGACAAATTGATGTACCCCTACCTATTGCAAAAAAATATTAAATGAAATATAAATGTGATATTATTTAAACGTCGCTTTGTAGATTAAAGAACGATGTTTCTTCAATGTAATTCATATTTAAAAGTACCTAGTGTTTATTAATTTGGCTTTTAGCAAGCACAGGTATTTAACAACAATCTAGTTCCACATAGTTGTATAATCAATGTCGAAATAAAGAGGTTATCGGCGAGATTTTTGTTTATTGTATTCCTTGATAATTGTTTTATGCATATACTAAGTTATTGATTGAGGCGAAAAACGACACTTTTATTCTGGCATTTTTATATTGACAACTCAACAGATGGCAGAGTCACTCTTAAAGGTGACCACCACTGTGAAATTTTTAAAAAATCATTTTTTTCTTTGCATTATTTGAGTCGCTCAGTGCCATAAAGGCCTAACCCACAAAATCGATATTTTACTTTTTATATCATTTAGTTATAAAGTAATGATGGCTGTTTGGAATACTATTACTTTGAAAATAAAATTGTGAATATGTAAAATCTGCATTAAACGTAAAATATCGATTTTGTGGATTAGGCCACTGTTGCACTGAGCGACTTATTTGATAGATTATAGTCTTTAGAATAACATACTAAAATTTTAAAGTTGGATCTGAAATAGTTTCTGAATGGCAGCCTTCTAAAGAGTAGTTGCTCATAAGTCATAAATGAGCTTAAGTCGAGGGATTATTTCCTACTTGCGCTATTACTTAATTAATTTGCTAGTGATCCTTCTACACAGAACACGTTCTAGTATCGTATATCAGTGAAAATGAGTGAAAAATCTCCATATTGCGATCAAAAAGCCTGCCACGATAATTCTGTGCGTAAATCGACTAAGATGAAACAGGATCTTCAATGACGGCTTTGCGTCGATTTTGAAAATCTTGAACCCAATAGGAGTTATTATTGTGCCTAAGGGTTATGCCGCAGACTGAGATAATTCAAGGCTCTATGCAGGAAAGCAACGTCATCAGGCGGCTTTAAAAAAGGGTAGATTAGCTCGAAGTAGAACTGCAGCAGCCCAGCAGACACTTTTTGAAGAAGAGGAAGGTGAATTGTATGGGCTTGGAACAGCAGATTAGCTAACAGGTAAAATAAACACCGATTTTTAATGAAATCAATACTTTAAACTTTAAATGTGTGTTAAACATTAAATGAATTTGCTGAAATTCTAACTCTAATACAAATCATTCGATCAACTTGAATTATTTTGAACATGTTCTCCATATGTTTTGTTATCCGTGAACCACTACTGTTTTGATTGGATGAAAAATGCCAATTTGCTAAACTTAAAACCGTCAAACTNGTGTGTCAAAATTGCTTCTGGATACTCTACAAACTATGAATAATTAGGTTTTTAGAAATAAACACTCTATTAATATTTTTTTTAATAAAATTCGAGGTGAGATGGGATTTACTGAACCCGTTTGATTTGACTGGGTGTCAGAATCTAAAATAGGTGATTAGAGAAATGTTGCAGTTATCTAATATATAATTTATATCTACTATAATACGTTGAGTTACAATGTAAAATATTTTTATGCTTCGAAAATTCAGTAATTTACTTGAAAATGTGATGTTCTTTATATTTAGGTGTACATATCAATAAAATATATATACATATAAATATGTATAACTCATTAGATGGACAATTTCTTACTATTACAATACATACATTCATATTATACCTTCGAAAACACATATTATATTCATTTTTTTGTAAAAGACTTGTTTGTTACATAGGTGATTCATATGAAATTTAGAACTATTTATTCGAAAGGTATCACTAATCATCATTAAAATCTACAACAATTAATAAAGTGATACCTTGTTTTAAGACGGACCTATACAGGGCATTTAATCCAATTTCTGACAAGACACCTTTTCGTGTCTAATATGATAAACATAAATGTAATCAAATAAATGTATTACAACTAATAATAATAATAAATAAAGCGCTTCTCACTGTTCTTCAAATCAGTTATAACGGACAAATTGATGTACCCCTACCTATTGCAAAAAAATATTAAATGAAATATAAATGTGATATTATTTAAACGTCGCTTTGTAGATTAAAGAACGATGTTTCTTCAATGTAATTCATATTTAAAAGTACCTAGTGTTTATTAATTTGGCTTTTAGCAAGCACAGGTATTTAACAACAATCTAGTTCCACATAGTTGTATAATCAATGTCGAAATAAAGAGGTTATCGGCGAGATTTTTGTTTATTGTATTCCTTGATAATTGTTTTATGCATATACTAAGTTATTGATTGAGGCGAAAAACGACACTTTTATTCTGGCATTTTTATATTGACAACTCAACAGATGGCAGAGTCACTCTTAAAGGTGACCACCACTGTGAAATTTTTAAAAAATCATTTTTTTCTTTGCATTATTTGAGTCGCTCAGTGCCATAAAGGCCTAACCCACAAAATCGATATTTTACTTTTTATATCATTTAGTTATAAAGTAATGATGGCTGTTTGGAATACTATTACTTTGAAAATAAAATTGTGAATATGTAAAATCTGCATTAAACGTAAAATATCGATTTTGTGGATTAGGCCACTGTTGCACTGAGCGACTTATTTGATAGATTATAGTCTTTAGAATAACATACTAAAATTTTAAAGTTGGATCTGAAATAGTTTCTGAATGGCAGCCTTCTAAAGAGTAGTTGCTCATAAGTCATAAATGAGCTTAAGTCGAGGGATTATTTCCTACTTGCGCTATTACTTAATTAATTTGCTAGTGATCCTTCTACACAGAACACGTTCTAGTATCGTATATCAGTGAAAATGAGTGAAAAATCTCCATATTGCGATCAAAAAGCCTGCCACGATAATTCTGTGCGTAAATCGACTAAGATGAAACAGGATCTTCAATGACGGCTTTGCGTCGATTTTGAAAATCTTGAACCCAATAGGAGTTATTATTGTGCCTAAGGGTTATGCCGCAGACTGAGATAATTCAAGGCTCTATGCAGGAAAGCAACGTCATCAGGCGGCTTTAAAAAAGGGTAGATTAGCTCGAAGTAGAACTGCAGCAGCCCAGCAGACACTTTTTGAAGAAGAGGAAGGTGAATTGTATGGGCTTGGAACAGCAGATTAGCTAACAGGTAAAATAAACACCGATTTTTAATGAAATCAATACTTTAAACTTTAAATGTGTGTTAAACATTAAATGAATTTGCTGAAATTCTAACTCTAATACAAATCATTCGATCAACTTGAATTATTTTGAACATGTTCTCCATATGTTTTGTTATCCGTGAACCACTACTGTTTTGATTGGATGAAAAATGCCAATTTGCTAAACTTAAAACCGTCAAACTTTTAAACGAAAGTGTTGTTACTTTTTTTCAGAACTCAGTCATTTTGTTGAATGTCAATATTTTTTCAAACTTTTAGTTCACGGTACGTAGCACACGCTTCAAGTTAACGGAGATTTTTTTTTAATTTCAAGTACTCTGAAAGCCACAATCACTGCAACAGTTGAACAACTTTTTTTTATTGACAGTCCGAGAGATGGCACATAACTCGTTCACAATCAGTTATTTTTATACAAGAAAATTACTATAAATTCTTCAAACACACATAAATACATTCTTAAAGTTTCGAAAATTTAATGCTTAACTTTTTGAAAATAAATTTGCGAAAATCATATTTATTTCAGGCGGTCACACTGGTGGTCCCCCTTAACATTTTTAATAGAGTTAGAAATCGAAAGGTTAGAATTGCTCATTTAAACTTTCCAACTGTATTTAATTTTTCAAATTTGACTGAATATTTTTTTAGAAAACATTTATTTGCAAAATCGGGTTTTTTTTAATTCAATTTTTTTTGAGAACCTATTTTTTGCGAAAATTTATTTCAACATTTAAGTTTCTATGAGAAAATTGTAAACTGCAACTCATTTAACAAATATATGAATCAAATAGACTCCTACCTTAAAAACTATAAATTGATTGTGTATGAACTTTCGAAAGCTCCATCTGTTAGCCTCATTGTAAATCTTTTCGCAAAGAACGCTATCGAATCCAAGAGAAATCGTATACGAAGAATTCTGTAAATTAACTAATTATAGGATAGAGAAAGAATTTTATATAAAATTTCTAGAATGCAATTGCGACATCTATCCTACGAGAAATATTCTTCCAGATAAAACGATATGCAGAGCTCTAAATTATTCTTAGAGCAAATGTTTTAGTTGCAGAATAGATGGTTGAGAGTGTTACTAAATATGATTTCATTTTATTATGAATGAAATCATAGAAAGAATTTTTGAATTCTACGAGACATTGATTTGTGCTGTAATACACGGTACGATAAGTAGAGACATTAAAAAGGAATTAGATTTGTAATTTGAAATGAGCGGACTACTTTTATTTAATTGGCAGCTTTTGGCGAGTTCAGACTTGAAATAAGGACTAGATTGAGCTCAGTTGCTCAAAAATGAGATCATTTTTAAAGTTTTTAATTAGTCTACTGTATTAGTATATTAAGGGGAAATTTTTGATAAAACTAAGAATATTTTGCAGCCTTATGCATTTAAGGTAAGCCCTGGATAACCGTTCGTATTAAGGCCACATAGATAGTGATCAACCATTAGAATCCAAGCATATATTCAATCGCCAATAGGTTCGAGAGGGACCTAAAAGGGCCATCGGAGGGATTTTCTGTTGGCCCAACCTAAAGTCCTTTTTCAGATCCTTCATTAATTATAGGTTTTCGGCAAGTTCCTGAAGGTTCGTAGAGAATTTAAATCTCATTTTGTTTCAAATTTATTTGCTTTTACCTTGTTAATGCTTCTTTTCTCTGTTCTTTTCGCTTTAACCGCACGGGTCACTATATTGAAGAAAGACAAAGTTGTTGCCCATCGTGCTCATGACATGTGACAACAAGCGGGCAAAATCATATTGATTATAATTTTCAAAGAAGACATGATGAATATTAATTGTACTTTCAAGTTTCTTGATGAAGGTACTTCAAAGTTTAATCGTTGAGGTCCAAAGAAATTGAGGTTCAATTCATTAAAACCTATATATTTCTATAAAATTATGCATTTAGGTTAAAGAAATTTGTTTGGATATAAGGGACAGTCTCACTTTTCATTTAAACCCAAACCCTCAGAGGACTTTGTTGATTCGAGAAAATGTGAGAAAAAAATTTATTAACCTCCCATAAAAATTCCCAGACCCCGCCTATTAAATTGCGCTTTAGCTTGTAGCTTTAGGACACAACGCGCTCTACAGCAAAATAAAATACTGGACTATAATTTTCCACTGGCCATTCTGTTTGTATGTGCAGCACGAATTTAAGAAAAGGCTGGTTAAGGGAAAATCATAACTTTCCCGGGACTATTTTAACTTCATCGCGTTTTCTTATTTTTAACAATTCTGTTTCAGACAAATTTCCGAGGGCGAAAATTACATTATACTTTAAGAAAAATGACTAAAACACAAAACGTGTTTCTACATGTTACAAAAACTTTCTACCTAATTAAATTACACATTAAAACTATTCTAGATTCGTATCCAGAATGTTAACCATGACAACAAAACGAATATGTTTTAAGACATCTATAATTTTGACCATAAGTTCTTCGTTCTCTGTTGTCAGGAATTTCCACAACAACCGAACTTTTCAGCCTCCTTTAAGATATAACTAAGATGATTTAGGTCGGGTAGCCATGTTGACCAACTCTCAGAACAAACAATAAATAATGACTAACCACAGTGTAATTTTTCAATAACAGGAAAACCAACAGCTGTTTTAATACATTCACATTGGTGAATGTATTAAAACATTGGGTTAGTTTCTCAACATAATTGTTTGTAGCTCAGTTACAATTGAGTTTAGGGCATGTATTCGTTGGACATGTTGGCGTGAAATTATTTTAGCAACAGACAATACAATAAATAATAAATGTAACATTGAGCCAAAACCTCTCCGTTAAAGAATACCAATATTCAGTTGGGTGAAACTGCCTTAAAATTAGATCAGAATGTTTACAATTTAAAGATGTCAATTGAATCCATACAAATACCCATGAGAAATTTATTTTTGCTCATAGTGGATTCAAAAGGGAATCGCATGACAACTTTATTAAAACACTGTTTGAATATGTTCGAACTCAATACGAAATAGATTTTGCGGTATTTTAAAATATGAAGACCATGAATCCAATACTATGTGCCAGAAACAGTGGACCTTAGTATACACCAAGTAAAAAACACGCTGCTGTCGGCAAGGAATTATTTTTAAATCGTAGGATATTTGAAAACGGAACGGACAAAGGTAGTATTATGCTGAAAATTGAGACGATTTGTTAGTGAACTGAAGCAAAAACCATCTCATTAAGAATGGAACAAGCACCACCTCGATCGTTTGCAGTTCCAAAAACGTAATTTATTAAATGATTTTATGAATTACTCTCATATTTTCTTGATTTGACTCCCTATTATTAATATTTCTTATAAAATTGAACAAAAAAAAACGGAGAATGGTATTGCCGAAATGTATGTATATTTAGTGGAGTTCGACTATTTATCAATGGCTTAATAAGAGCAGAAAATGTTCATTCGTACGATAAATATATGGAAAAAAAATGTATATGTCGCACCCATTTGGTGAAATACTACATTTCGCCAAGTAGATGTACAGTTCACGTAATGTTTCTACCATTTCAGGAATTGTACCTAATTATTTCTTGGCCCATATATTAATTTCATGAAATAGATTATTTCGCTAAGTGGGTACGACATATTGTCGCTGTCATAAAAAAAAATGCGTAAATTCATTTTTTCAGATGTAGAGATTCTTGTATCATTTACTTAAGCATTTTAAAATCTACGATTTGGCTATAATTATTTGCGATTGTATTACTAGATGATGACACAATTCACAAAAATGAAAAATGTGTAAAAGAAAAAATATTATGTTGGTTTTAAATATTTTTTTCCGCCTCCTATAAAATTTCCTTTTTTACGCACTTTTCATATAACGGCGATAACATATGTATAAAGGCGAGTACACACATGTAGCCACTATCACGTAACTCGTATATACAAACAAAATTTTTGATAATTGTTTTTCGACAAATTGGGAACAAATCTCTTATTATTCATCTTTTTGTACAGGGAGTTATTAAAATATCTGCGAATATTTAACAATAAAACTGGATAATTTCGTCAATATGGAAAATATTTTGTTGTACAAAAATCGCTTTAATAAGGCCACAGGAAGCTTTTGAAAATCGTTTATAAAATCATGATATGTCACTGACCTGGAACCCACTAATCAATATTGACCTGAAATTTTTAATTTTGTCTTGTTGCTATATAGCTGGTAGCGGAAAGTCTCAACCCAAGCCCATAGTATAACAATAGCCGAACTGATTAGTTAATATTGTTAGGAATTGATTATTTATTATTATTTACTTTATTTGTTGAGAAATTGTTGTTTGTTTATAATTAAATGTAAGGTTATGTCATTTGTCAATACGCCATTATTCCCGAAGGGTTTTGATTAGTACAAAATCGTTCCCGAAGGCTGACACTCGGCATTATTCGTTGTTTTGTATTGAAAATAATTAAAATGGCAGACTTTTCAAACGAGCAGTTAACCGATATTATTGTGATGTGTTATATATCGGTTCGCGAAAATGTGAGCTAAGATCGTATCCTTTTTGAAGAACATTTTCGAAATCACCGTGTACGAAGCGAATGTATATTTCTATCTGTTGTATAACATTTAAGAGACATGGGTAGTTTTTTGTGGCTAATTTATGACGCAGGCCGACCGCTTGACTGTTGAGTAGAGTTCAAATTTATATTGGAAATAGCGGTACGTATTTTGAACACTTATTTTGACAAATATCATTTATGTTGTGTGACTAAATCCATTTGAAATCATTTTACGAATTCAAGTTTTAAATAAAATTTGAAAAGTAGGTGGGCGAGTATTCGCGAACTCAAAAAACTGATCTGCCGTCTGGTGGTAAAATATGGAACTCTTATAAAGGTTATAACCAAACGGTCAAAAACATGTATTTAAAATAATTTACAATATCATAAATAGTTAGTTCCATTTAGAAATATAAAAACTACAATTTTTTTTACTGTTCCCTTACTTTCCCTTATGCCAAACATTTGTTTACATCTTTTAAATCGGCCATGACAGTACGATCGATCTGCCATCTATATTTCATTTAGTTCGCGAATTGAAATCGCTTTCCAAATTACGAGTTTATGTGCAAATTTTAATTTGCAAATCGGCTTGAATCTTAAATTCAAATGTAGTAAATATTTTAGAAATTTTTGCCAACGTGGCAACATGGTACAGGTTCAATCTATACATTATGATACCAGTTTATTCATGAACGACGAAACAAGAGGAAAAAAAATATTTGTTCGAATTTTTTTAAAAAGTTGGGAAACGTACCCTTATATGATCAATTTTTACCAATTAAAATATGTATTCTCAGATATTTCGATAACACGCTGCATAAAGGCGAGTACACACATTGCAATGGCGTCCAACTCGATATACAGAGTGATTCACAACTTATCCGACAAATTTTAACCACTTTTAAATTAGAAGTCGATTTGTTAAAAAAAAAAGAATTAAAAATTCTTAAAATTGAATAGCAGGAAGGCGGAACGTTTGAACTAGTAAGATGAAATTGGATTTGAAGAGTCCAAGCTTACTTACAAGTCGATAGAATCAACTTTGAAGATCTTTTGTAAATATAAGTAAAATGCTATGCTATAAACTTTAAGAATTTTTAATTCATTTTCTGTTGGGCTCTTATTATTTTTTTTTTCAACAAATCGACTTCATATGTAAAAGTGCATGTGTGGTTAAAACATGTTGGATAAGTTGTCAATCACACTGTATAAGCAATATTCGATAATTGTTTTTGGACAAATCAAGAATAAATCTCTTATTATTCATCTTCTTGCAAACAAACATCGCAACTCTTTTGTTTTGCATCTCACATGGATTTTTTGAGACAATTTTCAAGTTTAATATTTTTCAATCATTTGTTCATAGACCGTCGTATTTTTTTCCACCGGTGTGGACAAGCCTTTAAAATTATTGCAAACAATTCTGTAAATTATTCTTCGCTAATGAATTTTTCCGTCATAATTGGACATAAAGCCCGAATTTGTCTTGTCAATTTAAAAATCAAGTTGGAAATTTATAAAGGCAACTTTTCATGTACGAATACAGCGCAATAAAACATAAAACAACCATTTAATCTACTCTTTTCTCGCATACAAAGAAATTAATTTTTTATTCTAACTCATTCTCATGTTGCTTTTTTAAATACCCCCTTTAAATACTTAATTTACTTACAAAGTCCAACATNTAGAACTCTTTCAGTCTTCTACAGTCAAAGCTAAAAAGCAAAAAAACAAACCACTAATTAAAATTTGCGTTCATATTTAGAATAAACAACATATGTGTAGTATGTGTATGGGTTGATATTGCGATTGAATTAAAACTAACAGAGATTTTTAATATGGCTCTCCAAATGGAAAGATATAAAAGAGTCATACTGGAAAAGGAAATATTGAATACACACTCTAATGAAATTCTTGTTTCAAGTTCTTTTTTTATTGAAAAAAAAGGATTATCACAATTCGTACGAGATGTACAGGGTTCATTATTTGACGAAAGGCAAAGTGAGCAACGAAAAGATATTTTTAATTAATATCCATATACGCTTGTAGGAGGAAAAGACGAAGCGTCCCGTCTGAATAGCAATGTTTATCCTAGAAATTGTCCACTTGAAACCACATTTACATTATAGGCGGACTACCGACTTAGAGAAATCCTATTTTTTTAAAAGCTTATACTCAGGACTGGTATTGAGTTAAAAAAACAAAGCGTCATGGTAAAATGAACGAGAAAAATATTCTGCGGTTAAGTAAATGGTATATTAAGGAATGTATTAAAAAAAGTTGCAAATAATTATTTTTTCGTGACATTTAGGAAAATCCATTAGCAGACTCAAGAAGAAACAAAACCCTGACTATTATATGAGGTATATAATCTTATCAGATAGGCTTTAGCGATTTATTCCAGGTCACAATAGCAGGAAAGAAAGTGTGTCTTTTTGCAAACAATAGAGACAAAAACAACACATGACAAGGCAACTTTGCCGAATAGAATAAACACAATAGGTAGTGCAATTTCCTTTTCTTTTAGGGGGTTCCACTAAGGTCAAACCCTTGCTGTAAATTGATAGAGTTAGATATTTATAGAGAGCCTAAATGTGCTCTAAAAACAACAGCAATTTTCAACTTATCGAATTGACCTGTTTTATTGAAGATTTTAATAAGGCACATACACTACATATCCGGATTTCCGAGGTTTTTTGATACTTATCATTTGAAAATCCTTTATATTACGCTTTCATAGAATTTTGAACGTGATCCCTTTATAAAAATGTTGGGGATTCATATAAACGTACTGAAGACTGTGTCACACAGGTTCCTTTCCTTTTCAAAAATGGATTTCCTTAACATCGAATCAACATAAATGCATAACTTGGAACTCATCACTCGTTGAACGATCAAGAGCCTTTCCATTTATTGTTCTACATGCAACAATATATTAAAATATCTCTATTACTACTATAAAATTTGTCCATTCATTAAACTACAATAGTAGGTATTGTCGAATCAAAAAAGATGTCTGTTAGGTTTGCAGGGATCATACATAATTCAAGTGCTACCAACAAGATTGTTATTTCGTTACCTTAATTATTAGGAGAACAAACACTACAAGCTATCAACAATTTAAATTTTGTGCTCGAGGTGTTTGACCAACCGCTATTTAATCAAGATTTTTTCAACTTGAAAACTTCTTTGGATGTGAACTATCGGGTCAACTACAAAGTTCCTATTTCCTGCTTAAAATTCTTTTTCTTTAATCATATAAACAAAAATGTAGATCTTCGTCATTCATGCCCGTTGTTATTTCAATAGTTCCGTTAATATTACTGATTTACAAATTAGAAAAAAAGTACATTCAATGCCATTATTTTTTTCTGGTGCATTTTGGTTCCCTAAACTCGAAAATCATATTAAAAAAAATTTGTATGGATGTTTTCGAAATATAAATTGTTAAATTTTTTCTTCATTTTTTTCGGACACTATTTCATATCAAACTACTTGATATTTGATTAATCGTTAGTGAAATTACCTAATTACATTAAGTAAATTGTTCTTCTTACCGACTAAGTCAGTTCTTCCTTTTTTCTCTCTTTAAGGAACAGTTTACTTAATTTAATTAGGTAATTTCACTAACGATTAATCAAATATAAGGTAGTTTGATATAAAATCTTATTTCTAGAATAAATACGAACGAGACAAGCTACGGCATACTATTCTTATTTTGGAGCTGGAAAAACGAGCTCCCTGTATGTAAATTACATGTGTTTTTTTTCTTTTGGGTATTTTTGTTTTTATTTATGAGTAGTATTTTTGCATGAGATTGTACCTCTTGTGTGCAACACTAATGTTAATTGGTTTTAAAATATTGATTATTTTTTCTGATAGGCCTCCAATGTATGGTAGTGCTATGTACTTTTTGTCCCTTTCTTTTTGTGTTTTTCCCCGTTGGCGTTATAAAATTTGTGGACTCGTTTCTTGAATATTCCCTCTATTAGATGTTTCGGGTAGTCATTTTTTATAAGGGCTTTCTTTGCTTTATTTAATGTTCTTTCTCTGTATGGTGGATCTGACAGTTTCAATACTCGATCCGCCAATCCGATTACTACCTACTGCGCAATGGCAATGGCCTCATCAATATCCAGTGTCATAACGCAAATGATCATGGAAGATTTGGAAGAAGAGGTGATAGCTCAACTAGATTTCGATGTGCCTTTCTTCTACAGATATGTGGACTACTGCATTACAGCCATACCTGGCGATAAAATTCCATACGTCTTGGAGAAATTTAATGGCTTCCATAAAAATCTACAATTCACCATAGAAGTCGAAACACCACAAAAAAGTATAAACTTTTTAGACTTGACCATATACAATAAGGGAACTAAATTAAACACAGAATGGTATACAAAAAAGACCTGGTCCTCAAAATATCTGAATTTCAACTCAGGACACCCCCTGTCCCAAAAAAAATCAGTAATAATCGGATTGGCGGATCGAGTATTGAAACTGTCAGACCTACCATACAGAGAAAGAACATTAAATAAAGCAAAGAAAGCCCTTATACAAAATGACTACCCGAAATACCTAATAGAGGGAATATTCAAGAAACGAGTCCACAAACTTTACAATGCCAACGGGGAAAAACACAAAAAGATAGGGGCAAAAAGTACATGGCACTACCATACATTGAAGGCCTATTAGAAAAAAATAACGAATATTTTAAAACCAATTAACATTAGTGTTGCACACAAGGGGTACAATCTCATGCAAAAATACTACTCATAAATAAAAACAAAAATCCCAAAAGAAGAAAAAACACATGTAATTTACCAAATAAACTGCAATGATTGCGACAAGGTCTACATAGGACAAACAGGGCAACATTTAAAGGACAGAATAAGGGGACATCGACAAAACAAACAAAAAAGCATTAACAATACACTAAGAGGAAAACAAGGAAACTTTTAATTTTGACGAAACGAGAATATTACAAACTGAAAAAAACCAAAAGAAAAGAAAAGTATGCGAGATGATCCAAATTCAAAAAAGTCCAAAAGAAGTTAACTTTAAGACTGACACACAAGGTCTAAGTATAATATACCACAACTTAATAAATCCAAACAAATAAGCCAAGAAACTGGTGCTATGTGCTGGGAACGCATATGAAGCGCAGTGTAGAACAACACTGCATAACACTCAAGAAAATAACGACGTAAGGTTGAAGACAGGATAAAACCTCAAAAAATAAATTAATTGTAGAGTTGGATTTTAAAGTAAAATAAGTTTTAAAGTGTGTGTGAATGTCGATATGTAAAGTGACCAACAAAAAAAAGGAATAAGATAGAGAAAATCATCAATGTTTGACTGAGATTTCAGACTAGCGTGACGACTGAAAGTAAAAAAGAAAAATTGTTTGAAAAAGGTCAAATGACCAAAACGTTACAAAGAAATAAAGAATGTTAGTGAAGTAAAGAAATTAACAAAATTTACTGGAACCTACTACCCAAGGAAAACAAACTAAAAAACATAGAATAAAAGTTCGAGAAAAAGCGAAAAACAAAGAAATAAAATTTGAATTGTGGTACCTTCGCTCAATTCCTCATAACTTCGGTATTTATCCATAGATTTTCTTCATCAATAGCTCATTTTCTTCATAAAATTGAGATCTATACGTGAAAAAAAAAGAAACTGGATAGAATTTATCGTTTTCTATTTTTGCATAATTATACAGTGAATTTTCGATTTTAATTTTGGCCCAAAAAATTGACATTTGTCATATATTTTGCCTAATAGCACTTACACTACTGAACCGACTGGAAAACAATGTTATAAAGGATTGTTGGGGAATCGATTACTTTTAATTTGACATCTTTGGCGACCCAATCGGACGTTTCTAACTCGAGGTATGGCCTAAAATGTGAAGCTATGTCCGAAAGAAAAATAAAAAAACAACTACTTTAACATAAGGAGTTTATTAAAAATCACTGATATAAAAGTTATAAAGGTAGAGTCTCTGGTGGTGCCACTTTATAGTTTCCTTCCTTACTAGATACGGATTACCTTGAATAAATTGGCTGTATGTAACATAATTAACAGAATACGATATGGCATTGAAAATCTATATTTGAAACATCTACTAATTCTGGAATTTAATTATTTTTTTTTTAAATTGAAGAAGATTACGAACTTAAATAAATAAGAATGCCAACTTTGGAAAAAGAAGACCGACTACTTTCTGGTAGAACATTTTTTCGTCATTAACTGTAAATCACAGTGTCAGCAACCAGGGAACGCAGGAGCTGTTGAAACAAAGCGTGATTTGTGTTAATTTTTCCCTCTAGATATCAAAAGGGTCCTTAAAAAAACATAGCCCAACTCGTAAAATTGCCGTGCGCGCAGTTTATCGAGTTTGAAAATTAACACAAACTTGACATGCATTTGAAATAACTTGTTGCCATTAAGAGAAAAAGGGGGTTCAGACCTCCAGTTAAAACATTTAAGCCTCGTTCTTTGTATTTCGCTTTTGGGACCCGGTTGATGCGACTTTTCATTTGGGTTTCAGTGTGATTTAATTCGAGAACTTAAAATAAAATTAAGAATGTTCCAGGAAATACTCGAAATTACCCCTTAATGCTCGAGGTCTTGACTAATTTTTAATAAAACCTGATTAACCACCTTTATTAAGTTAATTTTAATTTAAGATATACTTTTTACTTTTTACGAAAAAATTATGAATGGACAGACTTGTTCTCGAGACTGCATTTGTTTAGTTAAAACATTTTTAAATATTTCTCAATTTAAACGGAATGCACAAGTCGACAGAGCACATTTCCCACGTAAATTGTCTGGCAGCTTTGTTTCCACGAATGAAAAAAATGTCACTCGATGTACAGATGAATTCGGACTTTTTAACGAATCAATCGGACTTTTTAACACAATAAAACTGTTGAAGATGAAAAGATTTTCCAAATTGTCGGTTTTCGAATTACTAAAGGCAAAGTTGTTGGCTTCAATTGATTGTTCACCCACATTTTACTTCGAAACAAATGACCGCTGACTGAATGAGACTAAATGTTTGAATGCAACACAACTTTTCCAATTTATTATTTAGCAAATCAAGACGAGTTCGAACAACTTCCGATAGTTTTTGCAGCGTAACAAAATGGTTGTCGTTTTGTAGTAGAAATAAAACATTACGATTTAAAGGAACTTTAGATGACAACAAATTTCTTAAATTTGGACTTTGCTAAATTGAGATCATATAGTCTGTTTTCTATCCATCTATCATGGAACTGAAAAGTTAGATTAATCCATAAATAATGCATTTTTTCCATTATATAAACCAAAAGATGAAGGGAAGATTTATAAATCATCTAAATTTTTATACTAAAAAAACGTGTAATAAATACAACCCGGATTATAGCAAGTGTAAGTTTACGTTTGAAAGAGTAAGATTCTAACTTCAATAAACAACGTTGCCGCGGAATCTCGCCGGAATTTTACTGCAGTGATCACGCACTAAGCGCCAAATTAATGTCAATGATAGTTCCAAGAGTCTCAAAGCGAAAACTACAGTGTAGATGATCAGCTTCGTTGTGCAAAATCTGTAAAGCTCTACAATGCAAGTAGAACAAATTCCTTTCTTAACCGTTTAGAAACTAATCCAGAAGCTTGGATTTCGTCATCGACAGGTACATGCCACAGGAGAAGGTAACAGAATGAGTGATAGAATTTTTCTTAAATTTCTTAATTCAATTATTATAATCGCTCATTCGACAGCGAATGATTGATGTTTTAGACCGACTAGTGACTAGTGACAGGAAGTACATTTTCTAAAACGTTTTAAGATTTGATTACTGCATTACTGATTACTGTCAGAAAAAGAGAAACACCAGGATTTCCGAGTAAAGTAGTTCTTAGCATTATCCATGTAAGGTTTTTGTTTGCACTGCTTAATTTTACAATTTTGTCAGTTTGCAAGGTCCTTAACGATAATGGAAATTGTTTTATCTTAAGTTTGGAATACAAAATGGTCTTCACGGCTGCAGAACTATTCTTTAAGGTTTTCTAAATTACACTACAGGTACCTACAGTTATGAGTTTTTATATTAATTTCTGAAGACAATGCAAATTTTAACTTTCATTTACCATACTTTTAAAGTATTAAAAAAAATCAATTATCATAATTATTAAAATTGGATTTTAATTATTAAAGTGTTCTTTTCAAAGAATCCCTTTTTGAAATGACAACCGATGGAAAGCTAATTTTTATTGATGCTAAATATGCTTTGTTTCCCATGGTCACTATGACTCCAACAGTAATTAAATTCGCAATATGACTGCTGTCTCAGATTTACGGTCTGAATATATTTCAAAATATGCAGTCTCCCCTTTCCCAAAAACTCAGTAAATAAATTTTTTTATAATATTTTTTTAATATTATAATTTTCGAAAAATTTATTTCATAATGTTTTTTATTTTCAAGCATATTTCGACTTATTTCAGTACATGATTAAAGTGAAATGTTTGAATGGAGTAAACATTTATTTGTAAAGAAAAAGTATATTCTTTTGAAAACTGACCATCTAAACCCGCAACCTTTATAGTCAAATTACGAATTTTAGTTTCAAATTGAATATTTTCCCATTTAACAGAAATTCGTTAACTGCATTTAGAGCTCACACATTCATGTCACACATCAAAAGCTTGAACAATAAATAATATTTAATTAACTATGAATTTTCATCGCGTAATCCTATGCAGGTACCTGTCCATATCCCGTATTTTAAAAAGTTTCGTACGCCATTTAACTCCGCGCCTAGCTGGTTAATCTTATCCAGGGCAAAACTGTACAACCCTAGGACTATAGATTAAAATAGTTTTGACATTAGGTTTAGCCTGCAAACCATATTGTTCAAGATTAATGACAGCCAAGCATCTTAGAATGATTTCGGGGATTTTCCAAGCCAAGATGAAGGGGTGACCTATTAAATCAGAAGCTAAACTTTACGAAATAGATTTCCACTTTGCCAGAGTAACAATTAAAGGTGTTTTCTATAATTTTTTCTCATTTTAGCAAAAAGTCTAAAAATTTCAAATATTCAGTTCTGTTTGTTGAACGTACGTACATAAAACTTAATAGTTACGTAGAATGTACATACAAAGAACCTAAAATTATCCTTGAAAGTTTTAGTTAAAATGTCGCATTTCTCATACTTCAAAGCAAGTTTCTGTGATGCACTTTCAAAAATCGAAAACTGCATAGCATTCCACGGATTTAAATTTGCGGTTTTAGTAACTGATCTTGTGGAACCGTTTCTTTCATAATATCATTACCATGTATAATATCATTTTACCAAAAAGTTCTACAAAAGGCAGAGTAGTAATAATAATAATAACGTAAGAGTATTCGGTTACTTAACTTTTTCTGTAGTTATTCGATTTTTTTTTTGAGGATACAAAAAATAAGTATTAAAATAAAGCAATTGCTTGGAGGCTTTCGGAAAGCCTATTTTCTTGATGAAATCTGCTTGAATTTGATGAAAAAATAAATTAAGTTCTTGATAGGTATAAGCTCATTATTGGTGGCTAGTTAACATTCTGTAGCAATCGCATTAAAATAACGGGTGAGAAAACTGCTAGAGCGTGCGCACTTTACGGACGGCTGCGCTGTATTCAGGAAATTTTGCCTAGTCGTTTCTTCTCTTCACAGTTTCGTCTGAATCTCCTCTGCTGATTGTGATCCAACAGCTTTAAGCTTTAAAAGCTTTCGCGCGCTTGTCATGTGACATGATTTTAATCTTGCAATTTTTACAGTGACAACCCTCTCACGTGCCAGATATTCGACTAAATTCTTTTAACTATTTTTCTGGTGAGTTGTCACAGTTCAAAAATCCAATTAAAAAAATATATTTTCTTTCATATCATGCTTTGTAGTGATACAAGTATTAAATGATTTTTAATTAACTAAAAACTGCAAAAAAATTCAATACCAAAAGTCTGGTGGTTTATCAGCTTTATTTTCATAAATTTGTTACATGTAATCATTTGTTTTTCTAGTTTAGTTGAAAGATCGATTCTTATAAATTGTTACGTTGAAAATTTCAGAAAGAAGAGAAATTTCATTACATCACAGTGAACCAGAAGAGTCCTTGTTAAAACTGAAACTTTGATTACTTAGTTTTAATTGTTAAAACGCTCGCGGTATCCCAAGGATAAAATATTCTTAAAGCCCTTGATACCCAAGCAAACAAAGGATTTTAGCTATGTCATGTGATAGTTAAAAAGTTGAACATTAATCTATGGTTATCAATATGAAACCATATGTGTTAAGATTGTCGGAGTGAAGTGCAGTGATTATTATACGAAAGTAAACAATTTCACAATGAAAGCTGAGACAAGACGCGATCCTCCCTCAAAACTTATCTCTTTCTCTTCTTGGATGATCCTGTTTTTGGAGTTTAGCACAGGTAAGTTGTAGGTTTATTATAGTAATCATTTTCATCAAAAGTTAATGAAAAGTGTTGACTGGCATGTCAAAATTGTCTTTTGTGCATGGGTTATTAATTGACCCCCTGTGCAACACCCTCTCAGACAATCAATAGCAAGGGGATAGATTCTGATGAAAATACAAGAGAATTTTACGAGGCAATATGAAAACGACATTTTTACGGGTTTTGGCAATAATAATAGATTTTTCCTCGAATTTCAGTTCGAGAGCTGCAACCCATGTTCCAATTGAAAAAAAAGCAAAAGACCGTATTATTTTCTGGCTAAATAATTTCTGGCGCTTTATATTTAAACTCGACAAATCAAAAGAGTCAGCGGAGCGCTTTTCGTAGAGAAAATCATTACTGATAAAGCAAGGCAGAGTCGGCATTGCAGGGAAAGAATAATCACGTTAAAACCGAAACTCCAATTCCTTCGTACATTTTCCCCAGACATATTCAAGTCAAATGACAAAGCGCTTGCAAATTTTCCCGCGTTCCCATCTTGTATGCTCTTCGGCCTCACACGCAGCCCAGGTTAGTTCCAAATCTTATTATTTATGGCTAAGTGTTAACGCGCAGTAATTATTCAGGATTTGGGATTTCAGGTAGCACAGCGAATTTACATAAAACTTTAATATCCTTTCTGGCACATTTCTAAAAATTAGCCAAATTATACAGTTTGTTACAACAACATAGAGCTACCCCTTTTTTTTGTTCGACAGTGAATAAGGGTGGCATGCCCTGTGAGCAGCTTAGCTTGTCTTTGTTCATTACCAGCAGTTGTTTAGTCCTTTCTGATCTTTTCCTATCCATTAAAAGCTCCTAAAGTTTAATTTTAATTTAATTTTCTCCATAGTAAGCTAGGATTATATCAATACCTCACTCTCCAGTGTTCTTTCATGCTGTTACTGTTTACCTAAGACTTAAATAATATAAATAATTATAGAATATTTTTTTATTATTATTCTAAATGATGTGCGCAGACTATTGTGAGTAATTGTACACTACACTCTTACCTATTACCATATCATTAAGACAATTTAATTAGAAACGAAGCAAAATTGCTGTTTAATGTTATTTTAATAGAAAATTGACTTTACCGGAACTATTTTTACGAGTATTTCAACGTGAGATATATTGAATTTCCGTAGGACAATTGCAGTTGGAAACTGAAAAACGTTTTTCAACATTTGGATGCCTTTACGGCAGCTGTCAGACTTTATCGAAAGCGATTTTTGATTGCAATGTGCAGTAACCAACAGGAAATTATAACCTGACTGGTTTCCGGAGTTTTCTAATTTCTTTTATGTTTGATTAGCTTTTATCGGGAAAAATATGCGTTGCGGATGTGAAGTTAGAAAATCACGCCTCCTATTGACAAAATTGCCAACGAGTTATACATTCATTTATGATGTTAGAGTTAAAAAAAACTTCTATAGCGAGAGAAAGTCCATAAAAAGAACTAGAGAAAATGGATTTCAGAACATTTTTACAGTTATAAGTGAAAAGATGCATGGGTCGTTAGTGGAGTTCAGGTGGAGAAATCCTCTTATCCTGCTTTTATACTTCTGCGATTCCAATTTTGCTATTCAGGAGATTCCACTTTTATTTACCATGAATATATTGTTATAATGTGTAAACAATATAAATGTAAAATATGACACTCTAGTAAATGCCTCCATTAGGAAAGTAGGAAACTGAATAATTTCTTTTTTAATAATTTTTTTAGATATACTGTATCAGCTGCCAGATAATTTAGATTATGGCTAACTTTGTTATTGCCATGACAAGTAGCCTTCAATATTTTACGGTAATGATTGATTAATTTGCTGCTGGACGTGTTATGATTGACATTTTAGGATGGGCAACTGCGCTGACACCCTATCAAAATTTGTTATGAAAACATTTTAAGCTTACGATACGGGAGGAAATGTTAACTAAATTGCACGACATGCATTCCCCTACCTAATCAGCTTGGCATATTTTCTACACGTTGTAAGGTTACATAAATATTTGTTAAATTTACGTTAAAAACGATAAAATTAAATCTCTTTTACTTTTCGTAGAAAAAATTTCTGATAATATTAAAGAACACTTATTTGGAGGGCGATTTTTCTCAAAATAAGTTCTATATGTTGTTACTGTCCGAAAACACTGATGAAATTTATTTATTTAGTCTAGGCTACATAAAATAATAAAATTGGTCCACAGTGTAACGTCAGAAAGTGAGGAAAAAAATGAGAATTTAATGCAAAAATGGTCCCTAAATGCTTGTCCGATCCTTTATTACGCTTTACTTCAGGTTTTGGCATGTTGGAGGTGATTGATTTTCCAGCCAAATCCCTCGCTGTTAATTTATCCTCCGTTATTCCTCACTTTATACCACTATTTTGAAAACATGTCATTTGAGAGGGCCACTAACGCACCGTTATTTTCAGTCAAATTCGTTAGAATAAATAAAACAAGACGATAATTTTCAAACAGTAATGAATTAGGGATTCTTAGACCGTAAACGGAATAAGTAATTTACATATAATGGCAAATTCTCAATTGTCTAAAACAAATTTATGCACAATATGACACATATTACCAATAAACGGATGCATCAAAGTAAAATCAATCTCTCGGAGCATGATTTGTACTGTGAATTGATTACGGAATTATTTATTAACAAAGGACGGCACTTTAACCAATAAACAAATGTGCAATTGAATGTTAAAAACAAAAATAAATGTGGTGAATTTATTTTCAAATTTTCATCACCATTAATATTATATCAGAAAACAAAGGCGTTTCTAATTTCCTTAGATCCTCATTCAATTTAGGTTTGATATCTTCGATATCTCCTAATCTGCTTTATACCAACAGTTATGACCATTATCCTTTGACCCAAAGTTGGTAATAGATATATTTTAGTTAGGCCATCCAACTAAAACACTAAAGGAAATTAATATTCCAAAATGAAGGATACTAAGTAAACCTTGGAAGGGCTCATATTAAAGTATGGACCCGAATGTGGTTAATAAAACAAGGAAAAGCCTTTTTTTTCTAACAGTTAGCATGTTTTTTTTTTTAATGTCTTTGTACTAACCAATAGTTTGCCCAATCACAAATTATTTTTAATCAAACTCCAAACGGAACAAATGGAGAAATTTCTGTAATTGCTCACAGCTTGTAACGATCAATGTGATTTTTTTTGTTGGTACGATTAAATTAAATTAAATTTGTTGATTTAATTCGGATATAAAATCAACAGGCCTTCAAACTTCCTTAAACTTGAGTTTGTTTTGTTATATTTAATCATGTAATACTTTGTAATTCAAAATATTTTCAACCTCCTAAAAATAATCTTTTACTTAACTTTGAAACTGTTAATAAGATCTAATTAAAAAACAAAGTGGAGTTTGAAAATTTGAAAATAGAAGTAAGATATAAAAAAAAAGTTCAATAAAAATCCCCAAAAAAGAAGTCGCAAAAATGGATCGGAGAAAGTGTTTGATTAACTACTTTCAACCTACATATTTATCAGTTGAAAACTCGAGCGGTAAGGAATTCTTTCACAACAAATAGATTTTATTATGGTTTAAATGTCAGATAAAGCTCTGACGGTGGAAAATAAATTCGAAGTTACAAATTACAAGAAGTAAAGAGGATACGACATAAAGTTTTTGAAAAATGACTCCCAAGGAATTTATAATTTGCCACCTTTTAACTGTTAGTTTTCCCTCGATGCTATTGATTCATCTGTAAGCTTTTTACAACCATTCGCATTTAGATTTTCGGGAAAAATTTCAAATTTGAAATATAATTTTCCCAATGTACGCCTAATAAATCATGCTGCGAATGCAATTACATTTCATACGCTATTTTAATTCCTAATTGAATTAATCGTTGAGAATTTATATTATATTGCTTCGATGATATTTCAAAATTCGTTCCAGCTGTTAATAATACAGAAATACAAAAATAAATAAAATATTTCACGAAAATCTAAAAGGTACACCGTTCTGGTTCTGTAAGTCTTAGAGATTAGGAGAATTTCCTACTAGGTATAACAATATTGAAATAATATTTCAATAAAAGAACAATTAGAATAAAAAAAATTAAACGTATTCTGTATGAGCAAGAAAGCAAATATTGAAAACAGATTTTATTTAAATTACTACGTCCAAATAACATTCTATACATCATTTCCGCTGTTTTGGATGTGCTTGATTATTTGAGGAAAAATTTTTCATTGCAACAACCAGTCATATACGAATTGAAAAAATAATTATCATTACTTTGACATATTTTGCCGTTTATTGCCGTTTTAATTGGACCAAAAGCCAAATAATATCAAATGTTTCCGAACTTTGATATTTTAAATATGATAGTTACACCGACAGTATGAATATGAGTTGTCATGTTCATGAATTCAGAATTTACAAAGGAAGAACAAATTTTTATTACATATTTTTATTTTGTAACAGACTTACCGGTATGCACATGATAGGTTATACAAGACAATTAAAAGCCTTAAAGTCTATGAACATTTTATGTGTCTAATAAAATGATACTACAAGAAAAAGACGATGGAGTGAAAATAAATGACAAGACATAGGAGAAGTTTAATCTAGCCTATAAACTGAAAGAGAAAGCTTTCATGACTTTTATTCAAGTTTGCAAAAGACACCATAGATAAAATATGACAAATTAGATCTGCATATTATATTTTGCTCTCGAGAAAGATTCGGTAATTTTAAACGGAAGGAACAAAGAGCTATACTTAAGGATTTAAAGGAAAAGACATGATTCCTTAATTAAAAACACTTGAGATCAACTATCACAAATGTAAAACTTTTATGTTACAAACCACTTATTAAGCAATTTTCAGCAAGCTGCAGCTATACAAAATAGTAATTAGGTCCAATGCAATAAGAAAAATTGTAAAACCGTTTTCGTCTTATCAAAATCAAGTCACAATTAAAGTTTGTTTGAGGTAATTTTTCGAATACACAATTACATTCAGAATGCTTAATGAATATGGCCTAGTAGCAGATTTAAATTATCAAGTTTTAACTTAATTCGTGGCCCCCAAGTTGGAAGTACTTGTAATTACACATGGGAAACCACTTAATTTGATAAAACAATCAAATTAATTCGCCTCGAATTATTCAGTTAATCAACATTGTTCCCGTTTAATTGGTATTGGGTCTAAATGACCCGTTTTACCGATCTAGAGGGCTTATAAACATATCCCTTTTTCCTAAAAAGGCATAATTTTCATTCATTTGTTTGAGTGACTTTCTCCGCAATTCTCAATTTAAAGGATCCCGTTTTAACCAAATCGAAACTTAAAATTTGTTGATCGATCGTTCCCATTAGGATTTGATTACAATATTTTCACTTCTAAAGATATATAAATTGAAGATCTTCAATAAACGAAAATAGATGAATCTCTGTTTGTTCAAGCTTTTAAACATTAAAGGTTTACTTGCATCAGCAAAACTAGGTATAATCGTTAAATTCTTACGAAACAAGAAAGCCGATTGTTTAGATCAACAGAAAATACAACTCATGTTTGTTTACAGAAGAATCTCAAACCAACTCTCAATCTCAAAGACGAGATTTAGAGGTTTCAAACGTTAAACTTTTCGCAAGCTGAAAAGCTTCGATAGAAAAGAATATCAATAAAAGTGAATGACAATTTGTAGAGTCTATTTGTATAACGGTTTACTTATACATAGTTCAATGCTGCTCTCTTAAGATATATTTTTCGTAATTTTTTTTTGTATTTTTACAATTTTTACAAAATTTCTGTCTTTCTTAGTGTGTCAGGTTTCACATTCAATTTACTCAACATTCTTTTCGATAATTCTTCCGAACTTTTCCCTTTTTGGATGCTAATGATTTGTAAATTTTCCAGAGAACTGAAATCTATTAACTTTCATCGAACCACATTACCCGTTTTTAGAATTCCATAGCT
This sequence comes from Hypothenemus hampei, assembly GCA_013372445.1. Lineage (NCBI taxonomy): Eukaryota > Metazoa > Arthropoda > Insecta > Coleoptera > Curculionidae > Hypothenemus > Hypothenemus hampei. Next base: position 98,069 of record JABRWK010000084.1, on the reverse strand, counting down.
CATTTACTGTATTCTTAATAGGAAGTTGCTATATTTTTCAGACATTTTCTGACTAATTGCTGATCTTAATCCCATCTTTGCTAGACCGGCTTACTCAATAACATTGCTTCTTATATCAGTTTCTGCTTTGCCTTTTTAGCTCATTTATATTTTATTAAACGATTCCTTAGATAAGCATCAGCTTCAGTTAATAAAGTGGATCGACCGCCTACATTTTTATTAACGTTAACTTATTTTCTCTTCTTGCTGGCAATTTTTAACGATACTTTTGCATTGTTATAGTTTTCTTTGTAAAATATTGCTGTCTTGTTATCAATATTCAATTTGAATTTGAATTTCGTTAATATTGAAATGTGAATTTCACGAAATAACATTATATGTATATCTATTTATATTGCAACTGAGCAGTGCGCTAACAAAGTCTATGATCAACTCTTTGGAAAGTTAAATAAAATCAACATATGAATCCTGAATGAACAGCTATGTACATATGTATGTATGTTATAGTCAAAACCTGAAGAGTAATCATTCCTAAGTTTAATGAGTGAGTCCTCAGGTCTGATAAGAGGTTTTAGTCGAATTCCGAAATAGATTCTTGTTTTGTTTTTTAACTGATGCACTTTTAATCAAACCAGGGAGTGACTACACTTATTAGTTAAACGTCAAAAAAAAAGTTTCGTGCTTTGACTAGTCAATGGGAGATACGACTGAAATGAAGCGGTAAAAGCTCGATGGTTGCGTGTATGTTCGGATTTGTCTGAACTTGTCTGCCTCTGTGTTTCAATTGTTTGCCACCATTCGCTTTATATTTTAGGTGAGTGAGATTCGGAACGTGCGGACGTGAATAATTAAAAATGAGTGAAAAGAATTGTAAAGCGCCTGAAAGTGTAAAAAGAAACATTAAAAAAAAGATTAAGAAGAAAATAATTAATTTGAAAAAAGAAGATTGTTCTTTATTCATTTACAATATCACAGAGCAAATTGTTGATTTTAAACTAAAACAAAATAATTTGTTAATTTTGAATAATTTTACAATAATAACAATAAATTTCTAAAAATTACTGTTTTATTAAAATTTTGAACAAATTCATGTATTACATTTAGTTTTGACTGGTCACAACACAAAACATATTTTTTAATTTCTATGTTTAACTAGTAAATTTAGTCATTCTCAGGTTTAACTAAAAATAAATTAGTCAGAGGGTGAAACAAGAATCTATTTCGGAGTTTGACTCAGACCTAAGGATTGACAGTCAAATTTAGGAACAACTGCTCTTCCTGTTTCGACTATAGCATATAAGTTAAATGTAATATGTAAGGGTACAGTTCTTATACATTAAGTCATTGACATTGAGAATACCAAATATTGGTACTTACTCTTCAGTAAAACTGGAGTAACCAAAAGGGATTGACAGTACTCAGAAATCAGTAGGACCAGTATATGATCGACTACAAACAAAATCAATGGAAAATCACGTTAATAAAATAGGATTGAAAAGTAAAAAAAACTCATCAAGTGTTTAAACAAATTATTCCAACAAACTATAATAAGAAAGAGTCAAATAAAATTGAGAAGATTTTGGGAATCAAGCAATGTTGCAATACTTAATAAAATACGAGATATAATTTAGTGTCCCCCTGTATATACAATTTCATTAAAGAAATGAAATGGAAAACTTATTCACTCGTAGCGACCATTATTCATCTGAAATTATTTTGAGGTGGAAGAAGTGTGGCCTGGTTTGTTCTAAATATATTTGGCGCTGTCAAGGTTTTTGTCTCTGAGGCGTAGCGATATGTTGCTTTGTTTTTCTTCTAATCTTTTTTAGTGCTAGATATGATCTAGGTTAGGTTTTTCGGTTGCACGGTCTCAAAATGAATTTATCGAATTTTCTTTTCAGACCTTTGTTTAGACCCTTTATATTGACTTTCGCCTGTCGTCGACATAAAAAGAATTTATATCCGTTTAATAAAAATATTTTCTGATTTTCTTAACATGTAGTAAATAGCACGTACCTAGGAAAAAATGTTTATATTGAAATTTTTCCGTTACTCGTAGTAGGGCAAGGAAAAAATCCTACGAACTAATACGAAAATATGTCCAAGTCAGGAAACTTGGACTTATTGCAGCTTAGCTAGACAGCCATAAGATTTTTTCACTTTATCCTCGAGAATTGCTACGAACAAATGGACTTTTTGTAATAGATATATACACTGCTCGTCAAAAGTTAAGGATATTACTTCCTTTTTGTTTTTTATACTTAACATTTTTTAACCCATTATTAACCTTAATGGAAACCTCTTTTATAGAGTCAGACTGGAAGTGTTGCGAAACGACCAAGAGCTGGAAGACTTAGAGTTATTGTACTACCTCAGAAACCTGTAGGATGTTAAAGAAACGGGATTTCAATGTTATTGAAACCAACATATCAGTTGTAACGATGCGATGTAAACTTTCTAAGGTTAATTTCTCGAAGGGTTCCGGTTCAGATTGGATTGGATTGACACATCCAGACACTTCAAAAAGATACTGCCTAAAATTTGAATGCAAATCGGAAAATATTTCTTTAATAAGTTAGTAGAAAGAATGCGGAGTCGTTCTTGAAGTTTCCGTTAGAGATACTCCCTACTATAAAAGGGTTTTTTTGATTTTTTAATGTATTTTAAATACATTTTATTCCATTTGTAACAATTTTAATTTTCCAAACGACTCAAACAGAAAATAATAACCAGATTTCATTTCAGGACTTACTTATATTTATTCCTTTTTTTCCGCTCAATTAACCTCCAATAATGATGCCGTTTGAAGCTAATTTCCTAAAATTTTTCTTATTTTGTATTCTTCAACTGAGTTAAAAGATTTTGTTTTTAATTAACTCCTTGTAAAGCTAAAAAAATCCACTTTAGAGTTCACCAATTCATCATTTTTAGAAACTCCTCTTATATATAATTAGACTTCAGATGCTGATTTTAATCGTGAAACTTTTTAAGTCCGTTCTTTCCTATTTGTTGTTTAGTTCGGCCTTATTTTTTTAAAGATCGTAGCTTTGTTCTCTCCTTGAACCCCGGTAAGTCATTAATGAAATATTCCGTTTCTTAGAAAAAGTTAACGCCGTTTCGAGAAACTTTGAAATGACTTTGCCTTGCAATCGGATTTGACTTGGAAGGCCAATTTGTTATTTAATATATTTGTATGTTAGTAGTATAGTTTGTAATTTTTACACATGTCAGTGAGAATAAAAACCCTAATAGAACCTCAGGGCATTTCACTCAAAGCCATGTTTTAATGATACAAAGAGAATGTCAGCTTTTATGATGAACAATTAGCTTTGAAAGCGAAAATATATATGGAGATTAAATAATATATTTAGTCAGAAATGGTAAAGTATAGAGTAACATAGTATAATTTATCTAATAAGACACTGATACCGGGATTTCTTTGAAATTCGAAGAGTGTGATATCTCGCTTTTAATATTTCCCCATAGATAAAAGGTTTTACAATTTAAAGAGCTACGTTAGAGCAAAATTAAATTTCATACGTATTCCTTCCAGAGTAATTAGAATTTATTATTTTTTTAAGATGTTGCTTAATGCACCTTCATCAAAGTCTTTTCAAACAAGGAATATCGTTTACTATCATATTAATTAAATGGCATTTTAAATTTGTTTACAAATTAACCGTAATACCTGCATGAATATGGGGTTAGTTAATTAAATGCCAATCAGTTACTGTAATAATACTGTTTTCCTACAGTTTAAATTTAAAAATTGATTTTTATTCAGCACATTAGATAATATTTAAAACTGGAAATTTGTTAACTGGTAAAACACAGACGTCAGGTATTCCGTTCCGTTCACCAAACCACAAGCGTTGATTCAAATTTGCAATTAAATTCCACGAAAACTTTTAACATCTTTTTTAAACGGTATTATAAAGTTATGTTATGACCAAATTTAGTTATAAAACTTGAAAGTTTAAACAGGCTTCACGAGAGTTTTGCCCATTTCCACTCCCATAGTCGTTATATCTAATTTTTGGGAGCAGAAAATGGAATATTAACCAGGACGTTCCCATTACGGTTCCTGATATGGATAGCATTTGGTAGGCACCGAACTTTTCACGAGACTTAAGATCCTTTGATTTATGCTTACTATGCGAAAAGACCTTATACTATTGCATTTAGGTTCAATTAATGTTGTTTGACAGAGGAGTTTGGTTTTCAAATGGAAAAAGAGAAGTTTTCAATAAAATGTGATTTATCTTCGTTTTATTTATAGCTCTCTGTCCGGTAAAATTTCAAGGAGGGCTCGTATGTATTTTTAGCCATAAGAAACAACAAAATCTGCCACAATAAATCTTGGAAAAATTGTAACCTCAAACGTATTTTACTCGTGTGACAAAAATTTTAACTAGAATAAAAATTCCTTGCTGGTTCCCCATAACTCTTTATTGTTATGTGTTTCGGCGGGCGAAATTTTTATTTGACTTTTATATCAACAATCCCATAAGCTGAAGGTATCCTAGAGAAAAAAGGAGAAACTATATACATAAAAATAATACGGCTCTGGTTTAGTTTAATGTCGGTGTATAAGTTTGAATTCAAATTCATGCTCTCAATTTTTAGGTTGCCTAAGACAAATGAAGGCTTTCTGTCTATATACATACATATCATGAAGCTCATAAAATGAAAAAATAATCCTAATGGGGCAGCTCAGTGTTAAAGTAATGAAAAATTTGATGCCATTACACACATAGAATATCAAATGGGAACATATGTTTGCTACATCCGATTATTACCGCTTAGTCGCTAGTGAAATCTGCTGGTCTAGATTTTTATTTCTTTTTTAGCAACTCCGTCATGCAAGAAAAATCTTTTTATGGAAAATTACACATTTTTCGCCCCGTCCCGTTTATATTAAAAATAGCTTTCCTGGTTCTCTGAGTTTATCAAACTCTTAAGTATAAAGTTATTTTTTTTTCAAAAAATCCCTTTAGACTTTTCCAAACATAACCTTTCCGTTTTACAGCTTCATTTCGTCCACGTAAATATTTGTAAAAGCCCAGAGTTCAATACACACGTGAATAATAATTTAATGTAAATGAGGATTGTAAACGTATTTAAATAAACATAAGGTGAATTTCCATTTGAAATAATAAAATTACCATTATCATGATCGTCAGTTAATACAAGGACTGGATCTGTTTTCTGGATCACAAGGCAATCTGTATAATAACATTCAATATAGAAATTAAAAATCAGCAAACCAAACTGAATTCCTTCGTGCGATTGGTGCTTTATCTTCCAAGCGCTGTTACATCTCAAATCATTAGTTATGACCCATGAATATGGATGCAAGAATTTCAAGGAGGGTCACCCTATTCAGAGGCGTCCACCAACTAATAGATCGCTTGACCTCCTTCGGCTACGGTAAAGTATAAATTTTCTGCATTTTAGTCCGCTGCAATTTTATTCAGTGAAGGTATTTCCATTTCAAACTAACAACGTTCATATTTCTATATTCTTTATTCAGCTTTTATGTTGAACATTTCAAATATACATAAGCAAAGTTAGTAATTAACCCTTTCGTTGGATTTCACCAAACGAGTTATTTTAAGGAATAATTTTGAGAATTTCGTATAATTTAAAGAAACGTTCAAAGTAAATATTGAACAATGCCCATGGGCCTTCCATCCGAAGATTAATTAAAATCATCGAAGGACAGAAACAATCGTGGATTTGCAAAACAATATCTTAAATTCATGGAGTTGAATAATTCACCAAAGAGAGATCGCCGAACTAGGGTAGCTATAATTGCTCTCTAACCACTCGAGAATTAAAAAAGGCCTGTAGGAGGTGACAGGATACTTGAAAATGGAGAACGAGCCGTAGGCCCGTCCGCATATATTAAAGATAATGCGAATTGAATTAATTTTCTTTGGATTCTCTAGGGGAAAAGCTCGAATTGAAATAGCTCTAATTTTAACGAAATTCTTAGGGTCGACGCAGATTTCATTATGGGAATTTATAATATGTATACACGACATGTTCGTGTTGTTTACTCAGTTAGTACAAAAAGGGAAAACCTTTAGAAATTGATTTTAAAACGCATTTTTCCAGACATCGAATTCAATTTAACATTAACTGTCCCGTTGATGAACTAATGTTTACTCTTCATAACTCATAAGTGATTACCATCCCTATTAACTTAATAAAAAAGCACTCTGATAATTCGCTGTCAAGATCGAAAACGAAAACCTGATTATATGAATTAAAAAGTAAATTATGAACCGCTTATTTCATTAAACAGTATGTTTTATTCCCGAAGAACTCGAGTTTACGACAGGTTAGGCAATAGAAACCGAGTTTACATAACGCTTCGAATTGCAGAAGCAAATTTGGCGTCTCCAAATGTCCGTGAAGAACCCGAGAACTGGTAGTAAATCTGTCCTCATTTATATTCAATCGTAATATCCTCCAGCTTTGGGATACTCGCTCATGAGCACCGCCAATCGAAATCTATAATTGAGCTTTAGTGCAAAACTATTACGCTTGTGTAGAACTGGACTTAGCTTTGAGCTCTAATGACAATAAGTTTGTGGTTAATGAAATTCTAAACTCATGTATGTATGTATTAATTGGGAAATTACTTCTTTGTGAATATTAAATCGAAATACTTACATACAGGATAAAATATTTTATACAGGGTAAAATATTTAGCATTTCGGGTTAATCTTATTTTTAGTAGTCAAGAAATTAAATATATGTCTTGTCTTAATTTTAAGCTCCGTTAAATTTGCATACCTAAACAATGCCAAAGCGTTTATGTCTGTAACCAGAAAGCTAGCTAGAAACAAACATGTCAGATAACTCCGCTGTATAACTCCAATATTTGCAAAGAGATAGGCTAATTATTGTAATCTCTGTAGGTCTCCTCTAAGTTTATTCAAATTAATCTTGATCTATTTGCTCGAACGCCACAGTTGGTCGTTTTGTGCTGACCCATTTGTCAACTAAGGATTTACGAAGAGCAATTGGTAAAAAAATGGCGTCACGGTTCAACTATGAAAAGGAAAAAAATAGTAAATGCTATTTCTTGGTGGAATATTTGGTTCTTTCCTACGATGAGTTTTCTTGTTTTTCTTTCCGTGAAACTTCAATTTTCCTTTAGATATTGGCGTTTCAGTTATACTTTAAACGTAATTTGCATGACATTATTTAAATGAGCTTTGATAGAAAGTCTTCGAAAAGAATAAAACCGAAAGTATAAGAAATATAATTATTTATTTCTTCTACATCTCGCTTCTTGTAAATTCAAATGAGTTTAATTTCACTCCTAATTTAAAAACGTATTATATTTACTTACCACCGGTTTTCTTTTAAGTGAAAAAGAGTACTTTGACAAGGGGGAAATTCAATTTCCTTTGAAGCGACTGGATGATCGATTTAATACTTCCAATTTTACAGGGGTACAAGGGACAAATCAAGTGATTGAAAAAAAGTCACGAGCATCTTAGAAGTTTAATTTCACGAAAATAAACAGAATGCTTAGAAATACCAAGAGACGATTTTTTCATTTATTAACAATTATATCTCTAACTTCCCCGTTCTTTGTTCGAGACTAAATTAAATAGCCGCAAGTGTAAAATTCTACTGCCACAATAGCATTGCATTTATTTCTTCCAGAAATCGTTAGCACTTTAATTGAACGATAAATCCCCACTACAATTAGTACCTACCTAAACTTTTTTCAAGCAACTACTCTCGTTACCTTAAGCAATTTCATTCGGTTTTGCTCGTTTACTCATATGTTCTACAATAATGTAGTAAAAGAATTCTCTTATAACACTTTTATCCAAGGATTTTTCCCGTTTTCTTTGAAAACCGAAAATTAAAAAATATCTCCTCGATGGTTCAAAGACAAACAAAAAAAAAATATAAAAACAGGTAAGAAAGGTCCTTAAATTCTCCTTTATATTCTGCAAGAGAAAAAATAAACAAGAAAAACATCAAGCTACGATAAATAAACACTTAAGCATCGATCGTTAAGTCTCTGAACAGAGAAAATAGAGCGATATTTTCCGATAAAAATAAAAGATTTAAAGGTTGAAGTTAATAAAATCTCATATTTTTCTCAATGAAAGTGATTAATTTGAGTAAATTGTTAGAAACAATTGTCTTATTCTTTAGCCAGTTGTCAATGTTTAAGGTCTTTAAAAAGAAAACACTTATCTTTCGTTTCTTNAATTGTCTTATCTTTAGCCAGTTGTCAATGTTTAAGGTCTTTAAAAGAAAACACTTATCTTTCGTTCTTAAAAATGTTTTACAAATTGGAGTTTTCTCGTTCGTTCTATTCCTTAAAAAACACTTCAATTTCAGAAGGCCCAAACCGTCCCTGCAGCTTATCCTTAACTAGAAAGAATAAAAAATAGGAAAACGAATCACAGGGGGCCAAATCTGGACTGTACAAAAAAATGAGCTTCACTATATATGTGATAGATTTTTTGCTGAAAAATTGAATTGCGAAAAACTTTTTGTCTAACATTAGCAGAGACATGAATCGATTAAAGATTTTTGATCTAGTGACATGTTGAACCATTTCTGGCCCATTAAGAGTGGAAGCTACAAAACCAAATCACCTTTGACTAACCAAAAAAATCAAAATTATTTTGCTCATTATTGTAAATCCTTAGAAAGACGAATATTCTTTGGGCTTTAATGCTCTTCAGATTAACAACAAGGAATCGTCTAACACTGAAGAAAATATTCTATTAGTATGTTTTCTTATTATAAATGAAATTTGCTATTCGGCTTTTCTCAAGAGATTTCACTCGAGAAACATAGGGGAAAATCTAATTTAAATTTTTCAAATTGAATTCGAAAAGTTTGAATGTTGTAAGCCTACCTGGTACAACAAACCGTTCCAAAAAATATACATTTTACATTTCTTTGCAAATATTTAATGTATCGATTTAATGCTATTGAGCCAAGTTCTCTAAATTTTTAAAGTTAAACCACTATAGAATCAATAACCAAACTCTTTATTGTCAAGCAAAGTTTTTGTAAGAAATGTAATTTTCAAAATAAATAATAAAATCAGTGCAAAGAAGTCATTTTCTAAAATATCTATCCATGTTAAAGCTAAATAACAAACTATTTCATAGGACTTTTTATTATTGAAATATGCATTCATTTTACTATAATAATAAACAAAATTATAATAAAAAATGAATAAATATCTTCGAAAAATTGAAGTTTGGAAAAATATCTGCAAGGTAGTTACCCTTAGAATAAAAAAAAGAAAAGTGTTTCAAAAAGTAACTAAACTCCTAAGGCTAGCTTTAGAACAAAAAGAAGAAGCATTTCTGAGTAGCTTGCTTACTTGTGCGGCAACTTGAATTCGTCACTTTGTCCCAGAAAGCAAGCGGTCAAGTTTAGAATGAAAGCACAAAACATTGCCAGCTCCCAATAAAGCGAACGTCTTCAGCTGGAAGCGCTTTTACAGATTTTTTTGGCAGAACATCGAACCATTAATGAAAACCTGAAATTTACCCAGAAATATTAGATTTTCTCTGTACCGAAATGATTGTCCAATTTCGAAAAATCTTATACATAATTAATAATAGTTCTACTATTTTTTCGATTATTTTAATGATTTCACGATATCTTGTGGTTTTTTAATTGTCGCTTCTTCATAGCCTACCGATTTTGGAAGATTATACTGTGCCCAAAGTGCTGCTTTTTTCATGCGAGGAGGCTTAACATTATTGCCTCCATTAACTTCTATGGCGCATTTTATTACTTGTAGAATCGGAAAAACGTTATCTAAACTTTTTTTACTAAAGCCTTCAAATGATTTTTTTTCCAGCTTAAAACATCCAAGTTAGAGAGTCCAGTGTCCAATTTAATGGGCAAAGATCGTATTGCATTAAAACATTTCAAATCTAAAACATTGAAATCAAAGGTCTTTGAAGGTTGGCAACATAATGTGATATTCCGTTCATCTTTAGAACTTTCCGTCTAAATTTTTTCTTTTATCAGCGAAATGTAGTTTAGCATTCTCTTTTTGTAATTGTACTTCCATATCCTTGCTGATAACAGGCAATACCTCTTCTATTTCCGGAATTACTTTTACAGTTAAGCCCTGCACTTATTCTTCTTTATTGACTTCTATTGACTGACTACTGGTTGAAGGACGTTGGTTCCTTTTATGGGATTTTTCAATTTTTCTAACTGGTTCCTAATTAACGAACGGCCAATTTTTCCATTAAATAATGTTTTTCAATGTGGATCTCATCAAGAACGAGCAACAGCAGCAATAAACATTACTTTTGTGATGAATCATTCATTAGTTCACGTTCTGTGTTTGTTTCTCAGGAAAAAGATTCATCTAGTCATCTATATTTTAGTAAAACAAAACTATTTTTGATCAATGTGTACAACACGAAACATTAATTGAAATTCTAGTATTCTAGAAATGGACCAAATTGTAGCCTAATTTTATTGTCGTCTCGTAAGATAGGTTTAATTGTGTTTGAAACACATTTAATTTTACCTTCTTTCAATATTCGTTTTACGAATACTATTGGTTGCTTTCTAGCAGCGGCAAAACTTGTTATCGCCGTCCATAGACGAATCGAAACTTGCCCAATTTGTTCCAAAAATCGGTTCACGAAGTTTTTTCTACCGTCTGTTGCGTCCTTTAATTCTCAAATTCACATTAGCACATTTTTCACCTCAATCATAACATTCTTTTGCCATTTTCTAAATTTGAAATCTCATTTCCCTGGATACATTCAACTCTATGGCAATTCCTTCATTACACCAAGTATAGACCTGTAAGGTGTTTTTTAAAGGACTTTTTTTTTAAATGATTACAAAGTTGCATTTCATTCTTCCGCTTTCAAATTTCAGATTTTACATATTTTGACAAATGCATTGCTTAGTTTCGGCTATTTAAATGCATATAAAAATAACAAATTTGATAGCAACGGATTTGGTGTAACGTGAAAATGACGTTTTCTGACAGCTTATGATTGCTTACTGGATTGCGGGAGGTGAAAAATATGGACGGAAGTATAAATTACATTGATTTTAAGATTGTGTCCTTCGATTTGGAATATTTTAGAGGTTGCTATTTCGATAATTTAAAGGAAAATTTCAAAAAGGCATTTCGGTACAGAAAGTGTAATCCATTCATAAATCCCCTAGAGGAATGCGATTAATTACAACCAGCGCAGAACGCCGGTCGGTCTCTCCAACAATTTGAAGAGACGATTTTCTGTTATTTCTGTAATCGACCAATCCTGTTGCCACCAATATGATATTCTGAGCAGCGTTTGTGTCTCGATTCCACACCGTCAGGCAGTTTGGACTGCAAAACGGTGTCCATGACGGCATCTTTGTTTTGGTTGCTATCGTCTTACTTCATTTGGCAGCAAATCTGGTAACCATCGTCTTGATGTACGGAACTCGTCCACATCTTGGACTTTACATTTGTCATGTCTTCTATGAAATGCTTTTTTAGTTCAATAACTGCCGGCTTTAAATTACGTCCATAAAATAGAATTAGAAATACCCGGTTCTAGTGTGCCATCCCCGAAACATACAAGAACTTTCTTATCTCTTTCTACTCTTTCAGGAGGAAACAGCAGTTTGTTTACTAGGTCGTCTGTAGCTTTCCGATGGCATTTCCACGAATCGAATTTTAAACGACATATAGTCTTGCGTCCACACATTTCTTGACTTGCTTCTAAATGGACCAACCGACATTGTATATATTCTAAGTTATCTCTGTAATTATGAGAAACTCGAGCATGTAACTTTACGTTCACTTCTATTTCAATTTCTACGCGATCTCTTAGTAGCATATTTTCAAATCCACGAGTCTTTCTTTTTCTTCTTTTTGTACGTAGTCTTTCTCTACACAAGGACTGTTTAAAGTGTTCCGATTTTACTATTGACTTTATCTCTTTGCCACTGGGCTCATGTCGCAGGCACGCTCCAACATAATTAACAACGCCTGGATCTAATCCTAAATAATAGTCAAAATTTTCACTCGAACTGGAACTTATACTAGGAAGAGACCCCTTTCTTAATCTACCTCTACGGGGCAATGGACTAATCTCCTCCTCATCTTCTTGCTGATGTCCTGAGAATTTGTTCATTAGCAAAGATGCATCTATTCCATTGGTGGAGAATGATAATGCAAAACATCTGCGATCTTTGTGGACTCTTATTTTAATATTCAGTTCGTCCAATTCCCCATATCGGGTGCGATTTAAATTGAAGTACCTCCACCAGAACAGGGGACTTGATTCGCTACATTGTTCTTGAGTGACATTTAATTCCAAGTCACACGCATGGAGCAATTGGTAAAGTGCAAGGCAATTGTATCTTATATGCTTACGTCCTGGTTGGAATATCGGAAACAGCGAAAACGACTTTAATTCGTGTGATGGAAACTGCTGTGCTAATCGGTAACTGAATGTTATTAACGACCACCAGTTCTTTTCCAAGTTCACGAATTTTGTATTTTGTGGAAAACCAAAGTCTTCGAGGAATTCACTAACTTGTAAGGTCCGAGCCGTCGAATGTTTTGACGAGAACAGTTTCTCAAACACCACCACCACTCGCCATTCCCATTTTCTCTTCGACTGAGGATACTTGGCGGAATAGTAGCGAACGATTCGGAAGAAAAAATGTACAACTATGCAATTCTAGAATGCCGTTTCATGCATCACCGCAGCATTTTGAATTAGATATGTTCTATAATTGGCATTATACAATGGTTGGTTCGGCGATCTCACATTTGTAAAGCAGTAATGGTTTTTTTGAAAGAAATATCTACGTCTCTCCCGTGGATTCGTTTGGAAATGATAATAAAAATCCAAGAGTATGTTGGTTGATGGCGTGGCAGCGGGAAATTGGTCGATTCTTTCATGTAATATTTTTGTAAAATATTAATGTACATATAATGACACCTCCATCATTAGACTGGAAATATGTATCACGTCTTCTTCAATTCGGATTTTTAATCTGGGATGTCTACAGAATTTCCGAAATCCGCGTTTAATCGTGTATTCTGTTAATTCACCAATTCCACCTACTGAAAATTGCAATTTTTGTGATTTAATGTGGTTTCGACATTTTGACGATGATCTTCTCAAATGGTCACATTCGCCGCAGGATTTACATGTTTTCACGGTAGATGACATTTTGCAATTAAATTAATATTTACAATACCAAAACGATAAATATAAAAGGACACGCATGAGATGTATGCAGATCACAATGGGTATCAAGGGAAAATTGAGGTAATGTCTTTCTTGATATGCAGGCAACACACCCCAGTTTCGTTTACGGATTAAACCTTATAAACTAAGTTGAGTCGTGGTGGGGCCTCTGAAAAACTGCGGGACTACGGCTGGTTATGTTCCAGGAAAATAATTCGGAACTCTGCACGACTCGATTTTATCTGCAATTTTTAACTCCAATGACTATCATTCAAAACAACCATTTACATTCTATGTACATACTTTACTATTTACAAGGGCAGAAGCACTTCGGCTGGTTATATTCCAGGGAAACAGTCGGGAACTCTTAACTACTTAATTCTATCGCTTATTACGCATTTAGTACTAGTAATCGAGAAGCTGGAAGAAAGAATTATTATTATTATTAATATTATTATTACCTGTCTTACGCACATTATCACTCTTCTCTAACATGACATTGGCAATTGATTAACAATTGACAACTTCATCTAGTATTTAATTAACAATCAAGAAATCTTTGAGTTATAGACTTAAATATCTAGAAATAGTATGTTGATGGAATGGAAATGCTGATTTCGATTAATAATGTATCTACTTTCGGCCAGAGTCGTTCGGACCTGTTCTACCTACTCCATACACTCATCACGTGAACAACCATCAGCGCCCTGCGAAAATTTACTTCACTGCAAATTGTTATTAAGTGTGAAGTGATGAAATATAATATATAGAACAACAATCATTGTTATTAGGTATTTATCTCAACTGTATGTGCTCAATCAAAATCAGAAGGTGTAATTTGAATTGGGTATTTCAATAATACCAAAAAACGTATAATGAAACAATTAAAATTGCTTATATGTATAGGTGTAGGTTATAAATTCGCTAAAGAAATTTCCCAAGAGATATCTGACAAAGTGAAATCGTTATAAACATTAGTTCGTAATACTGGGTTTCCATATAATTAGTCTATTAGCAACAATTGCTGTAATTAACAGCCACTGGCATATGCGTACATAGGAACAAACGTGGAACAATTATTTACTGGGCCAGCGCCTTCCGAATAAAGTTTACTGTGCAAAGAGATAAAATCAGCAGAAAATTGTCCTGCCGCGCTATTCCTGCCCTTACTTCAGTCACGCGTAATGAAACATAAGGCAAAAATGTAATTGGGTTAACTTTTATACTTTGACCAAAAAAAAAATAGATACAAGAGACGATAAAATTTAGGGTACTCCTATTTAATTAAGATTCTTATTAAAAACATACAGTATGTTCCAGTTGCAAGACTTCTTTTCTCTTCTATATTAGAACAATGTTAGAGGTATATGTAGACTTGTCTATAATTATTTATTAAATGTTCTTGCTACATACATATGTCCACATGAAGTGAATCCTCAATGATTTGCACCGGTGGCTCTGTAGGGGTTAAATATCACGTACAGGGGGTTGCTAGGAGTTTTTTGGGTCTACGTTAAATTTAATAAAAGCTCTAAATTCAATTGAGTTCAACCAATTAAATCGAATAAATGTTATCGAAATTTGAATTATCATTCCAACCACAAATAGTTTGTACACATGTGCCCAATTAGTTTTACTGTATTGACGTTTTTTTAATAAATATATTATTATTTTACATTGTTATTGTTCTCTATCAATATTTATAAGAAAGTTATAAATTGAAAATTATTGACAGATCACACTCGAACCGAAGCACATTGAATCCTTTGTTTGGTATTATAAAAAACATACACGAAAGCGAAATTTCAATGGCTTTAGGCTTGAGTAATTTGAATATAAATAACATTCGCTGTCAAAACAACAGCAAAAAAATGTCATCTCTCTCACTTCTAATGAAAAAAGCTTTTGCACATCTGTAAAATTACCCGACTAATGCGAACAATGAACTAAACGGCAAAAAATTGTCCGATAAAAAAGCAATATATTGGCAGCATCTGGTGCAATGGGAAAAGTCTTACTTACAAGAAAGTTTGATGGAGTTGAAGTTTCTCGCTCTTGTAAATCGCATTAATATGCGAAGAAAATTGTAATCAACCAAACAACCAGCTGACAGTGGGACAATCGATAAATGTTTGAAAAATTAAGAGAAATTTTGTTCTGAAGCTCTTTTGATACCTTCTTGTTATTAATAGTTCTAGATTAGAAACGGGGTGCTGAGAAATAATATTAATAGCAATTTTAATGTGCTTAACATGATGTATATAGGGTATGTAAGAGACGTTTTCCTCCACTCCAAGGCGTCTTTTACAGATATTCGAGTAAAACGATCGCGTTTAATTACAAANTTCATATCTACGTACATGTTAAAAGCATAAATATGTCCTGCAATCAGAGCACAAAAATTACATTTTCCCTGAAAAATGTTTAACGTTTTTTGTCCTCCATATTGGTTTTCTTATAAAATGTAAAAAAGCAACACCACGAAAAAGGTTTTGTATATAAAGGGCGTTTCGTTTATTCGTTAATCCCAAGTAGAACCATTGAAGAAAGAAAAAAAGAGCTTGAAAAAGCTTTTTTCACATAACCTAACAAAAGGTACAATCTGTATCTGAAGAGGCTATAAATATTCACTTTTTATGCGGCTAAAAGATTTACAGTGACACAGCCACTTACTTTAGAGTTACATTTGAGAATGTTCATCAATCAATGCTTAAGAACACCTGAGTCGGAACACTGAAGGCGAGGAAAGCGTCATGCAATGAAAATTTAAAATGACAAATTTACATTTAAGAAGTCACTCTGTATTTTAAAATAAACAGAGAACAGAACATTCGACCGCACCCGCTCTCACGCTGTATTGATATTTACGATAACAATATTTAAATGTATGTATGTACCATGCAAATAGAATATCCTAATCGAATTCTAAATACCGAATTCCCAATCGGCAGCCATACTGATTAGATTTCGCAGATATGTTTAAGCAATTACGAGTATATAAATATACAATATTTTAAGTAAAATAAAAACTTCAATGTGGGATTTGAATTTTTACAACGCTAGAGCTCTGTATATTGATTTAAATGTCAATTTCCATTGCAGTTTTAAAATAATGGAAAAACGCCAGGATATGGTTACAAATTCATGACAATTCCGAGGTAATTTGTTCAACTACTTAATATGCACATTACAACTTATCCCTAAATGCATCACTAATTTTAACACAAAATTCCAGTTGAACATTATAACAAAATACACTGTTTCCAGTTTCGATTTGTAAATATTTCGCGACAATATTGTCACTTTATACATGTTTGTAATATTAAATTTTCACCCAATGACGGTAATTGTGTTTTGTGTTAAATTAGTTTTTTTCAAGGAAAAAACATGAAAAATAATAGTGGTTTCTTCATCTTATCTCGACTTTTAGTAGCGAGATAACCTTTTAGCGTCTAATATAATAACTGTATCATTTTCTTTTATAAAAGAGCTACATATAACGGCATGAACAGTTTTCTACTATTTTTAGATGCCTCTTGGGTATTGTTAGATATCGTTTTCCTTTTGAAAATCCAGCTTAAAACTGCATTACTAAAGTGCGACATAAAACAGAATAAAACTGAGCAAAATATGTTTTCCATTTATATATTTTAAACGAGATTGGTGACAGATGCAAGTTCTCAGCAACGATATATGAAAACCTTAAAAAATGCCTCAACATATGCACCAAGGCAAGGAAATGTACAATAAAAAAAGCAAGTTAAGTCATTAGATACGAGATCCGGTCTACAAACATATAATAATAGACATTTTCCAGCAAATAGAATTTTAAGAATAAAAATGGGGCAATTGTGCCAGAATTCACGTTTAAGGAAAGTGTCAAATTAAATCACGCATAAAATAGGCTGTGGGGGAGAAATTTAAGGTCTGTCTCACCAGGAGAACTTGCAAACGGTATAAAGGGCAATGAAATTTTACTGAAAAATATCGTAATATTTATTGTAAATGTTTTCCACTGTAATTTTGTCCCCCTTTCATCCCATGTAGTTTAGCAATACCCAGAAGCTTCCCAACCGATATCACCCTATAAACCTTCTGTTACAAGTTGTAATGTATATTAATATTACCAAAACATCTACGAAATTGTCGTGCAACATTTCGAGTTTAATATTTTTTTGAAAACTCTCTGTGGACAAACCTACATTGAGCCTCGAATTCGAGTTCTACCTCACCTACGAAATATTAAGAAAACCATTTATTTTCCTTAAAACACTCGGATGATTTTATTCAGTTCCCCTGTTTTTGTGCCTTTCTCACGGTTTTCACTCGTTTAGAATTAAGCCGTGTCTAACAGATCAAAAAAAATTTATAGGATGTATATAATGTTAAAAAATGATGTATTGCAGGAAAGCCGATTTTTATTTGATGTATGTCACAGGATAATCTTTCCAACAGACGAGTCGAATCGAATTCAACGAATGGCGCTTAAATCATTAATTTAGTAAGAAAAAAAACCATATTTGTTAAACTACATATATCCTTACTGAATTGTTAAAATTTAGAATCTTATCGCTGGCTATTTTTCAAAGACAGTAAAATTTTAAAATGATCGATCCCGCTTTCAATGTTGACGGATGAGATCTATTTTATGCAAAATCTTTTGGCCTCTGGTTATCGATAACAGGCTCCGCCATCAAACGAGACGAACGAAATACTTACGGCATCTTAAATTTTATACTCGCTTCGAAATTCGAAATTTTTAGCTGCTTATTTAAAAAAAAAGTCTAAGCAACTTCTATGGTCAGCCATTATATAAAATCGACGTTGCCTTTCTTGCTTCGATCAAAAGATTACGTCATCTCTGCAGGCCTGCTAGGCCCACAGCATCCGTCGTTATCCCCTCTTTTGGTTTCTCTTCCGACACCTCTTTCCAATTTAATACATCCAAACTTCGATTTGACTTTTGCATCGTTCCTTCTTTTACTTCAGCATTGCACCTTCTTTCACTCTTTGTATTGGTTCATCTTATAAATAATGCGTTTCTTTTCAATTGAATATTTAGAGATAAGATTCTAAAGGATCTGCATTCATTTACTCTAAGAGCTGATAGTAAATTTACCTGGTTTCTTATTCTTAATGTAATTCTGTTTTTCTTTTTTGAAAATTATAATGAAAGTGACAAAGACTTGACAAAAACGACACTCCACAAAAACAAGCTTTGTCCTGGAAAATTTGTAGACGTCGTGCAAATCTTGGCGGAACAAAATCCATGTTAACGGTTGAGGAATTAGCTCTTCCTTTTAAAAAATTTCAACCTATCCACATGATGTATTCTCCTTATTTATTGTTAATTACAATTTCTAGTTCATTAACTGTAAAGTTCATTGTGAACATTCCCATTCTTGTTAATTTTTTGTTAATTTTTCATTTAATTCTTTTTTTTGTCGTTCTGTATGTAATGTTAAGAAAAACGGAAAATTTAACAAAATGAAAAATAAAAACATAACAAGCGATAAAAAGTTTTGGAGGTAGGGCAATTCGAAAATCATTTATTTCTTGCTAACCAGAGCAATTTCTCACCTTGTCAAAACAGCAGGATTATTTTATCCACTAAATGGAGTTGGCAAAGTGATCAAAGACAGCCAAGTGCGTGACTGTAAGCATTTGCAGGTAACACCTCATTTGGCAGTAACCTTAGATTAAGTTAAGTGATTTATCAAAGTGTAGCATCACAGTCTTTTACAACTCGGATTTAATCATTTAAATCATTCGATTTGAATGTTTTCTTTACAGCTATCCAATTAAAATGTAATCATTTTATTGAACTTCTTTTAACGATTTTCTATTATGTTTAGCCCCAATAAATTAGTTTCTAAAATACAGCCTTTTTCTAGTAAAAGGTAAAATTCGGACAGATTTATTAGAATCTATTGCCGAAGAACATTGCAACAGATTTTTCTTTGATTATCGGATCTTAAATTTCTGGAGGTTTAAGCCTCTCGTGTAAAAAAAACTAATTTCTTTCAGGATACCTAAACAAAAACCTCAACAAAGAAGATCGATTATACGTGTCACAGTCACTTAAAGCAAAATTTAATGATGTGCCTTTAGAGATTCATTTACGTTCACCCCAAGTTCTCTTCTAATAAATTGAAAGGTTTCAGTTTCATGTTTGTTGAAGAAAAAAATCAACGACATATTTCGAAAGGCTTTTGCTCTTAATGGCGCAAAATTTCCATTAGTGTTTATTGATTTGCGAAATGTCAATGCAACGCTTGTGTGTTTTGCAATTGGTTTACAGGACATCTATCATTAAGATGATATGTTGAATGTACCGATTATTGTAATCCATGGTCGAATTTATTAAAATTATTGTTTTATCACGCATTTTAAATTGGTGCATGGATGTGTTTTATTGCTTTTTGGGCAAATTGATGTCATAGTAATTGTGTAAATTGAAAAACGCATACGAATTTCTTTCTGTTAGTTATTAAAAACTTCTGCAAGTAATATTTTATATTTGAAATTCCCAACAAGCCTCTACATTACAATAATGAAAATTCATCGAACAATACTGCGTTTAAACTTCCCGTCTCTAATATTCCCCTTTTACTGTTTCTTTGATATATTTCTTGATTAGACGCCACCAAATTTTCTTTTTTAAACTTCTGTTACGCTTTGTCCTTCATTGAAATTAAAATTATGTCCTCTGTTTTGGTCTCTCTTTCTTCCTGCAACAATGTTTATTAAAACAAAATTTAAGGGAAAAACTAAATTGACTTTAGTAACTTTCGTTTCTACATACATATAACTAAAGAATCTTTACTATTACATGTAAGTTTTATGCGACTCTCACTAGTTCATATAAATGACGGTTATAATTGAAATGTGAAATATTTTCCGTGCAATTTAACACTTTTGAATTACTCTGCAGTAACGAAAATTATTTTAACTCTACGTGTAATGTCAGAATTCTTTCATAAAACAATAATTTCGAGTGCTTTTTCTGTTGATTTATTAAGGTTTCCATTTTCCTTGTAAAGAAAATCTTAAATCCAACAACAAAGCCGCAATATCAATATAAATATTGTTCACAAATACCTCAATATCACCACTGATTTACCTGAGAAGGCACAATGGAATCCCTTAGGCAAAATCTAATTAACATTGGAAAATTCAATAAATGTTTAAACCAACCGCGTATGGGAACGGTTTCACAGTTTCACTCAAAACTGTTTCTCCAAAATTATTTGGAGGTATGGCTTAATTTCCTTCAACCAAATCATGCGACTGTGAAAGGAAATCCTAGAGGTTTCATTTTTTTTTTGTAAACTACTGCAGCGACTATCTAAAAGGTAAATGACGATGGAACTATTAGTTTTAACCCGAATATATGTATTTTATTAAAAAAATATTTTAAGTGACTCTGGCAAAGGAGAAAAGAGAATGTTTTATGTTCGCTGACAGAGAAAATAAAGAAACAAAAACTATATTTTGCAAACACATTTCGCACGGATATAAGTAAGCATTTTCTCATTTTACTCACTGGGAAATCATTTTGGTTGGTTTTGTATGTCTCAGACGTCGGCGCTTGAAGAGAAACAACTTTTTGCTTGAAAAGAAACAATGAAAACAACAGATAAGTTTGAGGCCACCCCAAAACTAGCGATTTAGATGGCTGCATTATTTTCTCATCAGAGGTTTCTAATAAAAGCTGGTTTTTATACATGCTTTCACTGTCCCGAGTTTTACTACAATTTATCTTGGCAGCCATAAACTATTTTATTTGTCTAAAAACGCAGAATAAATATTTTCATGTGGAACGTGGGGTTTGACAGTTTTCACTTGAAAAACTGACATGGTAAACAAACAGGATTCACATGTCAGCAATGAAATTAAATACGAAATCTGCACGTGAGTGTTCGAATTCAATTTCTTGCCGTTGTCTCATGGAGAATAAGAGTTTATATTTCAAAATATTTTTGTACTGCCTTGGGCAACGGGGAAAAATGAAACTCATAAATGTAATCTAAAAGTTATAGTCTTTCAGTAGAATAAAACTGTTAGTTTTACTTTCAAAATGAGACCGAAAACTTGAGTCGTTAAGGAGCGCTATGTTTCCCATATAGGTTCGCGTTTAGCTTTATATGGAGTTAAACGGGACACAGAATTTCTGGTTTTAGGCTAATATACTCCTAAAACCACCGGAATTATGGTTTTTCGTCAAGAAATTTATTCACTCGGCTACCTGTGAACTTTCTCGGTACACTGGAGATGCACGTTATATCTTGATTCTGGTTTAAAATAGCCGTTCAAGATTACTTTCTGGATATCATAGTCTTAGAAGTTATGCGTTTAAATAAATATTTAGATTGGGTTATAAAGGTGTGCCATATTTCCCTAAGAAAGTTGCTAAAGTAAATTAGCTTTTCTGGCTCATAAAACTTGAAAGACTATGAAGTAGTTTGTAAACAACTTACCACTAAAATCCAACGAGGTCGCACTGTTTCCTAGTCGTATAAAAAATACGTATTTTGGTTTTGATTTATTTGTACGAGAGAAAACATAAATCGGAAATGGCACGAAGGAGAAAAGAAAAATAGGTTGTTCAGTGTTCCGGGCCGGTTCAGTTACCCAATGTTTAATAGAAAATAACAATATTTTGGGTCTTTCTAAAGACGTTTGTGAATTTCTCCAGAAAAAGAGGATAAATTAAATATACACCTGTATATAGACTATACCGTATAAAAATACATTCTATAGAGATCTCGTGAACCATAAGAGATAGAGAGATGGTTATATTAGAAAAAAATTAGACCTTTCTGAGTTTTTCTTTTTTCAAATTTCAAGTATACCAACTACTTATGAAGTTAGTTGAGAAAAACAAATTTTTCGTGATTTCCTTTTTATTATTTTCTAATTCTACATTTTTAATAAAAATGTATTAAAATAAATTTGACATAATCACTATCGTTATTTCTCCTCTACAAGACGGATTTTAATCGGACGTTCCATTTGTTAGAAACCATCATCAACTTTGTTTCATTAAATAATCAAATAATTTTGTTTTAACTTAATAAATGCTACATTTTATTCTAAATGGAATGATATATTACACATACTATTTATGAGACGTTTTGGACCAAAAATCTCATTCTGCGTATTCCAACACACATACTATGTATTATTTTAATTTTCCACCATGTGTGGCTTTAAATTGAATAACTTTTGGAATTATTTAAATAATACGTTTAAATCAAGATAATTTTAACAATAAACAATCTAGTAATTAAATAAATGTATAGTCATTCTTTGATTTGCACGGTATTCAATTTACACGCTTTGGATTTTACACAATTTTTAAATGAAAAGAAAAACTATTTTTTTTGACTCTTGTTTTCATTGTTTTTCATTAAGCCATTAATGGATAGGAATATGTAGTATCCTATTAATGAAAGCAATTTTTTAAAAACTCGATTAAAAGCTACCTAACACACCGTTTTCAACATCTCAATTGCAAAAGTCAGGTATTTGTTGAATGTATGAATGCTATGTCTCATTTTACAGGGTTTCGTTGTACACGATTTTTGTAGGAATGTATGGATCGTGTGAATAAAGGGATGAATATATTTAAAAAATCCAAGAAATGTTTTTTTTGTTGTTGTTTATTTTCAAGTTTTCTATTCTCATTTTCTAACACTAAATATTTAAAATGTCTATTCTTATTGCGAATCGAACTTTGACCTTCAATTCATAATCATTTTGAAAATGTTTACAGTAAATTACATTTTTAAACAATCCCCATAAGAAAAAAGTTCAACAGTATATTGTCAGGAGACCACGATGCCCAATTCATAGCATTACAAGTGGAAATTATTTCATTTCCACTTGTAGTGGTAAGTGGTCTCTTAAACATTTTATATTATTTTTCAAATTATGAGGAAAAGCCCCATCTTGCTGAAACCACATATTATTATCTACTATTAAAAAAAGGTCGTCGAAGGAAGGTTCGATGTAGTTTCTTAAAAACTGCCCCTATCTTTCTGAATTCAGTGTTGCTTCATAAAATATGAATCTAATATTTCGGATTTCCAAAATACCACACCGCACATTGAAATACACAGAATAAAGTTTTTGGTTCAAAATGTCTAATAAATAATAAGTGAATTCAGAATAAAATATAAAATAAAGCATAAAATAAAATTTTTGAAGTATTTAAAAATACCAAGGGTTTGAAGAAACAGAACATCGGATCGAAAATCCAATGACGTCATCTTGTCGAGGATAAAAAGGGGTAACGAGAATATAAAACTTATTTTAACATACATATATCTTCAAATGGAATCAGAAAACAATAAAAGAAGAAATCGCGAAAAACCGGTTTTTCTCAAATATGTAACTTTGGAGATTTTCGAAATTTTTTAAATTCGACAACATCATTTTGTTGAACTCAGAAAGGGCGAACTTTTATCCAATTTAACCAACTCCTCTCTCTATCTCTTATGGTTCAGGAGATTCCTATACGTGTGCATTCTCATCCGCGGAAGCCTGTCTAATTAGGAATCCATTAAAATTGGCATTAAAACGCGAAAATTAATTTTCAAAAAAAAAAATAATAAATAAAGGCGTTTTACTCGTACGAAAATAACTAAAAAAAATATACAAAAGCAACGCGTAAATCCTCATTTATAAAGAAACGAAGCTTCCAATTAGGGACCCTTCCGGCAACGGTTAACTGTTTATTTTTAGTCAGAGATATTTTTTCATTAAGCTTAATTGTAACACCGAATATTAACTAATGTTTTCAACCTGCACGTCCACAGTTGCTCGTTAAACATTTGCTAAAATCAACGAAAACCAATGAGAAAATAATTCGTTGTTGAAACAATCGATATTACCTAGTTTGAATTCGCACGTACACGAATATTCGGTAGGGTAAGGAAAAAGTACGAAATGGAAGGCGAAAGGATTGCAAAAGGGGGACGAAGGGAGATATTGGGTGAAATACAAATGACGAGACGTCGATGTGAACCTACAAGCTGAATACTGAACAGAGAGCTGCGGTATTGCTTCCTCCCTAAGTCGCTTTGCCATTCCTTCTATGTAATTTCTAACATTTTCAGACGAAGCAGTTATGTAATAAACGTATTGAAGTTTGTGTAAAAATGAAATCTCGCGGAGTGTGTCTACGTAACACGATTTTCAATGTAGGAGAGATATCTTTCCATAAGTGAGCACTCTAACTCTCAATCCAATGTAACGTAATTTGCAATTCAAATTCGTCCTCACTTTTTTCACCCCTTAAACAAGGCGCAGGAGAAAATATTACTCCTATATACAATATTTATTACATAGAGCAAAATAGCCTGGAAAACTCCGGTAGAATAATTTTGGAAGAAAGCTTCCGCAGGCTACAATGTTTAAGCATGTATACTTGAGAACATTCTCTCAGATTGTCTCAGCCAACGTTCTGAAGAGGCTGCCAGAATTGACAGCGAAATGTTATGATCTCATCAACAATTATTCACGCAGGAGGAATCCAAATGTAATATATTTCGGTTGAATAGGTCTTAGAGATTTTAACTAGCTCTGATAGATAAAACGGACAAGTATTTTTTACTCGCAAAAAAAATACAGAAACATTTTGCCAGATTTTCTAGCAAAATGAATTACTGGAGAAAACGGAGGTGGCGTAAAGGATAAAACCAACTGGAAAACGTCGAAAAAAACTCTCACGCACTTAATGAAACAATAACTCAAAGTAACTGGAAGATTCCTTTGTAGAATAACATAAAGTGATAAAACTATTCTCAAGAGCATCGTTATTAAAACCCGAAAGCCAATTTTCCGTGGTTAAAATTTGCCTGTGTACAACGTTTTTTTTTTTTGGATATTAGTCAACACGCAAAGAAATGCCGGATAAAATGACCAAAAATATTACTGATAATTGTGTCTAAATGTTCCACACATGTCTACTACAAGATAAGATGTATTCCTGACCATTTATTTTCTTTTTCCATGTCTTTTTGAGGAAACCTTTGTGAAATTCGACACGAAGGGTTCAATATTTTCTTTTCAACCTTTAAATTCCTGTTTTAACAGTTTTAAGCGCCATAAATACACCGCCACTCCACTGAACGACGATTTCTTTTAAGGTCATTATAAAGAGATTTAAGAAACAAGACTTAAAGCATCCTAAAACTAAACAATCCATACTTTGCATTATATTTCCAAAGAATATATTATTTTAAATATTTCAGTCATGTCTTTTGAGAAATCAACCACAATGGTCTATTACAGATGGAATGAATTGGCACACGTGTTTTTAACATTTAATATTCCAAGAAAGATATTATAAATTGAAGTGTCAAAATGAAAAAGCATTCGATCTCCCGGAAAAGTTAAAGCTGAACGTGTCAAAGGGCTTTGTAACTAAACAATTCCACACATTCTCTGTCTGTATTTTAAGTTCTTTTTCTCGGCAGAAAATAAGGATTTGTAGTTTCTCATATTCATTCATCCATAGTTAATCTTAGCCAAGTATCTGCGACCGCATTTCCTCCCGGACCGCCCTTTCTAACTAATAGCATTTACAGTTAAACTGAAATTAGTCATTTCCCAAATTTCAGACGTTATAATTAGTTTCGGTCCTCTTCTTGTCCTGGCATATTAAAGAAAATACACTGGTCCTCTAAAATACTAAAATGTTTTGATTACTTCACCATACATATGTATCCATGTCACTCTAAAACAAACATTTTCATACAGGGTGTAAATTTCAGGACTTTCAATTTTCAATTTCTTGAAAATTAAAAGTGTTTTTAAAAATCGCCGAAACATATATAAACTATTATTGAGGGCGACTATTTTTGTTCAAGTATTGGCTCACTCCTTTTTATGTCCTCTTCCCAGAAGCTCATACCTTAAAAATCTTAAATGGAAGGGAGTATTGAGTGAAAACTTATTGTAAAGATCTTGGCATTCCCTATATTATAAAGTTCTATTCTATTTTTTTTTTCGAAAAGTTTGGAAAAATAAATTTTAATATTGAAAATGCAATTTTCAATATTAACATTTACATCAAATATCAACTGGATACATAAAGTGGAAATATCCTAATTAATCATCATAAATTACATTTTTAATTAGATGGGGATCTTTATCACTATGTTCTTCCGGTCGGGTAGTGATTAAACAATAAATTTCAAGATTCAAAAAAAGAAACAAAAGATTTTTTAGCTGGTTTTCGTGCATAAAGTTTTCTTTCTTGAAGACGTCGACGAATTGATCTAACAGAAATCCCAAGCTCATTGCATTCCCGTGCTATATCCACTGCTGTTTTAGATGGTGTCACTTTCGCAATATTAACAATTTTATTCTCTTACTTTGTTGTAGTTTTTCGAGGATGACCTGTTTTTCGAGAACTTATGACATTATTTCGGATCTTATATGCACGCAAAATTCTGCTGATTATAAATCGATTTTAATTGTGTAGCAATATTGATTTAAGCAATTCCAGAATCACATTTAGAAATAATTAACTGTATCATGTCTATTGACAAAGCTTGATCACAAGGCATTTTAAATTATTCTTCAAATAGTAATGAAAACAATCATTACAAAATTTTATAAAAAATAAAATGTAAGAATGAATTTTTGATAATGTTGCTCTACTTTTGACCGCCTTATTTATTGGTTTTTACTATTACTTTTCTGTAAACAATAACAAATTTATATTTTTTTTGCATGATTGTTCCTCAATCTTCGGTATGAACTTTTACATTGATAACTTTTTTATACCTCTTTACAAAAAATTTAAACTTTCAGAAACTTTTTTGTTGCTCGACTTCTGCTCGCTACTGTAAATGGATAGGACAAAGCCGATTTATAATAAAGTGGCCAATTAGATCACCTGATTTATCGCCAATAGACATTTTTCTATAGGATTATTTAAAGTTTTTTTGTTTATATTCCTCAACGTTAAAATTTAAAAGAGCTTGGTTAAAGCATTGTTCGACAGTGGCGCACAATTGAAAGAAAAGTTTTTCAAGATATACGCTGAGATTGAAACATCCGTTATACCATTGTTTGGCAACATTTTAAGCATTTGATACATTGATTTTTTTTGGGAGTAATAAAATCCATAATAAACATTTATGACGTGTTATTTTTACTGATAGACAGTTTGGGTATAAAAAAGTTTTCCTCAATTTCTCGAAAACGAACCAACTGATTAAAAGTCAAACTTAAAAAAGGGATTTCCAAGACCTTTATAATGAATGATAACTCGATACTCGTTTCCAATAAGATGTTTAAGCCAATAGCCAAGGGCGGGTGGTAAAAAAGGGTTGGCCGATTTTCATAAAAACATTTATTACCCTCGATAATATTTTTTAAGTTTCTTTCGACCAATTTTAAAAAATATTTACATTTCGAAAATGTGAGAGTGGAAATACCTAAAATAAACAGCTCGTGCTTGATAGAAATGATATTGTAGATGACAATGAACTAACTGCAGACTAGCTATTATTTGAAACAACCTTAGAATCAGTGAAATACCACAGTAATTTTACATTTTGCATTACAACAAATATAGGGCACATATATCTGATTTGCAATTGCATAATGTAAATATTTCGGATGTTTGAAAGCAAATGTAGAAAAGGAAAATTATTTTAAAACATTTCCACCTTTGGTTTGACGATTTAAAAGTTAAATACATTTAGCTTTCGACTTTTCACGTTATCCGAGACAAAAATGTCTTTTACGTGCTGTGGAAAAGCTCATTTTCTTTGCTCGGGAATGTTTCTAATTTTCCCCTTATGCCGTATATGGCCAATTCATTTTTCGACGTTCATGATTTAATAAACAAAATAAAAAGTTTAAAAAGATAAAGTTAAAGAGTTACCAATGAAGTCGAGTTTTTAAGAAAAAGACGCTATGGGACGATAATAAATGAAGTTGGGGTTCTCGCAGAGCAACCTTTTTAATTAACTAAATATTACACCTAACAAAACAAAATAGGGTATTTCAAGTTTAAAAAGAACCGTGAAAATAAACGTAACGTCGTTTTAAAATTCTTTTAAGTTATTAAGACTAGTTATCGCAAGACTTGAAATACTATTTAATAACGTTTAAAGAATCCTGGTTGCGAGAAGCAGGCGATATTTTATAAAATGGACACAAAAGAACAAAAAAGTTTTATCATTAAACTATGATATAAAACGAACTAGAACAATAAAGTTCAATGTGATAATACAGAAACAGAAAAAAAAATTAAACGCATTCTAAAATCTTTTCAAATAGAAATGAAATAAAAAATTTATTACAAAACTTCAGATATTTGCGGAAAGTAAAGCTTTAATGTTTTTATAGGACCAAAGAAATGAGGAAAAATTCAGTGAATTTACTTTTAATGGACAAAAGAATGTTGTGGGTTAAATTTAAGGGGCGTAAGTGGTTCTATCCAAAACATAAACCATTCAAAAACATATCTGAAACAAAACGAAGGAAATTTAAATGTTCGTTCTGTACGTATTTAATGGAGCACAGTGTTATAAACATAAAGTCTTTTCCGGATTTTAATATTGCATTACTTAAATAGGAAAAAGATCCTACAAATCCTAGCAACTTTTGTGCATAGAAAGGCTAGACGAATGATTTAACGATTTTCTACGCCCTATAAAACCTTCGTTTCGCAGGACTTTTCCAAAGAAACTTTTTTTCAAATCAGATATTTGTTAGCCGTAGTCAGATACCTTAACCCCGCATTTGGTATCTTTGACATTAGTGGATAGCGGCAGCTTTTTGTTACTCGGCTTTTGGTTAGCTCTTAACCTAAATATGCCAAAGAAAGAACTTAATCGGAGAGAGAACCTCCAAAGTAATTAATTATTTCGTTGTATATACGTAGGGATTTAAGAAAGTTTTGAAATTTCGAAAAAATGACAACACCTCTATATATTTTTTTACAACAATTGCACTTGGACAGAATCGATAAGAACACCGGTAACAAAATGAAAAATACCCATAAATTTTATTAAAATCAAATCTGTTTAATTCAAAAATTATGTATCAAATTTTTCCTAATTGTCAATAGAGACAGGGCGCAGAATTATTTATTAAGAAATTTAAAATTCAAATATCGCTATTAAAATGTCGTTTCGTTCAAGTTAAATTATTCCGAAACACAAATTCTTCAGAGAAATAACCTATTAAATTTAAAAAAAGCAACCAAGAAGTCTTTTTATTGTTCCCTCGTAGTTTTCAAGTCGTAACCCCAAAATGTATCTTTTATTGTCTCATTTAACCCGGAAATAAGATTAACAACGTTCCACTGACCATAACCGCACAAAAGTTTTAAATGCATATAAATAGTCTGCCCCACTTTGCGTTTGCAGGGCTGCTATTTAGGGGTTTTCAAAGTTTCTTTTACTCTTATGTATTTTCTCCATACAAATATGCTGTTCTGGTGTGGCAGAATAACTGGGAAAAAATGTTGGCGATTCATTCATTGAACGAAACTGGACAAAAATTTATTTCAATGCGGAAAATCATTAGTTATCCAGTATCTGAAACAGATGTACGGGAAGTGACGTTCAAAAGTGGTTTATCTATCACCATAAAAACATTGCCTCAAATATAGAGAGATCTGAAAGTATAGTTATGTTTTTCTCGTACCATTTCTCTTTCGTGACCATACATTTCAGAATTGGTTTTTATTATTTATAAGCTTGTTTTTAAGAGTTTCTATTCAATTTTTTGCTGAGTCTTATCAAATGTCATTTTGTAACGCTTCATTTTTAGGATGGACAATAGTACTTCTTTTCCTTGGGGTATAAAAAAGTTATTGTCGCTCCCAAAGAGAGGAAGATAGTTCCGTTCATGGCATTTTTAAAAATATCAATTGACTTTTCTGGTTTTCTCTAAATATTTCCGAGTGTTCTTCGACATGAAAGATTAAAACACTTAATTGCGGAAATTTTAAATAACTTTTGAGCTTTCTATTTACATATACATAATTTATTGTTACATAGAAACTTTGTTTAACTTCAATTAGGCATAATAAAGGTCCTCTGTTTTGTTTTGGAGTCAGATTTAACAATAACTAAAACATTGTCTTTGTCAGCTATGGCATTCAGCGCCATATTTAACCGCAACCACAAAGTCCAACAATCCTAATACGAATCTAGCTTAGAAAATAGACAAAAACAATTTTAATTACAGACAGTGTACTAATACATTTGTAGTTCTTTGTTCCAATGTACTCTCTGGATGTACATAGGTAATTTTCGTCTGGAGTTTGCAACATGGATTTGGATCTTGATATATTCTGGATTGAGCATGTTTGCTTTCTTAGGTTTATATGCCGAAGTGAATCTTTTCAAACAAGCTGCTTATTTACGACTTTGTATATATCGTTTCGTTGACTTGCACTATGAAACGAAAATTTCTCCATAGTGTAACTTCCCCTTTTAGAAAATGACATTTATTCTATTTTCTTTGTTGTATAGGAACAAGAACCCATTTAGTACTGTTCTTCGTTTTATATTATTTTGACGAGAATTTTCATTTTATCTGTTACTTCCTAAACGAAAAGATAGTCAACTTTCTAATTCTTGAGAGATCCCACACCATTAAAGCTCCATTATTGAAATTCTAAAATTTTACTAAAAGTTCAGGTAAAGTCGACTTAAACAGGTATTCAGTTGTCATTGCGATCTAATGTAACTTTTCCAATCGATTGGTTCATAAGCTGATAATTTTTTCTTATGAAAGCGAATCGGTTGAAAACAGTAAAAATTGCTACGAAAGCAGATGGTATCGAAAAATCTCTAATTATTGCTGATTGTCATTGTATCCAATTTTCTTTTTTTCAACTTTCACAAAGGATATTAAACGTGGTTTATCTTGACTTTTAGAAAATTATCTAAAAAGATTTATCCTCGTACAGTTATTAGTTTTTGTAATTTTTTTTCATGGAGACATTTAAAAAAACATTCGAATTCGAAAAAAACATACATTGGCTATATCGCATACAAATCAAATGTGCTTAGAACTAAAGAAAGTAAACATACGCTCTCCCTTTATTTGCTAATGTATGTTTACGGACAAACAAGAAAAAAGACATAATTCTTGACTTGTAAAATCCTTTGAAATATACATACATATTTTTTTAAGATATGTTCAAAATTATATTAAAGAAAAATATGGTATCCAAAATATAAAGACGATGGGAAATTACTTGAATAAAATCAAAATAGGCTAATAGTCTTTTTTGTTTTATGTCACTATCAGATCCATTATGAGGTAGATTTAGTTCGCTGTTCAAACTGTTTTCACGATACGATTGAAGTTAATTTTTTTAATGGCTTTTTTTCCATCAAGGGTTCCTCTCCTCCGTATTATATAAAAGACGAAGGAAAAGAACTCGTTTTATGCCCCTTCCGTGGCATCTTTTCTCCTCCCTTAATGACTTTTCCTTAAAGACTGATGTTTTAAATAATTGTAAGCCTGTGCCTGGCTTTAAATACATGCCAGAAAAAAAAGTTGATCCAACCTGAACCGATAATTAGTTAATTAACTAAACTTTTTTTATGCGAATGCCCCATGTTTGTTATACAAATTTCCATTGGTAATTTTGAATTGTTAAAGCCAGGAGTTTTCACATTGAAATCATTAACTTCCTATTAACCCAATTTGTTAAATTCGTTATCAAAAATAATGGAAACCCCCGTTGTGTTTAACCCCTAAAACGCATATTATTGATTCCCTTTCAATTCGCTTCTTTAATAAATTCAGCTCCCCTCGTCCAATAAATTATCAGCTTTTATTAACTTTTCTAAACGACCAAATATTTGATCGAAACCTAAAATATCCGGGTCCTTGAACCATATTTTTAGTTGTCAATAAAAAGGCTTAATTCAAAGAACAAAGTGACAAATATATGTTCTGGATAAGAAAAATATATACTAGGAGAGAGAAATACTAATGAGGTCTATGGGGATTGGACAATAAGCGTAAGTCAATATCAACGGTGAATTCTAAAAACTCTAAGCTAGAAAGTCATAGTAAAAGTTAAAAAATCATAGTAAAAATAATTCCCATCTTAACTATTCGAGAGTTAGTCAAAACACATGTTTACCATTGGAAAGTCTGGAGATTGAATCACTATAATCCTCTCAAGTATTCCGAATCTAATCGTTTCCATTTTAAAGTTTCCATTTTAAAAAAGAACCTTTTTTCAACCGAATAGCACCTTAGACTAAAGAAGGGGCTTCGTACACGTAAGGTGTTTTTATCTGATCGGTAATATTTGAAATGACTTGACGTTTGAACAAAAACGATCTTATTTTGTTTCAAAATGAGAATAACTTCGCCACATACAGTGAAGACGATATTACATAAACTGGAAAAGTCTTAAAAATCATTTGAACGAGAACTATAAATCCTATACACGAACAGTATTGAAGGAGTATTATTTCGCATCGATACGTGAATTTTGGAAAACAAGACCAGAAAATTGAAAGAGAATTGTTGAGAATTCTAGAAACCATATTTCTGGATTAGAAAAAAAACGTTGTATATTAATTTGAAAAAATCAAAGAAGTTTAAAAACATTTTAAGTGAATTTCTAAGAAATGAAGAAGTAAAATTTACGTTAAGGTAGGGCCAAAAGTGTGTGCTTATGTTATAAATAATGAAGCAACTTAAAAATAGGTTTAAATAATGGATCTGAAAATTCTTTACGTAGGCTGCTATTATATTCCTTCCCGACACGCACTTAAGAAATGTAAGATCGAGATATTAAAAATAGTCATTTATAATAATGTTTTCATCAATCTTTCAACACGTTCTTCTTGATAGTTTGAATTATTTATGACCCTTATGACTCGGCACATTTGTAAATGTTTTAAAATGAGGAAAAAAAATTATTTATGATATGCCGGGTATATTTTTGTCAATATGTTCAACGATCGAGAGCAGTTAAATGACTAGGAAAATACCCTTGAGGTCTGGAAAATACGTGAAAAACTACGAAAAGTCACTTTCGATGACGTTTTCTATTGCACTTAAAATTCATCTTATCTCAGAAGGGAACTTTAAAGGTTGATCGATTATGTTGATTTACAGTATAACGTTTCCAGCATCAATCATCGATTTAGAATCGAACAAAATGAGAGAGAAAGAGAGAGAGAGAGAGGAAAATAAAAACAAAACTAATCAATGTTTTAAAGTAAAGAATTTAATTTTAATTTCTTGCAATAGAAAATATGGAACGAGTAGATAAAACATTTAAAAATAAGCTGAAAAACCAGACAATTTTTTTCATGTTCAATTTTAAATGATAAGATCATGTTACGTTTTTACTAAAGGCATTTTGTAAGTCTATTCAATGACAAGATTCAATTACTCTCAGTTTTCTACTAAGCTGCAACTCGATTCCCTTCGTCTTTCTTGATATTAACTTTTTTTTTTTAATTTTAATTTTAGTTACACTTTTATGGAAATTGAATAATAAGAAGGTACGAAGAATAAAGGCCTTTCATAGAGAACACCCACCTGTTGGACAACAATTAAGCTATTTGTTGCTATTCCCTATCAAATCAAAATATTCAAATCTAATTATGCAAACAGATTCCTGGCTAGAAATTTAAGGATTGTTTTAATCACGCCATTGTGTATTTGGAATCAGATAATACATAATAATGGGTTATTATTGACCCAAACAAAAAGGGCTTGACGTTAATATATACGTCCCAAAGGCAATTTTTTGCATTTACAATTAGACTGCTTTATCTACTTGAACGTTCATATTTTATGTGCTCACTTTATTATATAGGGAGAAATGTTCATCAAGCCAGCTTTTCTCAGTCCGACAATTAATGCTTGACATTAGATGGTTTTTGTTAGCGATATAACACAAAATTTTCCCCTTGTCCTGCGACAATGATTAGTTGGAAAATATTATTTCCCTCAAGGAACCTTTATTTTAAAACTTTTGAAATGACATTTTTTAATGCAATGGATGATTTAAGACGTTTTATTATTATGACCTCCGATTAACCTTTAAAATTTTAACGATTTTCGAAAT
The DNA here is from genome assembly GCA_013372445.1 of Hypothenemus hampei. Taxonomy (NCBI): domain Eukaryota; kingdom Metazoa; phylum Arthropoda; class Insecta; order Coleoptera; family Curculionidae; genus Hypothenemus; species Hypothenemus hampei. The sequence goes on along the minus strand of JABRWK010000084.1, from coordinate 63,740 downwards.
TGCTTCATATATATTTCAGTTTTTAAAATGTTCAATAGGTTTTATCTGGATTGTGTCCAATGGTCGAATTGTCAATATGATTAATCTTTAAAGCGAATGTGACAACCTAATATCCATCAACTTAAATGAGCAATTTGAATTTTCTCCTTCATTAATAAATTTAAACTAAACACTGCTCTGATTAAGCGTCCTCGTAATCCTTGTATCAGTCTACGGTAGTGTAAACATCGAAAAACCTTTGGAGCCAATAAACATGTGTCAAACACCATGTGTCGGTTGCTAATTACGACATTTTGCGTTTAACCGACATTCCTTAAGCTTTCGACTTCGATTTAACCTGATATGCGAAAAGATAAAAATATTTTTTCTCTGTTTCAGGTAGGGGACGACTTTTAAGAGGGAACGAGGGAACAGTAAGTAAACGAAAAACAATTTGGAACAAATTGAAGCTACTTTAATATTTCATTTCGCGTTAATTCTTTTAACATACATTTAAATTTTATTGCATTAGAACTAGAAGAAAAAACATTTATTTTTCTCCAATAATTCTATTTGACAAGGTTTTTAATATTTGTTTTTGTGAGTTAAACGTCCAAGACCGTGGTTCAAAGATATTTGTAACTGACAGTTTCAGAGGCAAAAGCTGTCACGTCATTTGATGCTTTATGGATTTCGCACCAAAATGTCTAAAGGTGTCTACCGCAATTTTATATGAAACCTCAGCTCAAAACCACGGCATTTAAACCTAAACAATTTTTTGTCATTTGTCAAATTTAACGATCGTGAAAGTCTTAATTCGGATATTGAATATTATTTACTTGAAACTCTGTACAAAAGCGAATAAAACAAAAAGATATACGTGTAGCACCCGGAAAATTTGACGGTTTTACGGGATGATGTATTGCCAAATCGCCTAGGGTGTCGTTAAACTGGCTGTGGTTGTCTAAAGAGGATTCACCATAAATGCCTATTGGGGACATAATATCTAATTACGACCTTTTTACTGAATTTTCGAAAGAGAGAGACCCGTTTATTGGCAGTTTAATTTAAAGTCGTTGTTCCCCGAGGAACGACAAATCATCGTCACAACAACAACTGTATTAAACTAAAGTAAAAAGTTTAATGAAAGTTAAAGTTGAAATGCAAATTTAAAAACGTTATCCGTTACGGTTTTCATGGAATGTTAAAAATGCATTTTCCGACTTCCTGACATATTTCCACAACAGCTGTTTTCCCTAGAGATGAAATAAAACTAGTTTAGTTAGCCGTTAAGTTACCTCCAAAACTTCAGTCCGGAAAATCGGAACCGTGACAAAATACGAGTATACCGCATCTTTAAATTGTGTCTCCCCGAAATCTACACTTTTTAATAAATAAATTATGCTTTACAGGGTACGCCATAAATTGATTAAATATAACTTGAAGCCTAAACGGGACACGCCTCAATATGTTTATTTAAAAGAAAAAAAAACCTAAATTTAAAATATTCAATATCTTTTTAGTATCGATAAAAATAACTTAATTAAAATGGAAATTAGAAAATGTGAAAATTCCATCGGGCTTCATTGAAATATTGAAGAAGCCAAAAAGCACAAAAAGCTAATTTTTTATGAATTACGAAAAACCTATAAAAAAAATATTTGAAGACTTTTCGATTTCGAATTTGGGATCGAAGCTTAAATAATTTCTTGTGAAATTTGCTTTTTTCCATTGGTTTTAGCACTGTTTTAACAGAAACATATACTATTCTATGGCACAAATAGTTAAGTACCACTGATTGAATTAAAAAACAAAAAATGTATCAAATTTTCACACATTTGAAATGCTATTTTAGAATTTTCCGCAACCCTTTTTGATATTTCGATATCCAGTAAATTCGTCGTATTTAGGCGCTACGCATTATATTATGAATTATTCGTGTTAATCAATGATTTTTTACACTGAAATAATCCGAAATGTTGCGACATATTTCAACTGCAAAAGATCCATTTTCGAAATGAGTAATGGCGTTGTACAGCCCAGGCTAATATTTTAAATTTCAAGTCCTAAAAACATAGTTAAAGATTTTTTTTTAAAAATTATTCAGTTACATACAAAAGTCTAAAGTAGAGAGTTCGCGAATTTTTATTAAAAGTACTAGGTTTTTATCTGACTATACATTTTGTCAGTGAAACTTTAATCAAGTTGATTAGTTTTCCTTTAAATTTTAGGTCTTCAAACCTTACCAGTTTAATAATAATCGGTAATAAAGTGTAACTGAAGGCTCAAAATTTGCAGACCCTACATCAGGTGAATTTAGTGCAGCTGATAATATTAGGTAAACATTTCCCATTCGCTTAAAGCTATTGTTTGCCCAACATGCCGTATTGGTAACTACGTCATCTCACGTACACTAAACTACAGAAGAGAATATATTATATGTATGTAGTTGCAAAGTCATTTGTTGAACTTCAACGTAATTATTTCTGCAGAACTGGAATTAAATGTTCTCGAATTTATCAATAACCCTGATCTTTAATTAACTCGAGGCTGCATTCGTTTTATTTTATGTGACGTTTTCAATTAAGATCTTAAACAACCGCTAGAAGAAATCCCTGCCTATTTAAGTCAAGAGAATTTCAAATAAATTTAATACAAAGTAACAAACGGTAAAACGAAAAACTGTACTATCCATAGACACTAATTTCCTGCTATTATATTGTTCAGAAATAGAAAACCAAAATTTGTCAAGCATTTTAAGCTGTCAACAAAATCGATAAATAGAGAAGTTTAGCGAAGTAATTAGAGACCCTCTCATTTATTTTAAGCCTAATTTGTGTCAGACAATTATTAATTTTCGCTTTTCCATACCTCTATACTTCGCGTCGTCCTTACCATCATTTAAGAAATTATATATGTATGTATAACGAATCAGATTTTAGAAATTCAATGTATGAACCATGTGTAATAATTCAGGAGAATTTTTCATTTTATTACATATATTTCCCATTATTACAATCGATAATACGAATAAAATACGTAAATTTTTTTCTGTTAGCACATCAATTTTTGGCCTTTTCTCACTCTCACGAATTTGACACGTTTAGTTCTCGTTTAGTTTTCAAGTAATTTTCAAGTTACTTATTCGCATTTATGCTCCCACATTTATCGTGGATATCATTTTCTGCAGTGTTTCTGCATCGACTTGAAATTCCTTACATAGGAAAGCTCCCCCCGTCATATATTTCAACCGCTGTTTACTAAAAAACAACACGTATATCATATATTTCACAGTGCTATGGCGATCATTTGTTTACAAATCCGTTGGTTCTGAGACAACAATACTTTCAGATAAAACATAAAATATTTGTTTATAATAAATTTACCTTTACTTTCAACGTAACTAAAATAATTTCCTGCTGTTGCATGGTACACAAAGGTTATTCCAGAAAAGTAAATATAAAAAACAAGTTGCTTGTAGAACATTTTTTTGTATTGAAACCACTTTGAAGTAAGTAGTAACATATTACATATTAGATAAATAAATTTTTGGTAAAATAAGTAAAACCTCTCGATAATAGCGTGACTGAAATTTCTACTCCCGAAAATGAGATGTGCGAATATGGTTTTCACATACACGCATTATTTATCGTTCAGGGAAACTGAAGCGTGGAAAAAGAGAGAGAAACGCTGTGGGTAAGTTTGATGTTTGCGATATAAAAAAACAGATTATGTTATGAAAGCATAAGAACCAAGGTTAGAAAGAAACGTCTTTGATGAACCCCGCAAGCAATTTTAAATCGATTTTTGTATGTATAAATTTCGCTTATGGATGAGAATAATAGAGATGCAAACAATAACTAGGGAGTTTCAACAGTGATAGTTGATCTCTAAAGTAATTTTCCTACAGTCATCGTCTTGACGTAACAAAATACATAACTAACTAGTTAAACCAACAATACGGAATGCTAACATATGTGTGTCTCACACAAACCATTTTTTTATACATTACTTGCATGTTGGGCGTGGAAACCTTTCAACCCATCCCCGATTATGATTTACTGTTAGCACGAAATTTAATTAGAAAAAAAAAACATAATTAATTTCCAGATTTAAATAGTCGCCATATTACAAAAAGTCTATTCCTTTTGCAACGACCCTGTAGAATTTCCGGAAAAATTCAATTGAACTGGCCAATCATAACACAATCGATTTTTACATCGTTATATCGTCCTTTATATTACGTTGTTGAACTGTTTCCACGTTAATCGGACCGCTCTTGTCGTTTTATGTTTTATTTTATAAAAACTTTGAGTTGAATTGACATTGTTTTGAAATATAAAGATTTCAAATACTAAGATTAGACAAAGAAAAACTTTCATTGACATTAAAACATGACTCATACCGTAATAGAAAAATAATTTGTAGACTTTTTGTTTCTGCATTTCTTAACCGCATAACAAAGGGATAAATTGACAGTCTGAGGTGATCTCTATTAGATAACTAAGGTGATCCATCGACATCGACACCCATCAATATCGACATCCATCGACATTGGATGAAGCATTATCATTCAGAATTAAGAGTAGAATTTGACGATGTTCATAAAATATTAATCGTATAAGCGTTTTAACAGGCATGCAGTTTACTTGTTTTCCCATTTGTTTGAGGATTCACACGGAAACTGAATTTATTGATCGGAATTAGGCTCGTTCATTTTCAGCTTAGCAATTAAAATTTTCAAACAAGAAAAACCGTTGAAATTAGCGCAAATTCCCTTTGCCATCCCGAGTAAACGCGTGTTGGTTTATTACGTAGCAACATCATTTTTCACGGGCTGGCAACGCTATTGTCCAGGGACGAAAAGAAAAAAAAATAAAAGTTGAAAATAAGTAGGTGAGAGTTATCGAAATAAGTTAAATCGTTAGAGGACAAAATGATTAACCTGCTGGAAAATAGTAAGAAAGTATCTCAAGGGTAAAGATTTTAAAATGAAATTCAAAGTAAGCCCAAGATAGAGAACTTTTTTCACTCTTTAACTTCGATTTGTCCCCAGATGGAAATGAACCAATTAAATAAGTTCACAAAGTGAAATTATAAATATTAATATCTCTCTGAAGAAGACAAAACGTTGGTGTTTTCCTTCTTAAAAAAATTAATCCATTTATTTGAAAATCCCTGAAACATCGCTTCAAGAAGAACGCGTAAAGGTTTCACTAGATCAGGATTATCCCAGATCCCTACCTTTCCTACATACATATTTTATACGGGAAGAAGGTCAAGCAGTATTAAAAATTACGTTACGAGTTAAATTTTCTTTGGCTTGATAAAACCCACTTGCTTTTCTTAGCTGTGGCTAAAATTAAAAAATTGTTTCGTTTATATTTAGTCAAAGCGGACATCTGACAGAAAAGAGACCCTCATATATTATTTGAAAATGGGCGTTAGATTTCTACAAGATGCGTCGCTTGTTACCATTCAAAATGCACTAAAATAAATAGCTCTTAAAACCGTTTACACAACAAAACACGCATAAATCTTTGTAATACATGAGAACTTATGGCCAGTAGCATAACAGTCGTTTTAAATCTATTTATAGTTTCTTTCCTGCTAAGTGGTTAGCTTAAACTTTGACGACTTGATTCCAGGATTTGTAATAATAATTCGGTTTCCCAGAAATCATTAACGCATAAAAATTTCTTCTCAAACTTTCTTCGAATTTAAATTCCCATTTCTGTATTAATCAGTTTACGGAAGCTTTGTGAAAGCTACGTTAACCCTAGCTTAAAGCCCCAGTGAACTTTACAACGGGCATTAAATAGAATGCCACTTTATTTAAGACAAGGTAAGACGCGTATAAAGATGTGGAGTTCAGATGTGACACATAAAAGTCTTTATTCCTAAAAATTCATTTTCTTTCATTGCTTATACGGATAGATTAGTTGATTTATTCAAAAATTGACTCTTTTTGGAATCAAATTACGGTAAATGCACTTGGAAATATCCCAATTGAATTCAATGGCAAGGACATTTGAATTCCTTTGAGTTATTTTAAATAGTATTTGTGAAAAGGGACTTGGAAAATATGCCTGAGGAGGAGAGTAACATGTGAAAGAAATGTGATTCAAGTAAGCTTCGATGTTTGATGGCAAACAAATTAAAAAGAAAGCTATTAAGTCGAAGAAAAGACGTTTATCGAGATGCAGACTACAGCGAGTTCTTTGTAATGTATATTTGCACCAGTTTAAATCTAAAATTAAATCATTATACGAAGTGGTGTATGCCTTTGATCTTATAACCCTTTGTTCGTACTGTTCCGAACGAATTCCAGAATTACATTCTATTTGTAGGAATTAGTTTTGAGTAGTTTATACTCTCGTTCAATGTGGATCCTGAAGTAAATGTATGCCCGATCTATCATCGGCCTTCGCATAAAACGAAATAAATAGGTTTTGTCATTCATAAAATTTCGAAACTGCCGAGTAGGCACATTAGAAATGTGCGAATAAATCTCTTTAAAATGATCCCACAAGCTATACCGCATATTGATATTTTATTTATAGCGCATTTACGACTTGTTTTTATTTTATATCAGCACTTACTTTAAATAAATCCTTGCAGATCTCGTGAGAAAACTTTATGCCAACTGAGAACCGTAATAAATGACTGATTATCGTCCCGTGATTTTATGTACAAGAAAATTTTCAAAACAGCCTTTCGATTGATAAATGGTGTACCCATACACTAAATATTTTATCGCCACTAAAGATATTCAAGATTCTCTTTAGTGCCATTGTAAATTTCCATTGAAACGCTATAAAAGGAGTTGAAATTATTTTTAAGACGACAATCGAAACTTTTTTGATCAGAGGATTTCCAGTTCCACGGAATCCGGGAAGACATGAAAAATAAAAAAAATCAAAATCGAAAATTCAAATTAAAAACTCAAAGCAAACATTGAGAAGTAGCAAAGTGTTGCAAGATACACAGCTTCTATAGCAGCTCAAGATTGTAAGAGGCTAAATTCGTTATCGGTGAATACTTGAAATACTACTAATCACCTCATTCGCAATTTCCCGATTTCAATTATATTAAGCATGTTGTAGTTCAAATACAAAGATTATTAAATGCACATAAATCACATTTAAAAATTTCTCACCAATTAAGGGAGTTACCGCATCAACTCTCGATGCAATTGGGACAAAACGTGCTCAATAATGCAATGGAAAGCATGCAGAGGCGTTGCCAAGCAGTGATTGAAGCTTATAGTGAACATATCTACTTTCTGTAAGCAGTTTTCATACTTACCGGTATTACTAAAAAATCCAGGAAAGTACATATAATATATAGTTTACAATTTGTTAACGAAAGGAAGTGCGAGTAAAATAACCAGATGACAAATAACGAAAAGCAAAGAAACAATGTTTTATGCTTTAAAACAAGGTGAAATAAGGCTTTACATTTTTTTCTTTGGCAAATTAAAACGAGTTACTGGCTCATATTTATGACTTCCGCTAACCCCATCGTTAAGATACCTAATTTTATTAAAACTTTTTTAAAAAATACTTTCAATCACTTTTTTCATTTAAACCCTGAACCCTTAATAATTTTATAAGTTTAATTTTTTTTATGTTTCTGTCCGTTGGCTACAGAAAGGTCGATTGGCTGAGGAAAGAGCAATATCCATAAACAATTTTCTATTTGTGCCTCTTGTATATTTGCTGCTTGTAAGGTCACTCTGACCAATTCAGTTTTTCTTTTGTTTTTCCGTATTATATATAGATTTCGATTAGAAAGTCACGGTGGTTGACTAGGAACAAAGCTAACAAAATACCTACATGTTGTATTCGAAGATTTATGTTTTATTTTAAATAAAAATGCTCCACCTACATTGTTATAGCGTATTCTTTGAAGAGATTGAATCAAAGGAATACAAGTTTCAGCTGAACGTTTCCCCTATGATATTTATATTGGATATATGATACAAAGCTTCGGCTATATAAAATATATATTTTTTTGTATCTGAGTTTGAATATATTATTTCTATTTAATTGAACAGAAAAATTGTAAAATTCTTTCACTCGCCCAAACGAGTAGCCTCTGGTTATTCTCGATTTTTGTTTTTAATAAAAAATCCATATACTCACCCCCCTATTTCTTTTACCCGAATGAATCTCATTCATGCAAAACATGTGTAAAAAGAGAGCCAAAGAAAACATTTGACGTGACTATCGTGCACGGTGAAATAAACATTTAATATTTTTTGAAACGTTAAGCCAACACTAAACGTGTAGTACATCGCACTAATATCAGCAAATACCGGAGCACAGTATTTGCTTTGTTTTGCAAGCTGTTGTAATATATAACAGTATAATACGTCGTGACATGTCATTCGTCTACGTTAAAAATGCAGCAGGCCTATATATATGTATATATATACTATGTACTTTGGTAAAAACCATAAACTAGGTCACAATAGCTTTAACTGAAGGGCTTTTTTTCAATCGACCACACTAAATAGGTTAATAGGAATTATATTACCTCGTTTTTAGATATCATATATGTATATTTTCTGGGTCGTACAAAAAAAACCCTGACAAGGCGAAACACGAACTGACTAGACTACTTAAAAAGTCAATTGCCTATTACAATTTTGAAGGAGTGAAATGAATTGGTTTACAATTGGGGCGGGCTGTTTGATCGAAAGAAAATGTTTCTTCCATTTATTCAAAATAATTTCTATAAAAAAAAATCTAGACCCCTTTCGAATAAGAACCTTTCCTTAAATGAAATAAATTCCTGGAATCTTCCTTAAAGTTTACCCTTATTATCCAAAATTCTACTCAATTTCCACCATGGGGAATAAAATTTAAGCCGTTTAGGTAATAAGTAATCCCGTATTGACTATAAATTCGAGTGGCATCAAATAACAGAAAACGCTGCATTCGTAATATAATAATTGAACGAACACACGCAAGGATTTTCAATTTTCACCGAGCGAAAATTCGATCAAGTTTAAAGAGTTCCATTTAAGAATCTACTAAAAAGTAAATAGGGTCATACTATCGAGACGTTTAGATAATCTAGAGTACCATATGTGGCTACGTGCCTGCAGGACGAGTTATGACAATTATACTAAACGTTTGCAACCATTATTACGCAGTCAGACCGTGGAGGATAATACGTTAACTTGTCCTGGGTTTCAAGGCTTTTAGCTCCATTAAATGGATTTGTTAGTAATATGGTGTAGTCCGCAAACAAGCTTCTATCCGATTTCAATATTATACTACCATAAGCATAGCAAACTTACATATACACTTTTCCTTAATAACCAGTTCCTGCTTGTATTTCAAGTTTCTTTTATTCGAAAGAGCTTTAGAAACCCTACTTTACTAAGTAGCTGAACATTACGAAGAATACGTGTGTTCCAAATTGGTCGTGCATGTATTGGGATCTCGAAAACTATAAGAAATAGAAAATGAATGAATGAATGATAGAATTTCAATTGGTATTCAAAGTGACGTGTGTCCGCCTCGATGCATTTGCGGTATTTTTTTCGAAATCATTGTTTTAACTCTAGTTAACGTATTTCTATTGACATTATTTAAAGCTTTCATTATTATCTGTTATAGAAGTTGTAGTGTTTCAGGCAGCTCTAATTTAAACATGTCATTTGTGACCATTACTCCTCAGATAGAAATCTAAAGGCGTCATGTAGGGAGAATGAGCGATCCAATTAACTATTAGCAGAAATTATAAATATTTTATCCAATGATTTCAAACAAAAAATTGTGAACAGTTCGCGTATTATTAAATTCATACTTATAAGAAAATGAATAAAAGTAACTGCGAAAATTGAGTTCATAACATTCAAAGCAGGTTTGCATATTCAATGCACAATTCACGATTTTCTATTGTCCAAAAATAGTGATTATGATAATTAAATATTCCCACATTACTAAATTTTGTTTCGTTAGGCCATACGTTATAATTTTGAAAATTTCAATCTTCCATCAATCGATTAACGTACTAATTACAGATGAATAGTTTTTGGAATTCATAAATCGCCTTTCCCCGTCGATAATGATGATATAAAAATTTGATTGGAAACGGATTTGCGTTCCACATTAGATTTTTCATATCATTTTGTTCTAAAATTTTTCAGTACTGCTAAATTGATTTATAAACAATTTTCTAAAATAACGGAAACTAGACCGTTGCTTATTTGGATAATAATTTTAAAATACATATTGATTGCTGTATTAGCGTTTCTGTTATTTACTAAATGGCATTTCAGAACATCAAGCCTTTCCCTCATTTGAAAATAATTGCTCCTTAACGTAAATAGGAAATAACGCACGTATAAAAGAGGTAAAAATAAAAATACCAGCATTACTACTACTTTACAACAATTCAAACAATAATTGAACATCTGTTATTTATGTTAAATTAACAGTTAATTACAACAAAATAATTATTTGCCTAAAATATCAAATAAGAAACAAATGATTATTGGTGAGCATTTAAATAAAATAAACAATTTCATCCAATAGGGTATCTACAATTTATTTTTCCATTTTTGTCCTAAACAAGTATTCTATTGATTATTGATTTATTTTATTTTAGTTTTAATCTATTATTTTCGAATACTCTAATTAAACTTCCTATTTATTAGACAATAAGACGCAATATTTAATTTTAACACGTTGAGCGCCGTGTATATGTATGTACAGAGTGACAATTTGAAAACTTATAATGTCTATAATTGGGAAGTAAGAATAGATATAAAAAATACCTCGAATTAATTTTTATAATATTGAGAGGGAACCAATATAATGTATTAAACAATCCTGTCTCACGTACCCTCTTATCCTCAACTAAATCTGTGGCTTGATGGAAGAAGTGCATACGTCAATTTTTTGAGATTTTGAGTTATCTATTGATTTGAATATAATAAAATGCATATTGTTTGTGCCTAAAATGCCAAAGACCTATTGAATTCCTAAAGCTATTTTCAAAAAATAATAAATGTATATGTTTTTTTTTGACACTTTTTTGAAACATAAATTTTTGAGCAAGAATTGCTATTTCTAATTAATAAAATTTAAATAAACGTAACATTTTTTTTAATGAAATATAGAGATAAAGATAATCCAATTACAAAACTGTAAGATGCTGAAAATAATTATGCAGAATGATGCTGCAAAAGATGGTTTAAAATTCCAATTTGACAAATCTACTAATTTTGAAAAATGACGAATTATGAATTATTCTTCTTGCCCCAAGCCACAGAAATAATGTTAAATGGCAACCCCCTATTTGTGACACCTTATCTTAAAACTCTGAAAAAATGCTTTCCGTTGATATCCTACAAGGCTTTATTTAATAATGTAGTTTTCGGTTGATTAAGGAAAATCTAATTGAAATGTATTATCATTTAATTTATTCATTATTAATTTAATAAATGCGAAAACTTGATTATTCTATAGAAATTAATTCGACGAATTTTTTATATCTTTTCTTGTTCTTCAGTTATAGTCATTGTAATTTTTCAAATTGTCGTTTTATACATATATTATACATAACAACTAAGAAATCCCATTACAAAGAAAAGGTTCGGCGGTCAACGTGTTAAACTATTGGGATGTTTACTTTTTCAAAAAGTTGTTTCACATTTTTCTTTAGAAAATTAATTTTTTGCCATATTTGATATCGTTGTACTTGGAAAGAATGTCTATTCAAATATTCAAAAAAGTCAAGATAGTCGAAAGAAATAGAAAAGTTGAGGGTGGTTACTGATGACCGAAATGTTGAAAAAAACTAAGGACTCGAAGTTTCCGCAAAAAGTTGCTTTAGAAATTTTTTTACAGATTTCAAATATCTTTTAAATAAGAGTTTTAAGCGGTTTTTCAAAAAGGCAATTTTTCAATTTTTTTTTAAATAATTTCACATCTTGAAAAACCAGAATGACTGATTGAACTTTATTCACCAAAAGTAGAATTTAATTATCCAAAATATTCGCTATTTAACTGTGCTCGTATCACTTATAGCTTCCGAGATCTCAATATATTTACCACTAATTTGAGAGACACGTATTTAATTAAAATAAAATTAATGAACATAGTACAAAAGTTAAATTATTGCACATCAGAAAATGGGGTAATTTCCTTGCTAATCTTTATGTCCTAAAAACGACATTTTCTTTATAAGAATTTCATTTCAAGACCAATAAAATTATATTATTTGCCACTCTTCACACGTCATCCATGATTTGACTTTTAGTAATAGTTGTGTTTGCATTAGATAGTTTCATTACTCATTGTTACAAACCACATAAACCGGGAACAACTTTGTTTTTCAATGTGATAACGGTTTTAATTTTAAACAGATTCTATAAACATTGTATTGATTTATTTTGTATGTATTACAAACTTCAAGGAAAATAGTTTATTCTAATGGAATGTTCTAGACGGAGATCAACTAAAAACGTAGAAAGGCGTAAATGTTCTTAAACTTCATGAATAATATTAATTAATCAAGAAATGATCTCCTTATACCAACGGGCCATTCATACTGATTGCGAGTGGAAATTGATTCAGAAATAGTTGTTTAAAATCCTCTTTACTTAACGAAATATCCTAACATCTTAGCTTAGCGATTCAAGTCGTTCTATTTCTTCAGAAATATAACTCTGGATAATAGCAAAAGGTCACATGTGAGGTAGTTACTGTAGTGGCGAAATTACTTACCCTACACGATGTAATGTGGTGATGTATGTATGGTAATAATGTATTGTGAAAACCATGAATTTTAGAAATAACAATTTTTCTGAAGTTCTATTAAAACTCAAATAATATTTCTAAATGTATAACATCAGAATAATGGACTGTTAGCGAGAGCCTAAATACATTCAGGATTAAATACGATATCAATTGGATGATATCAGAGAAACAGATTTGTCACACACCAAATAACCACCAAGAACATCTCATAGTGAATTTTAGGGGTCGAACTTGACTTTTTTGCTAGAGATTTTCCAGGGAAGATTAGCACTGCTTAAGGATGAATTGATAATGAGAGATTTCTGCCAATGAGCCTTTAGTCAACACTTCTGGAAATCCCGACGGGTGAATGAATGAAAGAGTTCTTTTTTCTATTAAAATTTCTCTAGAAGAATGGAAATAATAAATTCTAGTTACTTTTTTGTAGAAAAGGTATATAATTCAGTGGTTGTATGAAAAATAGCCCTGAAGTTTAAGGACAAAACTGCTTATTTTGCGCCTTTGCTTAATAAGAAAAAAGACTAATGACTTATAAAGGGGATGGTTACGACAGAATTTCTGCAAGCTGATTTTCTACGCCCGAATACATCATGCCAAAAAACTTTAGCGATTTGTTACACCGGTAGTTGAGTCTGTGTCAGCGATAAAAAGCAAATTTCCGCTTTTACTCAAAAATAATAACGTGAATCATTTTATATGGAAATAATACGTTGTTTTCAAATACTGAACGGCATTCTAACTTATTTACCGTTCTCGGACATTAACTTGTGTTGCTAGAAAGGTCATTTTCCTTTGAGGAAATTAATGAGCCTCGTCGCAATAAAGTCCAACAAACCGGACATCCATAAAGAAGATTCAATGGCAAAATTTACCAAAAATATTAGGTTTTTTTCTCTTTCAGATAAAAAAATACTTATATTTTGTTAAGCTATTAAGCCAAAGTAACAATATTTTCCAGAATCCATTGAAGAAAAAATTAAATTTGACATTTCGTGTAGCTGTTTAAGTTGAGGCCAATTTATAACCAGAATCCTCGTTGACACACCTTTTTGTAGGACGACGAATTTCTTCCCAGTTAACAAAAGTTCGCTAACTTCGGGTAATAAACACAAACGGCACTCTTAAAGTATTAAACAATGGGAGTCCTACTTAGACACTTAGTAAGTTGGCTTATTGTGCTGCTGTTTTCAATTCAAATGTTCTAAATTTTAAAACGATTAAAGACGCCTGGGACTTTTAAGTATTTATTAGAAAAATAATAACAATAATTCCAGATTTTAATTCAATTAAAAGTTACTGTTTCAAAGTAATACAAGAAGAAAAATAAGATCTTGGGAATTGAACGCATGTTAAAACCCGGGAGGGGTGAGCTTAATCTGAATATAAGGGTGCTTGTTATGAAAAATAATATTTCTCTCTAGTCCTTATAGAAGTTTGTGGACCCTTCACCTTGTTTTCTTCTTTACGGGGGTTTACACTGCTTGAAATAATCTGTGACCTTACCCGGAGGTAGGACAAGAAGGGATAGCTAAAAGAAAATAAATTAAATCTTGTTTATTGATAACGTGACGAAAATTTCTAGTGGGATTACCTAGGCTCTGGTACAGAGAAATAATATATTATACTTTTATGCGAATACGAAAAAGACAAGGCTTAGTGAGAGCCGGGGTTTACAAACACAGAGACAATGTGAGGCACTCATTTGGAAATTTGAAATCAAGGGATTTGTAGCAGGTTTTTCACAATAGCGTGTTGTGTCGATTTCACGGATTTAGGACGGTGTAATGGAAGAACACTTTTAACTAGTCAAAACTGAGATAAAAGCTCCGCAAACGAGATTGGGGAAAATCAGCGTCCGAAAATTTACATTTTTACATCCATTTATTTAAGTTCAGATAAAAATGCAACTTAAAACAGTTCCTGGTTGTCTCTTGTTCTTTTTTTATTAATTCAGATGCCAACTGCAAAGTAAAGCGCAATTTTCCCACGCAGTCGTAACGTAGTGTAATGTGGCAATTTCAAACGTGTATTTTAAACACAAGTTAGGTAGGTAAACAACAATAATGTGTCATGAAGTATTCCACCTGATGTGTTGCACAAAGTTTGCCAGGGAAAGGAGTTACCGTTCGTCCGTTCCTCGTAGAGTGTTAACACTTGTTAGAATACATGAGCAAAATGGACATAACGGTTATGCATTTAACCTAATAGCAATTATATGAAGTGTCTATTATAATTTGGGGAATTTTAATGGGGAAATTTTATTAGTTTTATCGATCGAGAAACTAATGAAAAATATTTTATAGACGAGGGTCATCTGTGCTCAATTCGAAGGATCTCTCGTCAAATGAATATGCAAAATGAGTTCCTCCAACGAACAATGTACGCACATAGCATAAATAATTGTTACCTCCTAGCGGTATCACCCATTATGTGTCTAATTGCCGTTGTTCACGACCACTATTACCGTACAATAACTATAACTAGGTAGTAGACGAATGTTGTAAACCAATTTCAAAGTTTTACTTAATGGTAAATCAATTCAATTGTGCAGTCGCAATTTATCTGTTTCTAGTATAATTTTGGAAACTGCATCTAAATTGAATTTATCCATCAGCCCGGCAAATATTCCAGGAGATATCATAAATAACCGTAAAGTTCAAAATTCTCTTTAACTCATTTGTAACGAATAGATACTTAGTTAATTTCAATTTCAGGCAATCGGGGTATAATTCCAGCTACGAAATCAACATTCCTCGTGACTATTAAGTCTAAAAGGGCGGTCCACGTCCAGTACGTTCCAAGGGTTAAGAGGGACCACGGATGGCTAAGTTCCCAGTTAGCCCGTCACGTTTCCTTCATCTGTCTGTGACTGGATTCTGCTTGCCTTGCTTGTGTCTATGACATTCGTCCTGTCTCCAACTATAATTTTGGAAAATACTTTAATACACTGAAACGTGAATCGGGCACGAAACTTCCATAGTTGACCTGGATAAACTACTTTTAATTACACGTGTTCCACAAACGTTGCATATTGTGCAAGCTTCAAATTTATACAATTAACGCAATTGTTGTTTTATTGTGATTTATAACTTCGAAATACGAAAGGGTTTACTTCGAATCAACTACATTTAAACAGCTGATGCTACAGTACTGTTCAAAATCTAGAGCACTTTCCGAATATTTACTGCTCTGTTGCTTTCTTTTCTTTCAATCAGTTTACGAATTTCGTATAATTTGAAAACTAAAATTGGATCGATACGCGTAATTAATGGAAAAAGATAATATAATAGATCAGCGTTAGAAAAAAAGGTTTAAAACAGTCGCACTCGCTTAGAACAGAAAATAATAAATTGAAAACAATAATATTCATAAAGTTTCTGAGAGAATATCTTTGAATAAAACTACGAAGGACTGAAGACAATTGGTTTTGATATTTCGAAAACTTTAAATTCAAAATAAACTTTCGTACGAATAGCCCTTTAAAGATTTAATCGTTAAACACTAATGAGAATGTCCAAAAGAGTGTCACAAGTGATAAAAAATATTCTTTTAGAATACGATAGGAACAAACAAGGCTAAGACTACAAGATTGGTTTTCGTAAAGTGAACGCATTAATCACAAGTGAATCTCGGAACAGAAAACTTGTGCCCGTCTTATAGAAGCTTTCAATTTGAAAAGTTATACCGCGACAAAACTAATTGAACTCCTTAATGCTGCAGTTAAAACAGGAAATATTTCGTTGATGAATTTCCGTTTTATTTTTAATCATTTTCCAGAGAAAAACCAGTTGCATTTTGGGAATTAATTGAATTGCCATTTCACTTCTAAAAGATGAAATAAATTAGAAATCCGGAATTTTCATTGCCTAGGCGTCTTATCTATCGCATTTCTGTTAAACCTAATACAGTAGTCATTTATTTCTCCTGTGGGATTCTATGTAATTTGATCTGAATAGGAATAACTGAGGTAAAATGTCTAGGGTATCATGAAGGACCTGCATTTCATTTATCTTGTCAGTTTCTTGCTCGTCACATTTACTAATATTGATTACGTCCTAATGTCCCATTTGGTTGTTTGTTCCATTTTGAAATTCATAGATTTTAACATTTAATGAAATTCCACGAGTGTAGTTTGAAGTGACAGAAAACAAATGGTTTTTTTTATGATTTCAAATAAAATTAGCATCTTATTGACCAACTCGTAGCAAAGAAGTCCTTCCCAAGGCTCAATGCACTTGTTTTAATTTTGGTTCATTTAGTTGAAACTTTTCGAAACAAAAAGTTGCTGTGCTTGTCGGTCCTTATTTGGCTGATTTCCAAACCTAATTAAATATATTTTAAACTTGGAAAGTAATTATAACAAATTTTGAACAAAAAAAGGATTAACAGCAACAGTAAAATCCTAATTTATTTCTCCGCAAGCTCAACCATTGTTGTTCGGTTATTTATAAATCGACGATTAATTTTTATTTATTTCTCATGATTTTCAACAAAAGATGCACGTAAATGCGAGTAGTTAAAATTGTATTTTTATTATTGCTCCAAACCAGTCCTATTTTTGGGGCGTCACGCTATCTACGCTGTTTCTGAAGAAGTATTATCGCATCTTAAAGTACTATAGACCGAAAAAGAAATGTATGCCAACAAGGATCTATACCGACAATTTTGTAATGGAGGAAACGATATTTTTCGTGATATTCCCAAAATATACACATATATGTATATGTATATATAGTTTTTTTTTTAATTTTTTTCGTTTTATAATAGATTCTTTTTATCTGAGAAAAATATTTTACTTTAAAAATAAATTATTGCCTCTACATGCAATTTCAAAGTTTCTCTTCTCTCTCTGCGTGTCTATAGTAACTTGTCGAAATCAATTGTGATTGCATGAATTGGCTATTCATGTATGTAAATAAACATTGTATCAGAGAAAAGCATTTTCGGATTTTTCAACGAAAAATTTCAAATCGTGTGGTTGATTCAAACAGAAAAATGTCGTTTACGTTAACAAGACTTGGACGTTCGAGACTTTGTCGCTATTTATCAAAATGTTCTTTTTTTTCCGAGAAATTTAATAAATTCCCAGCCTAAAATAACAATGGTTTAATGTTTCAGTTGATTTCCATTTTCTAAGATTCCGAAATGTCCTCAAAACCCAGTCTAACCTTGTTATTGTTCCTTATTAACCCGAAGAGAAATATCTTTGGAACAATTTTAGAGTCACAACATTTGACTTTATAATAAGTCTTGCATCTATGCCTGGGCTTAATCGATTTAGATTGCTCCAAGCCTCCTCCCTTTTCTACACATTAAAGACTAATCCGCCCATTTTGCATAATGGCGAGGATCATAGTTAAAATCAAAAGAAATTTCGAATCGATTTGCGGGAAAAACCCTATGCCATTTAGCCGAACGCCTTACTCCCGAAGTTGACTATTGATTTTACATTAATTTCGTCCAGATGTTATGCACTAACTGTGAATTTTAAGGATTAAAATCACAATTTTATGTCCTGTAATTATCATCATCCAGCACATGGAATTTTTATTTAAATTATTTCATTAAACGCAGGTAGCAGTGGAAAATATATATGGGATTCATTTTTGAGTTAATGGAATATGTAAACGAACTAGATGAAAGTGCTGGAGCGTTCTGTGATGAGAATCAATTTATTTATTTAAACCTCTATAGGAGAAAGAAAGCCTTATTAATTTTCTTATCCCATCCCTCTTGTTGTAAAAGAGATTTTGAGGCATGGCGTTTCACGCACCGTCTCTTTCCATTATTTCTATAAAGTAAAAGCCGAAGTATTAGCATATTAGACATAAAACAGTGTCGTGGAAGAGAACAACATTTTAATTAAAAATATCTTCTTTTTTTTAACTTTTCGATTATTAAACATCTAAATTAACATATATAAGTGGTGTTGTTCTTAAGTCGTTAAAGTTTGTAATTTAATATAAGAGAGTGTTTATTAATTTGGTAGGAAGCGATTTTGCAAGAACGTACGTCGAAAGTGGTAAAATATGGAGAAAACTCGGAGATATGAAAGCATTAAATTTCCTTAAATCATTAAGGCGGAGGCCGAAAACTGAAATAGAAATCCAGTGCGGAATCCCAATAGAATATAAAGCCCTAAATTGTACAAATCTAGCACAAGTTAATGCGCCACTAATTTCTCATTCCCCAGACACAGTGTGGTTTTGTCAATTATAGAGCTACATCACTATATTTTGCGCTCTGGCGTACAACTATGTATTAAGCTTGTCTAACTTATAACCTACGTTCAACATTTGCGGTTTACGCATGAAGTGTTCTCCTATTTGTTTTTGTCCCGCACTAACATGTTGACCTACAACTACTATAAAATTTATGTCTTGGCCGATTTCATTGCTCCTTAAAAATTTATTATCTCCATAATGCAATTTGTGACGAAGGTGCTTGAGACCATTTGAAAAACGTCCCATCCAGGCTCTTAAACAAACAGAAATTTCAGGGGGCCTATGTCAAATAGGATTGGAATTTCACAACGACAACGAGTTCATAACCATAACAATAAAAAAATACTAATACTGCTATCAGACTAAATTTGTCAGATTTTCATAGGGTGAAGTCCACAGGTATCGTTTCCGATTAAGGAATTTGAGCACGGAAAAAAACAAATTTCGATACTATCTATTTATAGGTATTTCAACTTTCAAAATCAGCTAAAATAATCCAATGCAAATGAGTAAAACCCTTATGTATTTGTATGTATAATCCCAAAGATTAAACCCTCTTTAGGGTCGGGAAACCTTTTTGGTGTGTAAGTTATTGCTCCTAATGATTTTTAAGTGCCCGATATTTGAATACCCAAGTATCTAAATATTTTATTGCGACCAAACCTTTTTAACTAAGAGCTCCTCATATTTTATCAACCCATTTGAATATTTTGCTCACCTCAACTCAACAACAAGACTCGCTTAACCAAAATCAAGAAGGATAAATTCTAATATTTATTCTCAAGGGAAACCTGAAGTTTCTGCTGCCACTACATTGTCCGAAATCCTTTGGTAAACCATAAAAATAAATAACAGAAGCTATAAAATTTAAAATATTCGATATTGGTTTTTACACAAGAAGCAATAATCTTAAAATTTATTACTCAAATATAAAGAAATATTTATGTTTAAGACATTTACATGAAGTGTGTTGGTTGTAATACCGAACCTTTAATTTGTTAAATTGAAATTTAACCGCACTAAATTATTTAAGCGAGTGTTGAAGACGAAACGGCACTTTGTGCAGTTTAAGAAAATTTGCATGGAGACACTTTGGGGAAAATTGACAATAGGCCAACGTTGCATCTATTGTAAGATCCAACACTATTAGAAAATCAAGAACATTCATAATTTGTAATTATACGATACACGTTTAATAACTATATTTTGGAGGCAAATTGGCAATAAAAGAACTCTTCAATTTCAAGATAACGTCTAGGCATTATACACTTTAACTATTGATATTAACAAACGAAAAGCCACTTAAAAATTAATGAATAAAAACAAATATAATTAAATATTTATTAAACTGAATTTTAAATAAAGAATAATGATAACCCGGTTTAAACTGAATGGTTGATTGATAACTACACCACAAGACTTTTAATATGCTATATAAGTATTTATTGCCAGACTAACGGGTAAATAAATAGTTCGTTTCTAGCCCGCTAAGTGAACCGCTTCTCAAATAACTAAACGTGATGCAACGCTAATTTAAACAGCTTTTTGTTCTTTCATTCGCTACATTATTATTTATTTATTTTATTATCTAATTTTCGATTATTTACAATCTAGTCAGTTTTCGAAAAATCTATTCTCATTTTGATGATATCAATTTTATTAAATAATTCATTAGAAAGTCAATAGGAATAATTGCATTGTACAGATATAATATGATATATGTATAAAACGACTTCTCTATCGCTGTTTTAATGTATTAGGCAAACATAAAATGAAAATAATTATTGTATTTGATATTGAATATTATTAGTATATGTAATGTATGTGTATTTTCATTATAACGAGTTAATAAACAAAACCCTATTGAGAGATATATATATTTACTACAAATAGAAAACTCAGTCGACTGGAAAGAATAGGATGCCAATGTTGATTACGAAATATTTTTACAAATATTCTCGCCTTCAATTTATGAAATAATATTTTATTTTCTCGTTCCACTACAAGGATCGTTCAATAAAAGAAATGTTTCAAAGCATTCAACAATTTGAAAAATATTCCAGTGTTCTTTAAATTTAAAATATTCATTGTTCAACTATGTAATCTGTTGGTAAAATTCTTGCGAATGTTTGCAGAACTATTCTCTAACTGTAAATTCTGGAAGTGAAAACTGCAAGGTGAACTAAGCAGATCTCGAATCATATAAGTTACATCGTGTAAAATATTATCTTGTAGAAAAATGACACCAACCTATCACGCAAGTTTGATATTGAGCCCAGTTTTTGTTTGTTGACGGATTTTATTTTATCGATGGCATGTTTCAACTCTGTATGTAACAAGGGGCTCTTCGCTAGTACTTAAACAACTAATATTAGCATATAACTACCGTTCATATAACAGCAATGTCATAATTACGTGAATATACATATATAGATTAAACTTGTTCCTATTGAACAATCCTTGTATATTTTCAGTATTATTACAGTGTTTCAAATCTATTATTATATTGATATTGACGCAGGATGTTGAATTTAATTGGAATAAATTTATTGCTCCAATAGCAACAAAACAGAAACAATGTATCTCATTAAAAATAATGATCAAAATTAATAATCGAAAATAAATACATCGGGACACATACTCAAAAAGTATTTTTAAAATATCAAAAAACATTTTACTTAATCCCCATCAAAATTTATCTAATTGAAACTGAATTCGAAATTGAAAGAACACTCACAGGGCTATACCCAGAACATTTCAGTGTTGCAAGTTTTCCTTTTCTCTGTCACGTACAATCCGGGAACAAAACGACGTCAGCTTTTAATTAGCTGACATCAGAGGAAGGCGAGCAGCAAAAACTAACCCCCGACAAAACCTATTATTCGATGTTGAAGAATCCCCCTTGTTTGTTTACAGGAATATATCTGCCCTCGTGAATCTGGTTGACGTATATATTATACCAATTATGAAATATACGTTGCAACCACCCCAACGGCGTAACGGCTCAATAATTTCTGTTTTTTGTTTTCAGGTAAACGTTTCTAATTCATTTCCATGTATGTAACTGTAGAAACAACATTCGAAGCTATTTTTCATTTTATTCCCAGAGGGCAAAGTTGGTGAGTCATGTAATGTTACTGTCTTAGTTTAGTATTCTTTATTTTTTGATTACATGCAACCAATTGATCGGACTATTTAAATGTCTATGGGGCTTTCTTTCAGGTTTATAACTGTTTGTTACCTGTTATGACTCTGAACAAAAAAGTTGAATGTATTTTCAAGTTCTAATTTCCAGTCTTGACACACAATGATTCGAATTTTCCACTGGCTCTCTGCAAGCGGACGAGGGGCGACAAACTTTTCCGAAACTCGTCTCATTTCCAGATCTTCAATTAAAATTGGTTGAACTCGACTTCTAAAATTAACTTCCTGCTGTGGCTTCTGATAAATTGTCAATTGTGTATTGATGAACTTTTTTTTGATTTTTCAACATTCAAATACGATCGGACGTCATTTTTAAAGCGGGAAAACCCTTGAAACAGCCGCGGCCGAGAATTCTTTCTCATACCATTTTCCAAAGTAGTATATAAAGTAGGAAAGTATTATTTGCTTCGAGCTGTTGAAAGTTGGAAAAAAGAGAGGCGCTGATTTTGATTTAACTCATTACTGTTGACATCTCTTGGAACGTTAAGAAAGATAAACTTATAAAAGAGTGATTGAAACTCCTCTGGTGACCTATCTTCATGTTCCCGGGAATTATTAAACTGCAGCTCAAGCTAATACTAAAAATTAAAATTGATTTATATCTAACTACCCATTTTTTACATTTTTTCTTTCAAATTGAATAAGAGAATACTTTGAGTCCTAAATAAATAAGCCAAAAGGAAGGTTTATCCTTTTCCAGTTGTGCATTTGTATATGAAAAAAGTCTTTGCAAATAAGTCCGGCCGAGAAAATGTTTGGTTTCGCCCCTGTGCTTCGCTACTTGGTATGCGATTCACACTATAGGATTGCGTTAAAAAAAGGGCAGCTTTTTTTAGTTGAAACTTTTTATTTGACTTTAATTCATGGAGGAAAAAAGGAAGGGCATCAGTCTTGAGTAAACTAGGGAACATTATTATTTGACGTTTGGTGAAGCGAGAATTTTAAGTGAAAAACTTCGGATAATATAGAGTTATTTATTGAGAACCTTTTCCCACAGAAGAAACACGTTTTATTTTAATAGCTTTCCCAAATATTAAGCTTTTATTTCCTTGTTCTCAGTAAATAATTTCTCGTCGTCGTTAAACCTGTTCGTGAATAATAACAGAACAAGAACTGGAAAACATCATTAACAATTTTAGACGCACAATATGCTAACGCCACTAACTTATCTCGTATCTTTGTTTCACGTATTGAAAAGACAACCCTCGTTCTGAATTCGAAAGACAATGTTAGCAAACCAAGATATTACGCCGAAAACATAAAAGCATATATTATAAACGTTTTACCAATGACATCAAGTTAATTTCACAGTGATAAACAGAACATATGGGTGGGCGTATCCTGGACTAATCCAGGACACAATGTTATATAAATAGGAAAAGTAAATTATTTAAATCTCAATTGTAACTCAGTAAATAGAAAGTACGTTTCTATGTTTGCAGGCAAGATATTGACATTTCAATTCTTTAAATTTCAAGAAAAGGAATTAAGATTAACGACCTTTTAATTTCCATAAAAATCCAGAGAAAAAAAGTGGTGAATGGTGGTAAATAATTTAAAAAGCTTGGTTGATTCTTAAGTTCCGCCATTAAATATCTATTTCTTGGTCGTTGAAATATCTTGAGACCTTAATGGATGGATTCTGGCAAAGCAATTGTTCTCTGCGAAATCAAAGACTTTGATTTACAGCCACGAAGGCTAGACTGGTAGTTGGGACGGTCGACAGCTTGTTTATAACCTTATAAGACGAGACGCCAATCCGGAAGTAACGGTATTTTAGAGGAAATTCTAACGATAAAACATGGTTAAACTTAATATAATTTACTTGCGAGCCCTTTGTGAAAATTTTCTGGTATTTTTTTTTCGGGTGAAAAATATTTTATTGGATGAAATAGCACAATACATCTTTACGTTGACAACTATATCCGACATTCTCGAAACAAAATCCAGAACGGAAAAGGAGTAACGCTCGTTCGGAAATGCAGTTTACTAAATTAATGGTTAAATTATTCGACTGGTTTGTATTTGGTAAACAGCAATTTAATTAAATCTTTGATTTGTAATTTTAAGTTGTTTTCGCAGCCGTTCAGACGCCTTGGACCCAATATTCATTTTCTTCTGCAACACAAACTTAACAAAGTGCCGTTTACAATTCCCGAAAACGCCTTCAGTTATAATCGTTAGCTACAATTGTCTTTCATTACGACAGATAATTCTTACATTGAAGATATCTTTATTTTTAATTAAAAGTCGCACCACCATTCGGACGACAAACAGGACAAATCGTAAAGCGAAACATCGAAAGTCAGACTTTGGAAAACGTAAAACAATATGATATATTTGTTCAGATCAATCGGTGACGGGAGAAATGAAAATAACATATTAGGTTTATCAATCAGAGCCTTTAAAGAGGCTAAGTATGCCCATTTTTATACGTCGTTTTAGATTTATCCCTCAATTTGAATTACATTTTTAACTTTAACTTCTCCAAAATTATTTATTCCTTTATTGGAGGAACATTGCTTTTCCTACTTATGTACATCATAATAACAAAAATTTCCATACATCATCCCAACGTATCCAAATCTGTCCAAATACAATGCGTTGTAAATTATGTAGGCTAAACTGTCTGTGGACATATCAATTTAACAACTGTAGCCAGACGACTAAGTAATCCAAATAATTTATGTATCATCGCTTAGCCTAGTGCTACTTACCATTTAATTTACTAACCATCGTTAAGCTTCAGCCACTTAAACTTTAATGACAATACTTAGGCCCTTGTTTCGTCTAATCAATCCAAATTAAACATGCATTTTTCAATATCACATTTTCGAGCTTTTGCGGTATTAATAGCTGTTAAAGTTGCATAATAATTGGTTGCCATTTAAGGCAACATTAAAAAATACCTTATATGTATGTAAGTATATTATGGAGCTAAAATTCTATGCAAGGATTATGAGATTAAAGCTTCGTGATTTTCTATCAGCGTTAAAGTAAAGCAGCTAATAACCGTATCGTTGAACGTGTGAAGTTCTAAAATTTTTGATCCAGTTTATTAGTGGGTAATCTGAAAAATAAATTAGTTGTTTGCATGAACTTTTTAAAATTTATTTTAAAAGTTTGATCGTAAAAAATATTGTGCCTCATAACAACTCTTATCCGCGAAGAGGGTTCTAAAAGAAAAAAAAGTGTGGACAGATTTTTGAGGTAAAATTTCTTTCTTTTTTCATTTTATTATTTTAACTAAACCATTTTGATTTACGAATCTAATAAAGTCATACATAGAATATTATAACATTTAAGGTTAAAACGTCACGAACTTCTACTCTCGTTATCATAAAACGATCTTTTTAAGACTTTTATTATTTAAAAGGGCAAGTTTGTACATGTTAAAGCTATAAATATTTTTTCTAATTACGGTTATTCTTTAAAGTTCCTTAAAAGCCTGCAACGTCGCCATAAATATGATCCTAAATACTACTGGCAATTTTCGCGAATAATAAATATATATATATATAAGTTTCTTTAAAATTAATACGAAATGTTCAGTTCGAAGTAAATTAAATTTCAAAGTTGAAGCCCTCGAAGTTTCTCCTCTTAATATTAAGTAAAAATATATGTTTTTTGAAATAAATTCGTTTTAAAACGTCGCACTTTCTAATAGATGCCCACTCCTTTTTGGAATGTCTACAATTTGTTCAAACCATAAATATATTATAGTTTCATTTCTTGTCACAATTAAAACAATAAATCAGCTTGTCGGGTAATCTAGTATGACTTTCTAGACTCCTGATCCAGCTACCATTCTGACTTAGAAATCTGAAATGATAAATTTCTGCATGATCTATATTTTTAGCTTAAAATATTGATGTTGCTGAAATAATGGTTTCATTCTTTTAAAAGTAATAATTTCTTAAGTGTACTTGACTTGCGAGTAATTTTTCAAGTGCTCGGACTTTAAGGCAAATAAATAAAACATGATGAAACTGTAATGTTGGCAGTCTTAAAGCTGATTAAAACTATCTGAACGTTCCAATATCGATGTTTATCTCTAGTCAGCGAAAAGAATCAATTCTCCACGTTATTTTATTTCAATAAAAGAAAATATCCCTAGCTCGGTTTTATTTTCCTTCAATGAACACAAAGACAAACTTTTTATCGAGACAACAGTTCAATCGATCTCTTTTCCAAACTTTTCGAGGCGCCTATTATTTGTCAGTTTGAGTATCTTCCTGCATCTTTTTGTTCGAATTTCGAACAGACAATATTGGTCTTAAACCTATTTTCCTATTCATTCGTTAAACTACGAGAAGTTTAAAGAAAAACCTTTAGTTTATTGATATGGTGGTAGTTAGCTTTCAAGTTGGAACAACAACAATTGTGTAAGACACACAAGACCATAAAGGTAATGAATACACACTTAGTTGTCGACTAAGAACTTTCCAACCCTAATACTTCCGATAATTTAGACCTACGTTAGCCGCATTTTGATTCCTTATTAATTTTCACATTGTTTTCTTTGATATTTAATTAACTATAATTGATAGAGATGAGTTTGAACAATGCCTTAGCTACAACGCACATGTGATTTTCACGTACAGGGCCCCCAACTATTATCGATTAGTTGGGGTTTCCTTTCTTCGATTTTCTTTGCCTTGACTGAGGGGTGGGCTGCTTTGTTTTGATTTACGTTTTTTTTCGAACTCAAGGCGAAAGGGAATTCGACCAAATGACGCCTAATTATTAGCTATTTACTTGTCACCCTGCACATGAATGAAGTTAAAAAAAATATTATGAGCAGTGAGTGATTTGTTAAAATTCAAATTTGTAAATATAAAAAGGCCATATCGTAGTTAATACGACTTTTTACTGTTGCAAAATCTCAGTAATAAAAAAAAACATTGCATCGTAATAAACCGTGAAAGTTTTGTAGCGCAACAGAATGATATTAAAATTATATAATTTTGCTACGCAACCGAAAAATTTTCCGAGCAATTCAATGCAATAAAACAAAAGAAATTTTGATCTAGAGTTTTGAGTTTTTGCATGCGTGCAAAAGTTTCTTCTTTTTTTTTTTGTTCGTATCGGCTCTAAAATATCCAGGAAAACGAGAACTGATCGAGGCGTGTCAAAAGCGTTTAAAGGGTATATTTTATGGACGTCCACGAATTCCCGTAATCCAGGTTGAAATCGTTTTTCCTAGCCGCATCGTCCCAGAAACGTCTTGGAAAAGAAGACAGACAGTGGCAATCAGTGGTTTTCCTTTTTATTCCCAAGGTTTGAATTTTCTCCGTCGAGTGCATTACATCTTAAATGTTCATTAAACAAATTGTACAAGCTAAAGCCTTTTGAAATTTATTAATCTTTCTTACGTACGTTGGAAACATAGTGTATAAATTCATACGCCCCGACAATGGTCGAAATTTGTCATGAAACTCAAACAAATTGCTAGCATTTGAAACGCCTCTGTTATAGCGCTATATCGAGTGCCTTTAAACTCGATAATGGAGATGGATAGAGAACTTGTTAAGTATACAACGACCTAACCTACAAGGGTATATATAAAAGTATTATAATTTAATATAATTCCAAATAAATAGAGAATCCTATTTTAGATACAGTGATCTATCCAACTTTAGTTTATTCATGACAGTGGTATGCTTGAAAACATTTTGAAGGGTTTGGGATTCTTTCCGGTGAATATTGGAAATAAATTTGACAGTCCCATATAAATTTTAACGTGACAAGTAGGCCACAAAAAGAAGTAATCCAGAAGGAAACCATATTTGTCAAACGGAGGAATATATTGTAACGCATTTCGAATTTGGACTGGAAATTTGCCGCTTTGCCGAATATATCGTTAAAAGCTGCCAGGAAAGTTTAATTAAAAATCTTTATACTATTCGAGAACCGAGGAAAACATAGTTATATCTATGTAAATCTAAAATGCTAATATCCTGTAAATATTTTATCAGATGTAACTGAGAAGCTGCTTAAACTTTCTAAAACACAATGTTTAACCTCTTGATATAGAAGTGGTTAAAACTTCGTTAATACCCTATGCTCGATGAATTTTTGAATATGCATTTATTTTAAATTGAACGTTCTCGCGCTTAAACCGTTTAGTGGTCTCCATTTTTATTAATGGCTTCGAATTAATAATGTAGAGAAATAAAAGTAAAATGTCGCAGACTATGGCTTGCGGTGCAAATATTTCATGTCGGTTCTATAGGATTTATCGGGTGCTAACCGTATATTTGTGGACCGAGTTGTCACTTCTGATTTCACCCTCCCTCACTGATCGAACTGGGGATTCTTAATCAAGATGTCTTTACTCTACAACCATTATTTCCCAAGATGGAAAGTCGATTATTAACACTACAGGCATATTAAATTAAAAAAAAAATGCCGTTAAATACCTATGTAATTCTTGATGATTAAAAATATTTCGGTCAGTGTTTTGGGACACTGACGGAACTCTCGTCGATATTACATCGAAATGCTGTTTTTTCTTTGGATAAATATTGAATCTAATCAATGCAATTGATTGTGAAAATTAGCCAAGATAATAAAAATTGAATTTGTACTTTCTATTGTTCAATTTCCTGTATAAAGAAACTGATAGCGATTTAAAATAAGGCCACGTAACGAAAGACATGAAACGAGTTTAAAATGTTAAAGCTGCATTGATTCCGACAGTCACACTCGTTATTGCATAATTTACGAAAAGTGGCAATATAGGGAGATAAAGTACATTGTGAGACGGGGAAAACAGAAACTGCACCTAAATACGATGTATAGGTCCGCGCAACTAGACTAGAAATTGCATTTTACTACTTCGGTTTTATAAATGGACTTTTATAAAGATGTTTTCCAATCACAAATCTTTTGCAAGTTAAAAACTCTTCAATATACATGGTTTTAGGTTACATTTAACAATAAAA
This sequence comes from Hypothenemus hampei, assembly GCA_013372445.1. NCBI lineage: Eukaryota > Metazoa > Arthropoda > Insecta > Coleoptera > Curculionidae > Hypothenemus > Hypothenemus hampei. Next base: position 34,604 of record JABRWK010000084.1, on the reverse strand, counting down.
TAAACAAAAATAATACTCGTTAAATTGTTTCTCCATACATTTCTTTTCTATTGTTCTACTTCAAACAAATGTTAGGTTTTTGCTATAAATTGAATTACAAAAGTTTTTGCCATATAGTTTTTTGTTATTAATACAATGCGGTATCTCTATAAAAGCTTATTAAGCCTCTGTAATATACTTTACAAATGAACTAGATTAAATTAATATCTTCCGAGGTTTTCATTCATTTTACGCACGTGACACAAAAATAGAAGCTCGTTTCATACAAACTGGAAGTAGATGTATGCAGATCTAAGACAAAATATACGAGTTCTAAGAATCTTATCCACAATTAAGGCTTTCAGTCTTCTAATTAGACAAAATTCCAAATTGAAGCTTGAATGCATACTAGAAATGCACACATCAAAATTGAATAGGACACAAAATTTTAAATACTACATATTCGAGAATTTTATATAAATAAATATAACGATGAAAAAGATGAAAAGAAATAACAGACCTCAGTCCTAATTAGTATGCATTGAATTTCATTCTGAAAATTAAAAACTGAAGTAAATGTACTAAAGAATGTACAAAAATGTGAACTAAAATAGTTTTTTCAGCAAACTTAAATTGCAGTTCTTATTCAAATTAACGCAATATGAATAAATTACTGTTATGTTTTAATAAAGAGCATGACCTCCTTGATTGTTAATAACAGCTCTGTACCTATTCCTCATGCTAATGAGTTTGTCAAGGTCTTCCTGGTGAATTAGACGCTATTGTTGTTATAAATTCTATTAACTCATCTTGTATTTGAAATAATGTGTTTTAATTTAAAATACGTCTGTGTCCATATGCATACTCAATAGGATTTAAATCCGGTGATTGAGCAGGCCATAGAAAAACTATAATATCGTTTTCATATAAATACATGTTAACTGTTGGTTACAGTATGACGTCGAGCGTTCTCGTGCATTAACAGGAAATCATTGTTAGCTTGTGTTGCATATGAAAGAACTAAAGGCTACAAAATTTCCGCACGGTACTGATTTGATGACAAAAATCTTTCCATAGAAACGAAGTCAGAACAACATTCTAAACTGATTCCACCTTCATATTTATCGACTTTCTGGACAGTTTTCAAACAGCTTACATTTCCAACGATTCTCCATATTCTTGTTCTACGGGAATCTGGTCTTACTGTTAGTCTGAATTTGAATTCATTTGTACTGAGAACAAGCCTCCAATCTTGATTGTTCTACAACAGGTGATCCTGGGCCCACTCTAAACGTCTAGCTTGATTTATTCTGGACAATAAGTGTAACAAAATCCATACTCATACAAGTTTATTCCATATGGTCTGATCACTTACGTTGTGTACGGTCTGGAGTTTCAGTCTTATAGCGTTAGCAGTGACAGGTCTATTCCTCAGAGGTTGCATGTTAATAAATTTATCATAAATTAGCTGTGTAACGCCCCTATGTCTTGAACGTACAACATTCGTCACCTGATATCGTTGTCACAATCGCTTAAATGCACTTTTTGAGGAATTAACAATTTTTGTTACGGCCCTACAGGACTTATCTTGTGACAGTGTACCAATAACTCGCAACTGTGTTTCATGATGAAGATGATAACGGTTCATGTTACTCATTTAAGATTTAATAGAAACGAATTATTGAACATATTTAAACCACTGACAGATAAAAGTGGACGAATAAATAGTTGTTTTGTAAATCTAGCTTTAAACTTCATTTACCTTTTTATTATTGTAACTGACATGACAGCAACAAATAAATTATAGTCTAAAATATAGTACAATGTGTCAGTTAAGTTCGTTTGAAAGAACTCAAATAATTACACTGTTTAAAGAAGAATGGTCATTAAATGCAGTAGCAATAATAAAATTTAAAAATTGGTCATTTTATCGTCTTAGTCACCTTGTCACTTCCTTATCGATTATCCGTCAAAAAAAAGCAAAAAATCTATAGGTAAAAACCGGACTTAGCTAAGAAAAATAACTTGAAGAGTCGTTCATTTTTATCTGTCCCCAACTGTATAACGAATGCTTGCATTATTTTACCTTTCCTTGTTTTCGCAATTTTCTTTGGCGATAAAGATTATTGAATCTGATTAAAAAATAAATGCAGAAAAATGTCACAGGTCTAAATAATATAATCACATTTTAATACTTTGTAAGAATACACCTATTTACCATATACCATTTTTATTCTTGTCCTCTACTCAATTATAAACAATTTTCAAGCCATATGGTTTAATTATCGTTCGATAGGGTTAAATCAAGAATTCCTATTGAATTTTATAATTTTAATCTCGGATATTGCCACCTGTGTTTCTAATTTTGTCCTGCTATTGACAGGTGATGCATAATATAAATGTTCAAAAACTCTTTTGATCCAATAATATGGCTCAATTAAATTAAAGTTGGGATTTTGAAGTTTAGTTGTCAACTTTCTATTGAAAGACTTGAACGGTTCAGACTAAAATATTTTAATCAATATAAGGAATAAACAGTACAAATTTTTTCTGAACGATGTCCTATATATAGCATTCAGCATTAAAATTTCCGTCATTCAGCAACACCAAGTTCGTGCGTGCTATTAATGATATGCTTTCTTATACCATAACCGAGCTACTACCGAATAAAGTTGTATTCATTATGTTATATTTTGCTTTCTAAAAACTTGAATTCCTCTATCGCAAGTTTGCAAATAGAAAATCTGGGCTCCTCTATTCGTAAATCTCGTTTGACATGATCCCTGGCAAAATTCAACCTAACTCTACAATGATCTACAGTTACACTGACCCTTGAGTGTCAATACAAGGACTCAAATCATATTCTTGAAGTCATGCAACTTTTAAGAATACTCAAATGCCATATACGTTTTGAAAATGATTGTGAGTCTAAAATATTATCACTAACGCGAATCGTTATCTTTCAGAGGACAATCTTGGAACACAATTTTGACTAGGGGTCTTAACAGGATTTTTAACCTGTTCTGCTCAAAAGTTCAATCATACATGATACTGATGTATGGGATACACTGAATCTCTCACCTCCTTGGCAAAAATTCCAAACTTTCTCGTACGAAATAAATATTTGGGAATGTTCAGCAGACATCAGAATTCTAGATTCACGTTACATCTTAACACTTTAAACGGAATACTATCGAAACAATGGAAATTTCAATTGTGACTGACAGGAATTAAACCGTAAAAGTCTGAAAAGTCGATTGCAGAAATGATACGACTGAAAGGAAAAGAAAATATTTTGATGCATTGTCATTTCTTGAACTGCAAATATAAATATAAAAGACACTTCTGTATTATTCAATTGGGTCATAACGAAAGTAAAAAAAAACCATTTAGGCTTCTACATTTAAAAATAGCTTAAAATAGGTTATTTCCAATATTTCATGTCATTTAGTAGAGACATAAGCCACGCAACCACTTAATAATAACCAAGACTCAAAAAGGAATTAATAAAAGCAAAATTGTTGAACGTTCGAAAACCTTAGTAAGTCACGCGATTGTTTCCTAAACAACTATTGACGACAACCGAATAGGGCAAGCTAGACCCTCTAATTATAAATGTCTTTGGCTCTGAGGTGTCTAATCAGGAAATACATCAAACTGAACATGGTTTGATGAAAATTTATTAAAAGGAAACCTCCTGAGATTCGCAAGTACGATAATTGGAACTTGCGGGACAGACGTTGTTTGCAGCGGGGAAATATCGATGAGAGTTCATCATCTCATATGAATTTGAGAACGTCCTCGATTCAAAACCTACTCGAATAAAGTTTTCCAACCGGGAAACAAAGTTTCTATTTGAATTTTATTGCTCCATCTGTGGTCATTCATTTCAGAATAACGCACGCGAAACTAGCAATAAAATAATAAAAACAAAATTTTTACCCGCTCTTAAATTAAATTGAAAATTTTACAGGACTTTTCAACTTTAGACATGGAATATTCATGAAGCGTGCTAGTGGGCTCGATTTGCTGTGTAATAAAGTTTTTGATGTTAACTTACAGCTACAATTTGTAATCTATTCGGGAACACGTAATTCTGCTTTACAAACAGATAAATAATGTAAATTCATTACTGAAGCTCAAATTAAACCTTAAAACAATGTTATTTGTTTTAAATTCTTTCACCTGATGGCTAACCACTGATTGGTTGGTTTATTTGTTAAAATAATAATAATAATGAAACCGTAACGCACATAAAATAAACGTTCTGTATTTATATATTTCATAACGCTATCGGTTTATGCCAGAATGTAGAGACCAACACGTCATTCATAAATGCCCATGTGAATATTAAAAGAATTAGATTTTAAAGCAGTTTTTGTGTCTGCGGATATATGTGCTGACCCCATTGTTCAGGATTTGAAGGGCCATTTATTCGAGATAGTCCGAAGCGACTTTATTGAAGTCTTTTTTAGTGATTAAAAATTTGATTACGATGTGTTTCGCGCTTTTTGTCATGGCATACGTATAGAGTCCTTTTTACAGAGGTATTAGGTTAATTTGCAATTTTATCGGGAGTAGCCAAATCAGCATTTGTAAACTTCAATGACGCAGCCAATAACGTATTACAGTCATCGAAGTAAACAAGACAGGGCTTACAATAAATTTAAAGCGATCGGAGTAATGTGTTGGAATTTCAAATAATGTCTGTTCGTGTAACGATTATAATGAAGTTTCCTAAATTGCTGTTTGGATTTGAATGCTATAATAATGCGTCATATCGAACTGGTAGGTCTATGGAGGAAGTACCGTATCAACAATCACACTTAATTTCCTTTGGCGACCAAATTTTGTCATTTATTAACGTTCAGGATAACTCGATAATATTTCATTGTCAAATTCTATTGTCCTTAGCTTTTGTTTTTTTTTGAAAAGTTTCGGGAATTTTCATCGTCTCTTTTTCTATATAAAAGAACAAGTAGGTATGAAAGCACTCGAGCATCCCGAAACACTTCGCCTTTAAACGGCAATAGATATATGGGCCTCCAACAGCTCCAAACAATTTCGGGAAAGGATTACTAACATTTAGTTAAATAAATGTGCCGAAAACCTTAATGCCCTCGACTTGGAGCCTAAACACTGGCGATTGCTCCTTGGAGTGGAAGTAAGACGATGAGAAGAAGGTCTCTACAAAACGGGGGTGCGTTACGGCTTCGGAAAAACCTCTGACAGAATACCTATTTATGGTTTGACCCCATTGATCCGTAGGTGAAAAGGGATTTTGTGACCTCGCGGGAATGTATGGTCTTAACTCTTATCAAGACATGACACGGCATGATTTGCAGCCCTTAATATTTTCTATAAACTATCCAAATGTAATTTTTAATTTATGTTTCTGTATCTATCAGAAAAAAAACTATTAAATTTAAATGGGAAAATTCTAAACTCAAGTCTGTTTAAAAAATAAATAACATTATTGTATTTTATAAATCACTCTATCTAAGCACAAAGCATGGGTGGCTATATCAGCAGCATTTGGATATCCTCTTGTGGCAAAAGAATAGAGCAGCAATATATAGCCGTTCGGGCTTTGTGAACTGGTACCGCTCAATTTATGAATAAAAATACCATAAATTACAGCGATATCAATGCGGCGGAATAAATGCATATTTACAACGCACTGTCTCTCTCTCTCATTCTCTCTTCAGGGAAGTTGTGGCTTTTCCTTTTAATCATCGGTCATTAAACGCTGATTAAAATTCCACGAGGATTATCGTTTGCACACCAACACCAGAGCGGTATAAAAAATTATTTTTAGGGTTTATGGAAATAGACAATAGAGTTAAACGAAAATCGAGCGTTCCAATATAGAAAGGTTGTCCTCGGGGCTTTAAGAAAACCGTTTATTTAAGGATGCAGTTTAGATCCAAATCTTAGCATTCACAGTGCAAAACATTGATATATCCGAATACATTTTGCACGTAACAACGACCTTTATTGTAAGCATTACTGCAAGCATAATGTTTACTTTAGTTTACAAAACGGCAAAATAAATACCATTTATTGCTCGAGAGAAAAAAAAATTCACGAAGCTGGAAGGAAATAATTTTAAACTAGGGCAAGCGGTTAATCAACTTTCTTCATAATGCACGCATTACACTGACAGCAATTTACTGGAATAAACTAACACACTCGCTTGGAAAAGTTTCACCAGCTTGGAGTAGGTAAGAATGTTGAAAATTAACAACGTCAGAAAATAAAGTCCGAAATAAGACTTTCTTTCTAACGAGTCTCTTTTAAAATGGAAATGAAAATTGGAGATTTTAAATTGAAATATTCAAATAATCGAATTGCCAAATTGCAAAACTAGCGCGAGGAATTGACTTCTCTTTCTTAATTCGACATAAGCCTGAGAATACTCCAATTAATCCTGTTATCGAACGGACATTTTGACGGTGAATTATCACGTTTATTCCGTAAATTTCGAAAATGTATTTATATTTCGACTGAACTTATTTCCTTCACGGGCGGGCAAAAATAAACCGTAAGAAGTTATTCTATAAATTTCCCAAGTTTCATTTCGGCAAATCGCTTCAACTGAGACAGAATGGGAGATTGGGATAGAATTCTTCGATGAAAATTCCTATTTGCGAACACTTTTTTTTAGCAGCTGCAAAATTTAATAACGAGCTCGTTATTTTAACCATTTCATCTCCTTTCCAATGTTCAAGTTATTAATTCGATATTGGGACATTTTACATTAATTTACAGATGATTATAAACTACGAAAAAGCATGAGATTACAAATTCGATAAATTTAAAAGTGGAAATTTCACATAGCAGGAACTCTTCCTATCCATGATCACTTTTTCTATCTGTGCTGTCGAACAAAATCATATAGAAGATTGGGCAAGACATCAGGATTGGATCACAAAAATTTTAATCTTTTATGTCTAAGCCTCAAGTTATTCCTTGACTTGTTCAGATTGACTATACATATATCAATGGTCAAACACAATTTTTCAATGAAAAGCTTTGTGTAAATTGTAATTTCATATTTATTTTTTTCAGTTCCAGCAATTATTATTTCTTTGACAAACTTAAAAAACATCTTCGAATAAAAAACTTTAACAATAATATAGAGAGATGTAAATTACGGTTTTAGACAAACTCCAAAAATTCTTTTCTAATTGTTTTAAAATGCTGGTCTCATGATACGAAAAGTATACCAAAATATAGAAAAACTATTTTGAGAAGCAATTCAATTGAGGGGTCCAATGCAATAACCTGGCAAGTCCACTATATTAAAATGTTTCGGAAACCAAAAAACGTCCCGAACATATCAGGTTTTCTACAAAGTACTGATAGACAGGCAACCACCATTGCAACAGTTTATTTAGTTTGAATTGGTAGTCAAATCTCGTTCATGCACAGAACAAATGGTTATTTTATATTAGAAATATGTCATTACCTCATTTTTTCATAAGTAGACTTGCAAGGTTATAGAATCGAACTCCTCAATTGTTGTTTTCCAATTTTTATATTTCATACTTTAAGCATTTTTATCAATAACATTTTTTTTTCTAACAATTCCTGTTTGACCATATCTTTGTATTATCTCTATGTATTAAAATACATTATCGAATTTCATGAAATTCAAACGTTTTCCTCCCATATTTCTTTCGACTGCTTGCATTATTCCATGAAATCGTTTTGTTGAATTGAGACTCCCGACTTGACTCTGCTTTCTCGGTTGCTTGATTCACTTCATCGCAGACTCTTTTTAATATCAGTTTTTGTTTTTTCTACTCCGCAAGACATATTCTAAGAAATTTTCTATCCTATCGAGACCATGCATGTCATATGCATAGAAAACTACAATATAATTCTACTATGTTCATTATACTATGTCAGAACTTTTAGAAATTACATTTTGAAGGATAATTTATTGTTTAAATCGAATTTGAGGCCATATACAGAAGGAGGAATATTCAAAATTATGATAAATAACCTACCTTTTATATTTTAATAATTTCCTCAGCCAATTTGTTAGCTCAAACCAAGGTAGAAGAATTTTTTAGGTAATAGCACGTCGGTTTAAATTGCCAAAAATATGACCACATAAATGTTCCGGCGCCGTCAATTCCTACCAGATGGCGCTTATAATGGTCACCTCGTTTCAACATTGATTTAAATGAGAATATTCGATTTTAAATGGACTTTTGCATTTAATATTGAATATTGTTAAACAATATGAAACAGAAAATTAGTATTTGTCTTTCTAATGTGTTCTTAGCATGTTCATATTAATTGAGAACATGTATAAAAGGTAAAAAATCCTAAAATTGTCGAGCATTATTTATTTAAAATTTAGTAGAAAAAGTGTGTCAATAAATTGCTTGTGTTCTCAACACGTTTAGGTACAATAAAATTAACGAGTGATACAAAATAGAACAGAAACTAATCCACATAAAAAATGCACATGGGTTTGAAATAGTTATTCATTTAAACAAAACCGAGACAAATGTTTTTTCATTTTGAAAACATTAAAAATTGTCACAAAAACACAAAGAGGAAATATTGCCGTTCCGGAGAAACAATGACGCAACTGCAAATTTTTGAAATTTTGACTTAACAACTTAACTTTTTTCTAAATTAATGCGTTTATTCGGAAAAACAACCACGTAAATAGAGTTTCCATATTTTATTAACGCTATTAGGATTTATTCACTTCTTTAAAACTTAAATGTAAATAATTAAACATCGTATTTCGTCTCTCCTGTAAAATTTATAATTTTACAGTTGCGTCATGGTTGTATTGCATTAATAATGCAATAAATGTAGTTACCATAACTGCCCATGGGTGTCAATGGTCGCCATATTGGTTCGTTACATGGTAAGATCGTTTAGCACCGTACTCCTACTGCGCAAATATTCTTCTACCATGATAAAAACATAAAAATTTACAACCCTTTCGTTAATTTATGCATTCATTTGTTTTCTAATAATATACTACCTATCACTATTTCCAAAATACTAACTACCTTCATGTAAATTAATTGGCAATTTTTCCTTTCAAAACACTTAATTTAAACCCGACAAAAAAAAGACCCAAACAGATTTCAACTTAATTCAAGTTGGTAGATTCCATTTGTTTTGCCCGCCTTATTACTGTAGCTGAATACCAAATGCCCAACTGCTATTTGTTGATTTATGTTTATTTGTTTTTTTTTTTTTGAGTGGAGCATAAAGAATGCACCCCCAAAGCATTCTTCACATAGCATGTTTTTGGCGGCACTGAAAAATAACGTCGATATACTACTCTGACTAGCTAAAATTTAACATATGAAATTCGGTGTTTTAACATATGAAGTTAATTTACTCAGGCAGATGGTTATTTTTATTAGTGGGGACCAAATGTGATGTAAATTGGCTCAATGAACAAACACAACGAGATTGTTAATTAAAAATACGTTCAAGAGATGCCGCAATTTTAAAGTGCCAAGCTTTTCCAAGTAAATTGTCAAAGAAGAGTTGAAATTTTGTTAATAGCACCTCAACTATTTTTTTCTTCTCTTAAATTAACTTGATTTAAACGAAGTAGTAGAGAGAGAAAGAGAGAGAAAGAGAGAGAGAGAGAGAGAGAGAGAGAGAAGTTTTTTCTGTTTACAAATTAATTATTCAAGTTTTGTGTCGCGGAAGTGGTTTCTATTAAAATTGAATATTGGTATTGACTTACCTCAAAAATAAATGTTTTAAGATCGTTGACGGAACACCGTCAGGTCATTAATTATAACCTTTCTAAAAGTCAATCAAAGTAGAAGGATTAGTTAATTAGGCTGAAAGTGGAAAAACAATTTATACAGATGGCCCTAAAGCGTATACACCTGCTGTTTCTCGAATAAATGAAATGAAATTAAACATAAATTCTAGGCACTGGCACGAAAGACGATCCGGCAGGAAATGGGAAATTATTTGATATTTAAATGTACGCAAACACTTAAGAATATTGTTTGTTTAGTAATTCGAAAGATTTTTAAGAAAAACCAGTCCGAAAAGTAATTTTTTTCAACTTTCTAACTCCTCAAATTTATAATCAATAGAACCTGTCTCAATTTACATTCGGAAAAAAAAACTTTACTCCTGCTTATAAATCTACATATGTGAATTTCAAAATATACATTCCCCATGTAATCAAAAAACAATATATCTTTCAATCAGCGACAATATATTCCAATCAACCAAGTTTTATTTTCTTTTGATTTACTTTTAACATTGTTATTGATAATAGCGCCCTTATTTTTGCCATGAGTTCTTTTCGAAACTTTTCGAGCTTTCGGAAATTGATTGGCTTCTGTTTAGTCAACATACAGTGCTTTCATGAAATAATCGATAATTTTGATGAAACGTATTAAAATAATCTTAAAAAAAAAACAAAAATTGAAAAGGCACAATTATTTTTTTTTATGACGATTGCATAAATTTCGTGTATTAAAATGTAGAGTAACAAAAAAATTCAATAAAGTATTTAAATTTATGACAAACAACGATCTAGAAATAGATATTAACACAATAATTACTGGAGAGATCACCAGTTTGGTGATTACAGACACCTTTTACGATTCACACTATTTATCGTTCATTGTAACGACATTGAAAGACAACTATTTTCTATTCAATACTGCATGGACTCGTTAAAATTTCCACTTATGCATTCTCCTTTGGAAATTGACATTCTGGATCAAGTGGTAGTTGACATTTAAGAAAAATTGTAGAATGACAGTTCATTTAAATCATTGATTTTTTCCTTTTTTGTCGTTTTACGAAAGCATTGTATTCGAAAGGAACTTTCAGAAACTATTTATTAACTAGACAACAACGGGGTTTAAACTGTAAATAGAGTGTTCTCACCTTCAATAAAGTTAGTATCTAAAATATCGTTGCTTAAGTAATCTCTACCCTTCTAATGACGGTCAACTTGGGCACATAGAAGTTGCTTTATTAACGTCAAACGTGACAAATTGCCTTGGATATTCCTTTTTGCCGTTTCTATTGTGAAACCAGTTTGCGGAAGTTCGACTTGTTCATACAAAATGACTAATAATGATTGTCAAAATAATTTCGGTATAAAATTAAGTTCAACACCACAAGAGCATTAATCACATAAGACGCCTTAGAAAATCTGGCTCCAAAGGACTTTATTCCCTATTCCAGAAAATTGATTGGTTCTGAATTACGTGAATACTAATAAAAAATTTCGCGGTATGATTTACGATATGATGCTTGTTACGCATATTGTGCGGTTATAAAAAAAAACAGTGCATGAATAATTTTAAATTTTCGAGAACATGTGAATCTTTCTTATCGAAATCTCTATAGTTTTTCTTAATTCTAAATTTTGTGGTTGCAATTTCTCATCACAACCTCTTAGTCTGGAGCTTTGAGATTACCCCTTGAATAGTGTGCATTTCCTAGAAATTGCCCTGTGTAAGAAGTGAAACTCCAACTAGCCAAGAAGTTCTCTTTTAACATTTACAACAAAAAAAAAAGAAAATTATAAATCCGTCTGGTAAAATAGGAAAGCAAATTAATCCCCTCTGATAGTTGTAAAGAAAATTTCTCGCTTTTTAAATTTGTTTCAGTTAAAGCTGGTTTTTCAGCAGCTATGACGGAAATTGTAAAAGTTTTTATTGAGAATTCATGCTTTATACGCGGACTTGAAGTTAAAACGTGTTTCGCCACATACAGAATATATGAGGGCAAAATATAAATAGCACGACTCAATAAAGTGATTTCAAATTAAACTTTTTTTACGTGGAACAACCCAAAATATAATTTAATTTTTTTTTTGTATTGAGAGAGTAAATCGGGAAAAGTAATTTTCATTTAAGTTGGCCTCTGCCAAATGTGCCCTAAACTGGTTTTGAGCTTAGAGTAATCCTATTTTAAGGGAAATAATCCTACTGTTACACAAATAGGCACTATAACAATTCTCTATTCGGTTTGGTGGTCGTTGAACATTTTTATCCCTTGTTACTGTAAATTCCACTTTAATATAAACCAACCTGTTCTTTGTTGCCACAGGACTAGAATGAGGTGATTTCTGTGCTTGTTTAAAAGTCTCTTTTAATTTGTCAAGCCTAAAAGATCAAAGGTTTCTAAAGCTGTGAAGTACGTCGACCAACTGTTAATGGTAAACCGCTCTCGAGCGTAATGAAAGTCGAAAACTATTTAACAAGAAGGAGGTGAGAGACCCTGAGCATTGTTTCTGCAAGTGGACCCACGACGGTATTGTTTTCGTCCTCGTTAATGACAGCGAGGGTCGAAAATGGTCAGGCACTGGCCTTTGCTAATATACTTTTAAGCTAATTAACATTGAGAAATAATATACTTGGTCATGCTAAACCTTCTATTGTTGGTCATGTTTATTCGACGGTCAATTTAACAATTTCAAAACGTTCGGAAATGGAATGCTTATAGAATATTGTTTTCTGGAATTGAAATGAAATTTTATTCAAATTTACTTTTTGTTTTACATTTTAAAATATATTTATCGGGAAAGTAATTTCGAACCTGGTGTTATTTATATTGTAATTTTCAACAAATACATCGAAAATTCGATAAATTGGATTTCTCGTTCATTTACTGCAAAAAATTATCTAGTCTATTGCACCGAAAACTGTAAATAACTGGCGATCAATCAGTACAATTATTTGTATGAAGAGATTCAGCGTCCGTATATGGATAATTTATATTGTATTTTGCTGGCGTTCATTATTGGTTTTTTCATTTTTAACTTTTCTATATACTACATATAGGTATGTATATGTATATTGTGCATTACAATTGAAATATTAAGCGCACTTGGTGTTTGCGGAAAAATTTAATAAGCACAAATCTAGCATCGAACCTATCAACTATTAATAACAATTTTTCAAAATAATATTAAAAAATAAAGGAGATTTTCACTTTCATGCGTACATTGTCACACAAATATCCATGATATTTATCATACTTTAAGGAGAAAAAAAGATATGGAACTCAAAATGATATGGTTTTCTTTATATCTCGTCATAGATTGATAAAAAAAAAATAAATGATACAACCTCGGCAGATTTGCATTTACGGTCGTTGCTGACTTGATTTATTACACACTGTTTCTATATACCATTCGTACATTTATTCTTTTATAAATTTGCTTCGCCCAAAACTCGGATTCATATTTCACCTATTCTACTATCAATTCAAGACGTCTTATTATTAGCTTTGGGTATAAAATCGAGATCATTAGGGTGATGTTTTCACCACTAATATTCAAAAACGCTATTAAAGTAATCAAATAAAGTGCGATAAAAGAATTTTCAAATAGCCTTTTTTTTCTCTCTCTCTTTCTCTCTTTCTAACCGCAAAAAAATTAAAAGAGAAATTCCAGAAATGTTCAAAAAAGAAAAAAACATATTAAGAGGAAATATGAAGATTGCTACTGACGTAATTGAGTTCAAGACTTCAAACACTCATATATGAGTATACAGGTGAAATAGAAGAACAACATTGTACATTTTTAGCGAGATATACTTTACATACTACATAGCTACAAAATAAATGTATTTCGCACCTTCTATTTAGATCTTCTTTCCCATTTAAATGTTTAAATGGAGTGTTTCAGGAAAAATATTTGCCTGAAAATAATTGGTAATTAGACAAAAGATAACATATTTTATTTATTTAAAAAGCAAACAATGCAACAGTATATTTTATGTCTTCCAACTAACGAATTAACCTAGGAAATTACTGAAATATAGAAGTAATTTATTTATGATAATTTATGTGGCTGCTTGAAAGTGCTGCTAATAGTTTTCTCTGTAATTTAGAGGCTAAATAGTCATTTGGATGACATTACACTGTTTACAACAAAAACGAACAAGCATTTTGCACAGGGTGGAATATTTAATAATAATAATAATAATAATAATATCTTAATACCAATTTAAATATCAAATTTCCTTAATGCCCAAGGAACTGAAACTGTCCAGTTTGGGCATTCGACATTAGAATATCCATAATTAGAATCATCCTTGAACATTCATTTAAAAAAAAAAAATGTATTAAGATGAGCAGAGAAAAGTCAAATGGTGAAATACGAACAAAGAAATTAACATGTAATTTGTAGGTCAAATTTCTTTGTAACGTGAACAGTTTCTTTATTTCTTTTCAAACAAAAGTTCGAAGAGGTACAATTCGTTTCAATTCAGTAAGTGAAAAGCTTTTAAATCACATCAAATTGAAAATAGTGTATAGCCGGAGGCCGAAAATATGGGCAACAGCATCGTATTTTATAAAAGAAAAGCCTTAACTTTGTTAAGAGTATAGAAAAGGTACCTACATAACTAACATCTACGACATAATGTTGAGTGAATGAGTTTCTTAATTATTAATATTAATTTCGCTAATGAAAGGAAACTTATAAAAGAAAGTCTTCAATTAAGTTATAGAAAAAATGTATTAGAGACGAATTTCATTCTAGAAATGGAACGTGACAAAGCTCGCGCAGCCTTTATATCAAAAAGCTGTTTCGCATTAGATGAACATTGTACTTAAATGGTTTATTACGACAGGAATGTCGATTGATGAAAAATAAATAAATTCCTTTTTCTAAACCATTTATTATATGTATTAAAAAGTTTATTTTACACCAGTCACTTTCAAGTTATTAAAAAGTTTCCGAGCGATTAAAGGTTGCTACAAGTAGACTTAAGTGGTTTGCAACTTTGACATCTTATGTCGTTTCTGGAAAATAAACTTTTCAATCTGAAACTTGAGCATTTTGATAATTTTTTATTAAGCCTCAAAAATACCTTCTATGTATATGTATACATACACCCATAGGGTGGTTTTAGCGTTTCGCTAACTTCCTGTTAAGTGCATGTAACTGCTGAAACTCTAAACCACATAAATGTCTTGGAGCATAGTTTTGCTGCTGTTGCCCATATTGCCGGCTTTGCAAGTCAAAGGATGTCTAGACCGTGCTTAAGAAACAACCAATATGTTCCTCTACTGTTAATAGAAACCCAAATTCCACCAGTTTTCGAATATTTCTTTAAAGACGAGCAAATAGATAAATTATACCCTCTAATCTTGAATATAAGACGATGCGAGAGTAATAATTAGACTTTTGAACGTTAAAAGTTCTTGAACTTAAATATACGAAAAGGGGTGAAAGAAAAGGGAAAAGGGGTGCTTATTATAGGTTATTAAGCAATTTGCGTCCAAAATCTATGCCTAAAGTTTAATAATGTACCTGGTTGAGCATTAAATTGAAAGTCTTAATACAAAAATTTCTTTGTTCGTTTTCATGTTTCTCAAGTTTTAAAACTGTTCTAGTATTTTCCTAACAATTTTGTTTGACTAGGCTTTTCCAACTTTTCTCTTAGGAATAAGCCTGTAAGTATATCTAGTTATTTATTTAATATTCGCGAGAGGTTAGATACGCCACATTGTTCGTTGATCGAGTGGAAGAAAATTCACTGCGATATTTATTATTTACGATCTCCTTTTGATCTTTTGTAGCGCACACACAAAGCGTTGCCTGAATCTTTTGTAAAGAGACAGCCACCCGATGCGTTTTCTTAAAATAAATCAAAATCCCCTATACGCATATCACTGTCTAGTCCCCGTATTAATAATAAACCGCACCCGTTAAAAAAACTTGAATCTACCCTTTAAGATAACAGTTATTCATTTTGAATATAAATGTTGCAAAAAAGATGTATGGTGCCGAAAGCAACCCCCCATTCCCTCATCCATGCAATTATCACGCCATTAAAAGCTTTTACTGAAAAACATGCCCTCCACCTTACCGATGTGTCAAACTCCCTAGAAGTCTGAGCCGAAAATTTATATTCTCCTGGATTCTGGCCTCGTGGACCTGGCACTTTGTTAGTTAAATTAATGGCAGTATTATATTTTATTTGTCCAGCGGTTGGTCGGTTTTAAATTACGAAATAAAATGCAGAATAAATGGCGTATTTTTTTCCCTTCTCCTCTAATTTAATCAAAACCAAAAATGCCGTTTGGCACTTGTAGTGTTTGAATTTCCAGTTTGACAAATCTGTGGAATTGTAGCTGGACTCTACAAGCTTAAAACTTTATCTCATTTAATTGAAATTAGTTTTCCAAATACATATTGTTATCACAATCAATTATTGGTTTTTGGTAAAAGTTAATTAGGTGTTTGGGTTTCAATTTATTTAGACTCTGTTCGAAATTACTTTGGCAACATTTTAATTGCATCATTTGTGGCAGTGTATAAAACTGACAGAATCATGAAACTACACTATTGGCAAAAGTCGACCGGCTATGCTATTTTCCGAACATAGGACAAGAAAATTATGTTATTATTGTCTTTAATACTACTATCGATAGTGGACACAAATAGGGATACGTAAAGTGTCTAAAAAGTTGGACCAAGCCAGGAGAAAAATTACTAACAGTAAACAGAGTCAAACTAAAAGTGATCATTGGTGAGCTCACAGGGCATGCCACCCTTAAGACATACTAAATTTAAACTCGTAATTGTGGAGCAACTACACTGTTGACTAGCCATGTCAAGAAGAAAGTTAGAACATGGANTCATTCACGACTAACATAAATAAAAAATATATATCTTAAATAATGCCACGGATCCAATTAAATGTCAGAAGAAGAACTGTCGCAAATTGATAATGTTTTTCTTATTTTTCGGGTTACGTGCATGTGTTCCAATCAATTTGAAAGGTTTACGAAAAGCATCTGTTTTCTTAAAGACTTTCTCGAGAGTTTTATGCACGGGTCGATCTATCTTGAAAAGGACTGGAAGTTGAATAATTACTTACCTTAAGTCTAAGGCCATTAATTAAAGTTTCTTTTATTAAATTGGGAGGGTGAGGGGACCGGATATTCGAATATTTCAAAGCGATTTTTTAATCAAATCCATCAAGTGTGAAATATTCGAAGAAGAAAATAAATAACAAAATTCAGTTGAACTCTCTAGGCGGATGTTGAAAGCATACAAACAAAGTTTTCGCAATGAAAATTGGCAACTGAATTGGAAAGCCGAATCGTGAAGGTAAAGACGCCTTGAACAATTTGCGGCTCACCTAACAAACGATTAAATTTTCAGTAGCTTTCATAAATCTTAAAATTTCCTAGAGCTTCTTCTTTCTAGCCCGTACTATTAGCGCCTGATTAAAATTCCTTTAAAGCCGTTGCATCATCAGCCGTCAACACATGGGTTAGACATCCCCAAGGTTTTCATTTACTAAAAGACTTTTCAGCATTATAGATCGATTTAAGCTCGCTTGCTGCTGTACATTCCACATTTTCTTATAGACTGAACGTGACACGTTATTTAACCGAATGTTTTAGGATTAGGGAAAATATTTAAACGCATCAAGGTGAGTTAGCAGCTCTTTTTAACATATAAATTAAGTTAAATTTGAAAAGTTTCGGACTCCTATTTATTTACTCTCCCCAAAGCTAAACATAGTTTCGCAAGTAGCAAAAGCTAGACCAGGGAAATTTCCGAATCCTAAAATTGGCTAGTCAACTAGAAATACCCTAGGCGGAGATATTCTGGCTTTTAAATGTTCATTAAACCTGAAGTTAGGTATGATTGCTAATAAGAGCTTACGAAAAACATACAGAGCTATCTTAATTTACATAGAGATAATTTTACGCAAAAGAAAACTCTTTTAATAGAGGTAATTTCAGAGCTTTGATACGTAATAACACAGGTTAGATTATTAATATCCAAGTAACAAGAAAAGTTTTTATTTTGTTAAAAGAGAATGAGTTAAGTTTTCAACTTGAAACTTTCTTTATTATTATTTTACCTGCAATGTTATTAAAATGAGGTTTTTCAAATTTACTGAGAGAACTAAGTGGGTTAGAATTCAACTAAATGTTCACAATTTCGAGACCCTATCAGAAATTGAAGTTTCAAATACACCCCACCTGTTATGTTATCGTGATGTTCAGTGGAAACTCTGTCCTTTTATGAGGTTCGAGATAATTGCATGTGTTACTAAAAATGACGGTGTTTCAAATTGTCATCCAATCACTGAGCTTGCAGTTGGCCCGTTACATTTCAGTAATTTCATATTCAGGTCTTTGTTTAGTGTTAAAAATCGACGAGTTTTAAATTAGCAGGACAGCAATAAATTTTCATGAGTGACTTTGTTTAATGCTCTCGAATATCGCGGTAAAAAAAATGTAAAAAAATACTTCTGAAAATGCGATAATTCCGAAACCCATATCCACATATATTTTTGTCAAGAGCTTAACTTCATTTGGTGTTTCTTACTTTCCGGAATTGAATTACATTTATCCCTTTTTAGGTTAACATTTTGTTCTTCCTATGTTGAAGAAAATTTGATATTATTAAATTGGGACATATGATTTACCGACTTTTCTTTAAAAAGTCGATCCAACAAAAAAAAAAGAAAAAAAGGCAAGTTGTAAAGTTGGTTTGTAACAATTCAATGTCATGGTACATTCACCGGGTCCCGATGTCTTTTTTCGCTGGACCTAATCTTTTATACCCAGCAAAAGACGTAGATAATCCTAAAAATATTTCCCTGGTGCTTTAGAAAGATTAAAAATGCAGAGTAAGCAACTTGGAAAATCCTTTCCAACGGATGCAGGCTGATATATCAAACCATCATTTGAACTATTAAATAGCGCTCTAACGTATTCTTCGGTTTCCAGACACTTAGAAATGGTAGGGAAGTTTTTCCTTTAAACTTTTTAAAGTTTCACCTCTCCTTTTTAAAAAATTCTCATGTACGAAACGTTCTTTTACAAATAATTTATCACCGCTAATAATTTATCGTTTTGAAGTCGCTTTTTTTTATTAAAAGAAAAAGTAAATATTTGAATGTATTGGCTACGGAAACGTTCAAGCATCATCGGGTTTTATAAGAAGAAACGAGCTTTTCCAACAAATAGCGGCAACGCCATCTGCCGTATTTATTGCAACCTTTACCCTACTATGCTTTACTCTTCTTAGCCAAACTTCCTTCAGGCGCTTCACAGGAAATCTTTTAAAACCGTAAAAAGAGAAACTTACGCTTCTCTTCTTGGCTTTAAGATGATTTTATTCACTTCTTTATCAATACAAATTCACTGATTTCTATTCGTCTACCGTGTTCAGGCAAACGATAAGAGTTCTACTTCGGGAAACGTTGGCTTCTCTAAAACAGGATCAGGTGATAAAAGAAGAATGAAGCAACATTAAAACTAAAAAAGCAAACGAATATGGTGAAATTTTTATTATTTTATTTTATTTTTTAATTTATCATCAACACTTTGAAAACCATTGTACTTTTGTAATGAGTAAGAGAATTTTGAATGAAATCTATCATTTTTTTAGTCTAAAAATATATTAAAGTTCATTTATCTTCAATGTGAAATCCAAATCGATGGTTGTTTTATTTCGAAGTGTCTGAAAAGTTATACTTGACTGGATTCCAATTTGAGTAAACCGGTCAAAATTCTTAGGAAATGGAAAGGAATAATTCTACAATTGAAAAACTCTTTCCATAATTATTAATCTCACCTGCATTCTCCTCGATTAAAATCACCAATTCGATCAATTAAATGAAATTAATTGGGAAGTTCTCCAAGTCAACTGAAGAAACTTTTCTCCAAACTTTTTAATTGTTTTGTCAACAAGCCCAAATTTTTTAAACGTCATAATTTAAACTTATTATTGTAAAATTCCTTTTCATAAACTTCATATTAAATTCAAGATTTTATTAAAGCTTATATGAAGAATTTTACTATTTTATCATGAAGTGAAAGAAGATATAATGCCATATAAATGGGGTCACCAGCTTTATAGAGAAGCCTTTATTTTAATAACTATAGACGAAAAAAAAGGAAAAACATGCCATATTAGGTCTGGAACACAAAAGCGAGTATTACAGAGGTCCGTAAACTACCTCTTAAACTACACCCTTTTGAAAGCAAATTACAGACCTTCCACTACCAATACCAGAGCTGGTGTTGAAAAACTTACTTCACTAGTATAAGAAACTGTCCTGGCATTTTACAACCGACACTTTTATGAATCTACGTGTAATTAACATTTTCACAAGACCTATTTGCGAATTTTAGAAGGCCCTAAAACCAGTTCTTCGGTTTCAGTTTTATACGCGATCGTTAAAATCTAATCCCAATTACAGCCTGAAACCATATTGCTTTATCTCACGTGTCACTTAATGTCTAAGAATTTAGTACGTTCATCGTGTGGTTAAACCAATCAGTTCTTTTAAACTTGACAATCTTCGTTGAAAAAGTTTAGCAACAGTTGTTGTATATGCTTGTTTAGCTTATGTTTGATAAGAAATTCTAAACATAATACATGCCTAAAGGAGTTGCCCGTATCGTTCAATCTAAAAGCTTCTATTACAAAGCATAATTATTCAGGGATGTTATCTTAATGAGTTTTTGATTGTTTTTACCACAAACGATGTCTCCGTGCACGTCTAAATTTAATATTTCTTTATTAACTCTATTAAAGCTCCACGATGAAGATTTATTGGTAAGCAACGCCTAATTTTCACATGAGCTTCATGTAAATATAGTTGTTCCCGTCCTACATTAAGAAACAGAAATAATTAGGGTTTAAGGAAATTTAACTAGTTTCCAATAATTTTAAACATCAATGTCTTACAACGATTAGTGATGTAGATACGCCATATTGGCTATCATCTCCTATCAACTTGACAGTGATTGATAAATGTGGGTCTGATTTTCTCAAGTCACTCGGTCGAGAAAGGCAAGTATTCTCTGTATCTAAGGAAACGAAAAGGGCTCGTTTTCTTTCTTCAGAACCCCCTTTTTGTTTTTTTTTTTTCATTTTATTTTATTTTTTTAGTGTTCAACTAAAACGTCATTATTTTCCACAATGTCACTATAATCTAATTTGACTATCACAAAATTCCGCATTCATTATGGATGTAGCAAAAATCAATATTTCTAGTTGATTAGAAGAACTGAACTGAATTGAACTACACCACTATACGTACGGGAAAAGCATAAATAATCATTTTATCGTATTGGAGGCTTACGTTACATACATAGGTTGTTTGTATTGAACCGATAGACATAAAAGGAATAATTTATAATTGCGATAAGATATCTTTGAGAGAGAATTTCCATAAAATTGAACTATTAAAACAAGCGATATTGACTATCCTACTGAAAACTCATTAGTAATTACTTTGTCTAACTAACAATTAAAGCTAGATGATGCAAAACTTCCTGAAACTCATCAAATAGGTTATTTTATGTTGGGTTCTCTATCTGGTCATTAAAGTGGTTTATCTGCATCAGAGAAACTGATTTCACGGAAACAATATTTTTCTCTAACTTCTAAATTGGGCAAATGGTTTAAGAATCTATTAAAAAATAAAAAAATAAAAAAAAAGACAATTTAAAAATCCCTGATATTAGGCTCTTGCTTTTGTAATCATCCAAGTCGAAAAAAGCGAACAAATTACAAAAGCGTACAGGTGAATGACAAAGAAAAACTTATGAAAATGCGCCAGCGACCGAACAAGAAGATGTTACACTTGTGCCTTCTTTGTTACGTTTTGTTGGACCTTCCTAAATTACACCTCTAAATAATTGAGATTTTCAAATAAAATTTGTAAAAGCGTCTTTCAAAAATTCACTTTAAAATGTTTCATTAAAATTGATAATTTTGTTCGAAAATCAAAAATGCAATTTTCAATCAGACATGCTTACCTTTTATTGGCTTTTAAAACTGTTTCGGAAAAAAATGTTGAAAAAGAAATTAAACTGAATGTGAAAATTTACGAATTTGATTTCATTTGTGAGGCAAATTTCTGTAAAATAAAGGTTTTGTTCGACTTTTCGACTGGAATACGGGACATTAAATCGTTTATGCTCGACGTACTCTTTCAGTTTCTTGCTCATATCGCACACTTTCGGTGGCTTTAAAATAGCAAATGTCTCTCCAGAGATTTTCTTCCAGATTATTTTCGTCGCGGAAAATTCTTTGAAACATTTCAACAAGCAACTAATAAAAAAAATTGTCAACTGTTTACAGTGGATAGGCGCCTTTTAATATTCCGATTTCAACTTTTGCCTTTACACTTCCTTCTGCTTGAATTGTTTATTATCAAGTTATACTTTTGAAATTCTTTTTTTCTAATGAATAAAATTCAATGGAAAAGAAAACGAAATGGTGACAATCTATTAAGAAAGGGCTCGGATGATAATTTTAAAGCCACATTATTAGAATTTCTCGTGAATTTCATAGGATTAGTTGTTCGAAGTCTCCAAAATTCGCGACTACTTTACTTAGCATATTAGGTTTGCCAGTGAGCGAACTAATTGAATTGGCTTGATTCGCTGGTACAAGAGCAATGTAACCAGGTCCGTAATAAGGGCTATACAAATTGCTTCGGCGAAACTTAATCCAGTTATGTTCCCGTATCCGATCCTTTGTTCCGCTCGCGAATGTACATGAGCAAAATGGTGGAACGGAGCTGTCGTCGATCCGTGTGTAAGCTCTTTTGTTTCTTTCCTATTGAAAATTTTGAACGTCAATTAAATTCCTACGTTTTCCAGAACTGGGAGAAGTGCCAAAAATATTAAATTAGGTATTGTCGTAAATTTGAGGTTCGCCCATATTTTTACGAAGAACAAACTGCTTTACGAGCCATTTACCATCCTGAATGACTGTCTGCTCCTATTGTATGTATATTTCTTTTCATTTTACACTCTGATAAGCTTTTTCTTAGACTAATGCTCCGCTGCAACTTCATGCATTTTTCTTTTAAATAAATAAAATAAACCTGCCAAATATTCTAGCTCTATAACGAATCTATTAATATTCCTGCATCATTAACTGGTTGCCAATATCGAAACCAAAATATTCATCGACCTCAACTCATAACGTTTTCAAATTACAACAATATCCTATTTTGTCGTATAATATGTTTTAATATTTTCCCAACCAGATGGTCCAGCCGCAAAAATTGTCTAGTTGATTATTTGTGATAATTGATCATTTTGTATGCACAAATATTTATTTATATTGCTCATGGGTATAAAATTCAGATTTTCTATAATGCCGGAAAAGTTTTTTCATTTAGTTTCCCATTTGAACTCTCTTCTACCCAAAATACCACATGTGTATTTTGGTTTAAATAGACATTTTCACGAAATAACTAGTTCCATGTGGGGATAAAGGAGGCAGTTGTAGACATAGCCACAATAATTGGCACTTGGTTGAAAAAGTGTAAAACACAATAATGATATTGAACAAATACCGAGCTAGTATACAGAAAATCGTTGTATGTAGTGTGGATAGAGGTGTGTACCAATCACTAGAATTTTTGGGATTAATGAAATTTCTAATGCCTTTATGGAAATTCGACTAACAATACGATATAACATTTGACGAAAAAAAGGAATTTGATAAAAATTCCTAAACGCGCTTTTGGCAATAAAATTTACATTATCAAACCAATTGTCCTCCTTCATCCCTTACCCCTACCATAGGAAATTAACTGACTGATTTCAAGTTATCTGAATCATTAAATTTCATTTTGTCACTTCATTTGAGATAAAAACACGGCCTCTGCTTTTGATATGTAATATATCAAAAGATTTTATCTTAATGGCACGACAAAAGTTGGACAAAGCAAACATAAAACATTTAGAAAATGATAATAAAATATTTATTGTTAACATGGCAAAGGGGTTTTTGCACGCTACCTCACAGTAAACCTGAATAGTCTGCAATAATTTTGTGTACAATATACGAAAAATTGATTAAAATATTTCGAGCAAATTATTATTTCGAGAGTTTATTTACGGAATTTAGCCAGTTACTTTACGAAAACACCGTATAAAGCAAGAATCTGGTTAGTAGGACATAGCCTAAACCTTGGTAATTTTATTATCAAATTATGGGGGATTTAATCAGAAGTGTAGGTGTTAGTAGTAGATTAATGACATTCAGTACTTTACTTAAAACTGAGGGGAGAAAGAGACAGGCGGGAAATGAGAAAAGCAGTTTTAACACTAATTCCTGAAACTCGTAAATAGAAGAGCTATCTGCGGAAATTCCAAGGGTAGCACTGACTACGAAACGTTTCAGATAAAATCTGTGATCTCCCTAATTTAAGTCTTGTGAAAATTTAATCACGAAAAACAATAAATTTCTATTTTGCATTCGAAATTTCTATAGGAAAAATTCATATTCGCCCGTATTCCCTTTGATGTGAGTTCGCGTAATATCAACGTAGTCATTAAATTCGTTTGTCAGTGTTGAAATTAAAATAAATCATTTTCATGTTTAGTGAAGGTTTAACTGTTTCTTTTAGTAGCAAATTAATTAAAAGTTTTCCAAAA